>VZRZ01008094.1:1632535-1742635 GCA_013398175.1 Climacteris rufus | reverse complement strand
CAGACCAGGTGGCTCAGAGCTCCCTCCAGGCTGACCTGGAATGTTTATGGGCATGGGGTATCCAGAACTTATCTGGGCGACCTATTCCGGTGTCTCACCATCCTCACTGTAAAAAGCTTCTTCCTAATATTTAATCTAACCCTGTCCTCTGTCAATTTGAAGCCATCTGCCCTTGTCTTGTCACTCCAAGCCCTTGTAAAAAGTCTCTCTTGGAGCCCCTTTAGACACTGGAAGGGGCTCTGAGGTTTCCCCAGAGCCTTCTCTTCTCCAGACTGAACATTCCCAGCTCTCTCAGGCTGTCTCCATAGCTGAGGTGCTCCAGCCCTTGGAGTATCTTCATGGCCTCCTCTGGACTTGCTCCAGGTCCAAGTCCTTCTCATGTTGGGGACCCCAGCGCTGGATGCAGCACTGCAGGAGGGTCTCACCAGAGTGGAGGGGCTGAATCCCCTCCCTTGCCCTGCTGCCCACACTGCTTTGGATGCAGCCCAGGACAAGGTTGGTGTCTGGGCTGTGAGTGACCATTCCTGACTCGTGTCCAGCCTCTCATCCATCAGCAGCTCCAAGTCCTTCTTGACAGGGCATCTCTCATCCTGCCAGACCACAGCCCTGGGGCCAGGTTGTCAGTGCCAGCAGTGAAGCTCACCAAGGCTACTAAAAGAAAAAGAGATTTTTTGCCTAGAAAAATGGAATCTGTTTGGTTTTCTGAGGCACTGGGTAGCTGTGACCTGCAGGATAAGCATGAGGCTGGTGTTTCTTGGTGCACAGGGACCATGTGATGGGGCACTGGCATATGGACAAGGCTGGAGACAGGTCAGCATGGAGGTGATTTGTTGGGCCCTTCCTACTGGCAAAGGCTTTGGAGCAAGGTCTTGGATGCCCTGTATTAAGCAAATGCAGTTGCAAGCTGTGAGAATGCTAAATATCTCCTATTACTTGAATGCTGGATGTTTAGGAAAGGAAAACAAAATTTTTGATGCAAATAAGAGACTCCTTGTTATGCCAGGGCCTGGCTCTCTCCTTGGGCATGTCCCAGCCTTGTCCCTGGGGCTCTGTCAGTAATTTGCTCACAGCCCTTTATGGACATCACCAGAACAAGCCATATTTGTCAGGAAGGTATTTTAAATGCTGGGGAAAGGGGTTCTGCTGTGTGCGTAAGAAATGCCAGTGCAAGATACGGTGATGCTTCCATTTTATTAGGGGTTTGATGCTTCCATTTAGTTAGGGGTTTGAGCAGGTGAGGGGACAGCTTTGTGCTCCCTTCTCTGGAACGGTTGTGCCTCAGTTTTAAGCGGAGCCGGCGCGGGGAGTTCGGCACATTCCCCTGTTCTTGATGCGCACATGGGTGCTTCTTTGCCTGGAAGAGATGTTAAAAATGCTGGAGGGTCCCTGAGACACAGCAGAGCCTGGCTCAGAGGACAAAGGCACAAAGAAAGGAAAATACTGCTTAAATCATCATCTAAGTGTTATTCACAGCAAGCAAGGCCACATATTCTTGACAGGGAGTTCAGGGTTACCATGGACATGTGTTAATTAATTCCAGAAAGCTCAAGAGTGCTTTCTGACACCTCCTGGCAGAATAATTCACCTCTGTGCTGCAGGAGAGCACTAAGACACCTCTAATGCCTGTCTGACTGCAGACAATAAAGGTTATGTATTTGTTTTGTAGGTTTTCAGAGACAAAAGCCTGCCACTGTGTCTTGCTTGGGTTTGGCCTGCTCTCAGCCTTCTCTCCTGATTGCTTCTGCAGCTAAAGTGAGGAAAATATTAAAAAGGTACCTTTAAAAAACTACCTTTCTTTTCTTTGCCCAGTAGTGGACATGATTACTCTGAATTGTTCCATTTTCACATGGAATCATGATGTTCTCCTCTTTGGACAGACAGCTCCATTTCTCAGGTGCGTGGAGAAATGCTGGTAAAATGATTTGCGTTTTGCAGAAAGCATTTTGCATGCTGGTCACAGTGAAGTGACCAAAGGCGACAAGTGAGACGCTGCTGCCGCAGGGACCCGCCAGATGCTCTCTGTAGTTATTCCCAGACTCCTTGCAGGCTTCCAGCTCTTGTCAGGCCAGTTGCACACACAAAACTGCAAATGACACTTCATCCTGCCTCTCGGCTGACTTCTCCCCACGGACCAGAGCTTTAGAGATGAGGACGCTCCGTTTAACTCTCCCCCAAGACATCTGGCACCAGGCAGCTTCAGGGTCCCAGTGCCTGGCCTGGATGGCCCTGGCCAGGAGACCAAATGGCTCTTCCTAACCTCAGAATTTCTTCACTTGGGAACTGTGCAGGGGAGCTGCAAAGCTTGGGGCTCTGACCCACAAGAGCAGCACATTTCCAGTAGCAGCTGCTTGGACCTTGCACAAACGGGAGTTTTAAGAGCTCCAGGAATGCAGCGCCTGTCAACACAAGGTGGGTGCAGCACCAGCTTCTCATCTGTCCCTTCCCTCCTCCGACTCCTGGCCAGCTCTGGATACACCACCAGCTTAGTCTTTTTCTTTTTTGTACCTCATACTTACTTCCCTTCTTGTGACCACCAGAGCCTCCCATCCCCTCTGAAGCTGCTCTCTGCACTGGGGAGATGGAGCATAGCTGACTTTGGAGCCTTCCTCGCTCACTTTACCCCGCTCTTGGTCCATGGCCAAAGCCCTAATGATGTTGTGTCTGATGAACCTCCCACCCCCATCTGTTGCACAACACAGGGACAGCTGGTGCTGGGCTCTGGCTTCCAGCAGGGTCATTACCACCCTGCCAGGCCGTGCTGGGTCATTAACTGTGGTGCCTTTGCTGCGGAGATCCCACTCAGCCTCTCTCTGCCTGACTGCATTATATTCAGCCTTGAAAGGCAAACCAGCATTTGAACAGGCCAGGAGCAGATTATGTGGCAGCAGCCTGGGTTAATGAAGCAAAGAGGGGACAACCCAACTGACAATATTTATCCAGGCTCTTTTTTTTCCTGGTGATCTGGGTTCTGTTCCTTGTTCCCACAGAGTTAGCGGGGAGGTGATGCTCCTGAAAGCAGAATTTGGCTCCACAAGCCCACTCATCCAGGGACAGAAAAGCTGGACTTTCAGCTGTTACAAATGTCTCTGCCGATGGCAGATGGGCCTGTGAGCCTGATCACCAAAAATCCCTGCCTACACCAGGTGAAGTCAAGGGTGAAGCTCCCTTAGCCCTGCAGACGGGGGCATCTGGCTCCAGATAAGACTCAATCTTCCCAACAGAGATTTTTGAACCACTTAATAGCATTGAGTTGGAAGTAATTCCTTCACTTGTCTGACACAGAGTGCTTCCAATGTATAAATACACTTTAAATTACCTAGGGCCCAAGCCAGATGAAATGCATCAAGTCTTGCCAGAGACATCCTTAGCATTTGGACCTGGCCTTCTGCTAGAACAGTGCAATCTGGCACCAGCACAGATTAAATATAAAGCTCATTCTTAAAAATACCCAGAGCAAATTGTATCTTTCATATGCAGAGAAGACAGAAAGCAGAGCTCAGCTATAAATTTCTGGGGTGAAAAAACATAGTTTTTCCTCATCCACCACACATCTGAGGTCGTCTGGAAAAATATTTTTCAGCCTGCATGCAAGATCTGGGCAGACTTTGAGGACTTTGCCATTTGTCTGAGATCCTGGACGCCTGCCAGCTGTCGCTGCTGCTTGGCAGCTGCAGGTATGGGGAGATTTTTGCTTGTGGGCAGCTTGTGTGCTGCGAGCCACACACAGTGGGCCCATTCCTCAGCTGGAGTCCAAATGCTCCGAGCAGCGGGCGCAGCATCTGTGCGGGAGGCCAGATCCGTGCCAGATGTGCTGGGCTTGCTGCCCAACGCTCCACCCAGCTGCATGCAAACAGCTTTCTTTCTAGGAAATCCCAGATACATGTCATAGCCCTCGTCTGTGTGACATTTAGACTTGCAGCAGGTTGAGATACTCACAGGTTGTGGAGGCACAACAGGCACTCGTTGCTGTACAGGATGTCATCCGTGCCACAGATGGGCTCGAAGTTCCTTGCACAACCTCTGCTGGGGTTGAAATTCTCACAAGATGGCTGGAGACACAAAAGGGTAATTTTGAAAATGTTAAGCATGTTTTCAATTTACCGAAGGAGCTTTGCTTTCACAGAGAGGTGCACATTTTGTCTGTCTTGATAATCCATCCTCAGAGCTCCGCTAGGAGCTCTCAGAAACACTGGGATCATCTGCCACCCCGTCCCTTGGCCAGCTGAACTCCACCTGGCACTGCTGCACACCCTTAGGAGTCACGGTGTAAAGTAAATAGTGCTCCACGGGCAATGCCTGATCATGTTCTTCCCAGTTTTTATTTTTATGCCACAACAATACCTGTCCTCACACTTGCAAGCCAGAGAGTAAGGAGACTTCTGATCTTCTTGAGAGGTAACAACAATATTTAACTTTTTAGTAACTTTTCCTTCAGTGTTTGGGGGGAATGCAGTGGAAAACCAGTGCCATCACTGGGATTTTGCTGTGGCACAGCAGGTAGAAGGAGGTTCCCAAGCACTGGCATCTTTGGGCTGCCAACCCACTATACTTCACTGTATTTAGCAATGGTGGCTCCCTGGTGCACGGGTTAGTGCAGCCTCAGTTGTGCTACACAAAACAGGAGACCTCACTTGTGCTACACAAAAGAGGAGACCTCACCTCTATTCCTCTGTTAGCAGCTGCATCCATCTTGGCATTTCCTAGAGAAAGTGGGGGAAGAGAGAGAGAAAGAGAGAGAGAAAATGGCTTAGCACCCATCACTCAGGCTGGTCTCATGAGGGACCAAGTAAAGACAGTTTAGGCTGAGGACTCCATGCCTTCACTCGAACACCTTTGTACCAGAATACATTTTTTTCCCTTGGATTGCCCACATTTTTCAGCTGGATCTCTTCCCTGCTGTGTCACCCTCTTCACCCTGGCAGAAACACCGTGACAGTGCAAGGCCCTGCACTTCTAGAGACATCACCTGCCAGCTGTCAGGGAGCAAAGGTGGATTTTGTTATGCCTTACCACATGTTCTTCAGTAACTGAGAAACTCCTGCTGATGCTGGACTGGTGCTGGAGTAAATCCAGGGTGATTTTTCTACTTTTAGTTGGTTTATACCACAAAGAAGCAAAGCAAAAGACAATTTGCTGCAGGTCTCTACTGGAAGGAGACCCTGAGGGCTCACACCAAAGCTGGTGGGAGCAAGCCATGACTTTGGTGGGCTTCTCCATGGAGAAGCTGGCCCTGAGCTGACAGCTAGGATCACATGAGTGGAGCATGTGATGGGTGTGTTTTGAAAAGCAACCTGAATTTGTTTGGCAAAAGGCAGAACTTGAGAAGATCATCTTGAGTTGTGTATAGATCCAGAAGTCATCTACATGGAGGATTTAGATTACATCTCTGTTAACTAGCGTGGCCCAGCAGCAGCAAAATGTTTTGGTGCTGAGGACCTGGTAGCCACACTGTTTATAATATTTCAAGAATTTTTCTTTGGACTAGCACCCATCCAGACGCAGGAGCTGCAGCTCACTATGTTCTCAGTTCAGCTGAAATTAGTCCAGATTTTGTGCTCAGACAGCTCTGCAATGGCAGCTGTGCAGTAAACAGCATGACAGAGGACTTGCTTCAGAAGCACCCTCCTGTATTGAATGAACCCACTAAAGCAGGACCTGAGGAGCAGCAACAGCTCATGTTCTCATCCCTCTGCACCATATGGGATTTTGAAAACACAGTTGGCTTAAACATTGGCTTTGGTAGTGAGAGCTGCATTTTCCCTTGCATAGATTCATTTCCTGTCTTCTTGGATTTGCTTTTTTAAAACCAGAATAGCACCTATTCACTCTGAAAGGATCACACTGTCCTAGAAATCACCAGCTACAGGACAAATCCTACCCCTGAAGGAAGAGCGTCAGCCCGGCAGTTCTGCTCATTTTTGGGAACAAGTGTCAGGCACCCTTTCAAACCTTTGTTTTAGGTTTGCTCACAGTGGAGCACACTGACCATTGCAGCATTCCCTGCCCAGGGCCACAGCAAGGTCCCAGCACCAGCTGGGCTGTTCCCAGTCTCACCTTCCCATGTGGCAAACCTGGGAGCTTTAGCAAGGAGGGGAAATAACTCCTAAGCAAAATGTTGGACTCACCTTGGTAGAAGCAGAGTGCCAGGGAGAGGAGCAGGAAAACTCCAGTTACCTTCATGGTCAAGGTGAAGTTTTGCTGGGCGCAGCAGAGAGAAACTGGGAGACTTCTCAGTGTCTCAGAGAACCTGTCTCCGGCAGTCTGCTGGGACCTTTATACCTCTCCCCGTTTCTGGCACCACACCACAGCACGCAGCCAGCTCCACCCCGCAGTCTCGTGGTGACAACATTCAAAGCAGGGGGACCACACCAGGTGGCCACTGGCTCATTGGTGTGCACAGGGATGAAAGCCTCTCCCAAGCCAATGGGGGCAAAAATCCTTATCTCCAGCAAGGAGCTGGGCCCTGTCCCAGGTGTGGGAGACTGCCCTGGGTCTGCACTGCGAGCTGTGATAAAGAGACATTGCGTAAGAAGGAAGATTGGAGAAATGGGTGGGACAGCAAGGGAAGTAGAGTTAGCAGGAGTAGAGTGGCTTTGATTAATGACCCTGCTGCTGCCACTCGCAGGGGGGACGTGCCTGGTGAAGCCACCTCTGCGTGAAGATGGCTTTGATGCACACACACCTTTCCTGGTGTGATGCACAGAACAGAGCTGGGGTGTCACAGCTCCCCTTCCCTCCCCGGGCAGACAGGAACGGGAGCAAGGAATGCTCCCGGGGAGCAGAGCTTGGCTGTGCCTTGGGCTCGCTCCTGGCTGCATATTCAGTGCTGCTATTTTGACTGCACATCTCTGACTGCAGACAGCAGCTGAAATGAGCCGCTGGGTTGGACCCTGCTCCCTTCCCCTCTCCCTGCCTGCAGCTGGGAGTAAACACTGGGGATTTCCTACAGTTACACCACCAGTGGTGCATTGCAGAGTGGATCAGTCCCTTGGGTATTAGAAGGATTAATTAATGTTTCTAAAGCACTTTGATATCTCAGCCATAAATCACTGGAGAAGTGCAAAGCAAATTATTACTAATGGGGGCTTATGACTCAAAGACAGATTTTTAATTAGCTAAGCAGGAAAAAGTCGATGCCAGGAGCAATTCAAGGAGCTGTTTGAGAGGGAGAAATCTCAGCTCCACTGGCAGCTGCTCCACTGTCCACAGGATACCCAGTCCAAACATGGCTCTGGAGGATGCTTTCCCCTTCCATAAACATCTCTTGTGATTTGCTTCGGTGGTGCTGGGGAGATTCCTCCCTCTTAACTGCGTTTCCCTCTGCTTTTCCTGGTCTGACCTTCAACGTGAGGCAGAAAGAACTGCTCCTAATGGCATCTGTTATTTTATTAACTCAGAAAGTAAAGCTGGCTTTGGGTATGACCTGCTCAGCAGCTCTCAGGAGGTGGGCTGGGTGTTAGTGGACCTTTGAGCACAGGCAACAATCCTTTAGTGTGCCTGGGACAATGGTTCACGTGGTGTTAACTCCCTCTGAGGAGCAAGGGAGAGAGGAATGATAATCCTTTGTGTCTGAAAGACGTTCCTTTCAGTCTAACACTGTCCTCTGTTACTTGCCAGGTGCACAGTCTGAGTAGAGCCTGAGTAGAGTGTGTGTTTTAGGCTCAATTCCCAAAGCTGGGTACCCTTGCTGAGTCTCAGCAAGGTATTGGTCTCAGTATTGGTTACACACCAGGGCAACTGGGGAAAAGATTTTCCTCTTCAATCTGTAACACATGTAAATAGAGCAATGCTGAAAACAGTTTCTCTGATTACCCGTCTTTGGGATGTGCCCACTGCCAGTAAAACACATTTTTCAGTTTCGAGATCCTTGCTGTAGCCAGGAAATGCGATAGTGTGGATTGTCCAGGAACAGAAACATTTTTCCTCACGTTCCTTGGAAACATCCAGGCGCATTTCCAAACTCGAGTTTGATGGGTAAATCCTCAGTGTTTATGAGAGCTGCTCTGCAGGTGGCAACTGTGTTGGCTCCTGGGACGTTTTGGGTGTGTGTAATGCCCTGGTTCTCTCCCTCCTCCACAAGTCGGAGACATCAAAGCACAGGCAGGCTGCTGACCTCCCCTGCCTCCTGGGCACTTCTCTCTTCATCCTCTTACTGCTTAGGCTCCCGATAGCTTTGCACTGGCTGATTTTCATGTTCTCAACCGCTCCCAGAGCTGGATGAGATTAAGTACTTTGCTACTGAAGAAGGCTGAAGAAACTCCAGATTATGCAATGCAATGGACTGAACTTAATTATTCTGCAACGAATTGAGCCAAACCAACAGTATCAAGGGCAGTTGCCTCTGCCAAAAGAAGAATCCAGCCTAGGCTGCAGCTGAACAGCAGGCACACTTGGGTTTTAATGCAGCTTCTCCATTAGCAAATGCTCTTCCTTTCCGAGCGTCTCCACTGACAGCTGTGTCTTTATGAGATGCCTTCAAAAACATGGGATTTCAGGGCCCCTCCCTCCTGGTTGACAGCTACTCAATGTCCCTCAGGAAAATCAAACAGAAATGCTTGGGGCTCATTTGACTGGGGAGGAATGAAAAAGAGCTGCGAGCTGCTACCATGCTGGGTGCTCCTGGTGCCGTCCTCGGCAGTGTGGGCTTTCTCAGGATGTGTCACCTTGTCAGTGCAGCGTGTTCCTCCAAACACATCAGCTGGAGGAGTAGAGAGAAATGAGTCAGGCGGCTCTGCCAGCCGTGCTGTGTGACTTGCGGAGCCTGTCGTGGAGAAATGGAGGGGACAGGCAGGTCCCAAAGCAGGGACTGCCATGGGATGGCCACCACACGTGGTGTAGGACACCAGATCTCTGCAGCTGGTGATGGTGTCTTCTCCTGGCTTCTGAAGGGCAGTTGGAGAGGGAGTGGGTGCTACACAAGGACTGTGGGGAAGGGGCAAGTTGATCTGTCAGGTCTGCCTCCAGGTGGGCCAGCAGGAAGAGGTGATTCTCTTTCTGCAGGGTGAATGTCTGCAGTATCTTTTGGCCAGACCTAAGTGCTTTCAAGCTGTAATTCTTTCAATAGTAAAGTGTTGCAAAGGAATAAAATACTACACTGCAGGGGATGAAAAATTTGGGAAACTACCTATTTCCCTGGGATGGTCCATCCATGGCAGGCTGGAAGATCACTTGTTGTAACCAGGGCTGGAATTTGTCTTTTTGTGGAGACTTGATGTACAAAAAGAAAGCTACCAGTGCCCCAGGAAACTGCAACAGAGTCACCAGTCAAAAGCATTCAAAGATCATAAACCAGACCCAGATGATCATGAATCACAATCTAAAAGCCACAAATGGTTCTTAAGACTCTTCAAAATAATGGCATTTACTAACAAGCTCATCTGGGGTGGTTCGTATTTTCCAGCCTTCTTCTGAACCAGAGAGAGAATGGGCTAAAGCAGAAACAGAGATCCTTGTGCAGAAGCAGAGATCCTCCCTTTCACCAAGGAATGAGTGTAGCCAAGACCTGCACCATGGGCCTGTGTTGGTGGCATCCCTGAGCCTCCTTTCCCTGTGGAGGTTGTGGGGACCTTCCTTGGGGTTCATGAAGGGCGGGCACCAGAGGCTCCTCAGTGCTCAGGGTCTCAGCAAGGCAGGTGGGAACTTTGCTGCTGCCTTGCAATGGGTGGAATGAGTGAAATTTGGAGAAAGGCTGATGGAAATGTGAAACATAGAGGTGTCACAAAAAACAGTTCCCAAGATGCTCAAAGCTGTCTCAGGTCCAAAATGCTGCTTGTGTTGGATTTAAAGGCTAAAATTCCCTAAAGCTCTGTAACCTGCTGGATTTCCCAGGCCTGGATCTTGCAGGTGTAGCCAGGACCTTGCCCATGATATCCAAGGAGATTTTGAAAGATGTAGGAGACAGACCAAGTCCTTTTGCATCAGCAAGGTAGAGCTAGTGGTGAGCAGTGACCAGCTGCTCCTCTGTCCAGGGAATACTGCTCAAATGCTGGTTTTTCCTGCAGAAAAAGAATAAAACCCTCAACCACAATTTGGTCTATAGTGATTTTTGTCTTGAATTCATTCCCATTAACTCTGAGAAAGCTGTTTTGTTGCTCAGGGTGCATGGAAGTTATTGAACATTCTGACACTTTAGGAAAAAAGGATCCTGTGAGTAGCTGCTGAGAAAGTATTTTCTCCAGCTGTAGGAGAATCTCTGGAGCCCAGGACAGTGTATCAGTTGTTTTCTCTTCTGTTCTGGAAATCTGGGCCTTGGGATCTCTGGTTTATGGGGAGGGGGCTGAGCATAGCTACAGGATAAAATCAGTAAATTATCATTTCTACTTTTACTAAAGCTTCTATTTGTTATCCTTCAGCAAGGGCAGCTGTCCATGATAGGGACCTTTGGAAATCTGCAGGCATCGTCAGCTTTGCCTGAGAATGGGTATTGCTGACAGCAGTGTCTAAAGACAAAGACATCACATAAATCATAGCTTGTTGGCTTGTTCAGAAGAGACCGTGCCTGGATGCCAATCAAATGCTTCCCGAGGAGGATGAATGTGCTGGGGACAGGCTGTGTGTTTGTAAGAATTTCTGGCTGACATTG
The DNA here is from genome assembly GCA_013398175.1 of Climacteris rufus. Classification (NCBI taxonomy): domain Eukaryota; kingdom Metazoa; phylum Chordata; class Aves; order Passeriformes; family Climacteridae; genus Climacteris; species Climacteris rufus. Next base: position 1,732,053 of record VZRZ01008094.1, on the reverse strand, counting down.
GCTGGGGTGGAGTTCCCAGCCTGGTGTGGAAGTTTCCTAGCCCAGCTCCTGGCCTGTTTGCTTCTGCTCTCCCAGCACTGCAGTGACACCAAACCCCATGGGCTCTATCCATGGAAACCTTTCCCTCCTCTGCTATGGCTTCTTGGGTGATGGCACGTGCCTGCTGGGAATACCTCTGGACTGTGGTCAGCTCTGGTGACCTTGGGGCTCTGTCCCTTGCAGGTGGGACCCTGGGTCAGGGCAGGGGGTGCCAGCTCCTGGCAAGGCTTTCCCCCTTTTCTCCCCTGATCACTCATGCCCTTCTCCCTGGCTCTCATGCAGGATCTCTGTGGGATATGCAGGCACAGAGAGCACATGGGGTCGATTCCCCAGGAGCTGAAACAAGAAGCTCTGCTTTTCTTGCTTTCCCTGGCATTACCAAAGAAAAAAAAGATCATTTTTTTTCCCACTCCTACAGAAAATGCCAAAAGCAAAGTATTCCTTCATAAAATTGCTTCTTTATTAAATCCTATCTGCCTCCCGCCTCCACATCCGACTGCCCCTGCGGCTGCCGGAGAGATCCAGGGCACAGTGATTAAGCACTGCGGCTGATAATTGGGCAAACACAGATTTCAATCTCCTCCAGCAAAGCACTCCCCCTTTCTCCAACTAGAAGCAGCACCCTGTGCCCACTCCCTCTTTCACGGAGCTTAACAAGATGGGAAGCATATGGTGCCAGTCCTTTCGGGGTCACAGACTTGGGGGGGATGATCTGCTCTAATCTGACCTCCTGCACAGCTCAGGCAGCTCTGTCCCTGCTCCCAAAGACCACATGTCCCTTGTCCAGGGCTGGATCTTGCTCTGAAGTGTGTGAGGTATCTTAATGGAGAGCTCTGGTGTGAACCACTCTTGATAGGGATCCTGGATCTCTATTGCCTGGTCCTGCTTGGATAAAAGATTCTGTTTGTCTGCAGCTGTTGTCCATTGACCAGAGAAGCTGTGGCTGCCCCATCCCTGAAAGTGTTCAAGGCCAGGTTGGACGGGGCTTGGAGCAACCTGGGGAAGTGGAAGGGGGCCCCGCCCCTGGCAGGGAGGGGGGCTNGACTGGATGATCTTTAAGGCCCCTTCCAACCCAAACCATTCTGTGATTCTGTGATTCTGTGATTCTGTGATTCTGTGATTCTGTGATTCCATGATACTGATTCTGTGATTCTGATTCTGTGATTCTGTGATTCTGTGACTTTGTCTTTTCCTCAGGTGAGTTTCAAGTGATTATATCTGAAAACTGGCTCTTTAGAAAGTTGGTTGAAGTCCAGGTGAGCTCTGGGTGCATTGTCCTGGCTGCAGAGGTGGTGTGAACAGGTGAAGGATTGGCAGGACATGAGGGGAAGACAGAGCCAGAGCCCTCCCAGACCTAAAGAGCAAAAGGATGGGAGTTGGCAGAGACAAGCTGCAGGAAGGGTTATCCCAGTGGGCCGGTAGGAAAAACCATTCACCATGGAGGTGGACAAACACTGCTGCTGGACCAAAAAGGCTGTGGAGTCTTTGCCCCACAGAGGTTCATAACAGGACTGAGTGAACTGGTATTTTGTACAGAAGCTGTCAGAAAAAAGCAGAGAAGCAACAACCCCTCTGTGGTCCTTGGCTAATCCAATGCCTTCAGGACTAGGAGCTTTTTTTAGTGGAGGTCTGAAACACAGAATATTTTCATATTTTTTCCTAATTTCTTGAAAATATTTTGTCAATGTTTTTGCCAAGTTTTAATAATATTTTCCATCACTTTGTAAACCATTTGATCAACAAAAACAAATATACTACAAATGACTTTCATCACAACCCCAGAAATATTTGGCATTTCTAGCTACTCCTGTGAGTTCCACTGGCAGCTCTAATGGCTATTGATACATTATTTTCTCCCTGGCCCAGAACTGAAAAAAGCAGTATTATACTTCTGATTTCAATGAAATATATGGCTAGAGGATGATTAAACTCTTTGGTTCCTCTCACTGTGCCATTTTGGACAATTAGAGGAGATGAGGCTTTTCCAGCAGAGAGCTCTCAGCCTGCTTAACTCTACAAGAAAAAAAGCCTTATTAAAAAAATTAGAAAGGTGAGGATAGGAAGAGAAAACTAATGCAAATTATGAAACAAGGCTTGAATTTCTGACAATGTTTCTTCTGCCTGTGATCTATAGAGAGATTTTAAAATGAGAAGTGTGCTTTTTCACAGACTTATAGAAATGAGATTTTGGGAGGAAAGAGGAAAAAGTAGCAGAAATGAGCTAGAGCTGGGGATAATGTTGCTGGACTCTGATTCTGAATGTAAAGCTCAGTAGAGGTGGGAAACTGGGCCTGTTTTCAGAGGTGGTTTTTCCTCATGGCCATGCTGCCACAGGATACTCTGAGATCCATGCCATTTCAGAAGTTCATTCATAAACGTTCACTTCATTCTTGGCCAGCTCTTACCCTACCAGCATCTCGTGCTACTGCTGGTTGCTTGAGCCACAACAAATGTGTGCTTGCTAATCGCTGGTATCCGCTCTCCGGTTTGGAAAATCAATACTCCCTGACCCCATCTGTGCGTCAGTATGTTCCACACCTGTCCCAGCACAATCTCCCCAAAGCTGATAAATGATGGCCAAACACTGCTGATAAACTTTAGCTAACAGCTATTGACCCCTGGGTCAGGCTGAGATTAGATACAGCCCAATTAACACTTGCTCCTTTTCCTAATGACTCCTCAAGCTCAAAGACAGAGGCTGAAAGCTTCCTGCAGCTAAAACAGGGACACTGAGATGTTTGGATGGCTGATGGCTGAGGTTTATTGTCCCTACAAAACTGCTGTTTTCAGTGGCAAGAGCTGCTCTCAGGACACAGATACAGGATGCTGGGGGAAGAATACTGGGTATAAGAGCATCAGCACCTGCAGCCCTGCCATGAAAAGCGACGCTGCAGGAATTGTTGGCATTTCCTTGTGCTTTCAGCTTCGGTCAATGGCCTTGATTAAAGAAGGAGTTTGTCTTTGATTTAGGGAGCCTTTGAACATAGTGGCTAAACATTTCTTTTCCATCAAGAGTTCCCTTTGATTTCTGCATGTAGTCAGCTCCCTATATCCCTCTGTGAGTTTTGCACTTGAATTGCTTCCCTAATAATTGTGACATTATTTTTGATGCCTTATACATTTTCAGCCTGGTTGTGAAAGCGAGGTGCTTTGCAGTGAAGGCTCTGTCTTCAGCCCATCAGGGATATGAGGAGCAGTCCTTTTGCTCTGGTAACAGAGATGAAAAATCCACTGCTGAACCTCCTTTTCCCCAAGCTGCTTTTAAATTGGGTTTTTTCCTTCTACATGAGGAAGTGGCTGCCAAAGCCCATGGCTGCTGCCTGCAGTATGCTTTTCCTTCTTATCCTTATTCATCCCTGCCAAGATCCTCTTTTCTTCATTCCTCCCCATTTTCTGAGCTTCTGGAAGCCCCTGGCTCACAGTTTCAAGCCCCACTTACCAAGAAACTTGGTTTCCCAGTTAAAAAAAGAGCCGAGGTTCTCATGCTATGCTGTGGTTTCTGTAGGAGATACTTGGGGATGTTGCATCTTTTATTTTTCCCCCTGTGTATTTTGGGAGAAGGAATCTAGCCTGCTTCCAAGCTCAAGGCAGCTTCGCAGTGCCTGGACTTGGGGCAGCCTCTCTTCCAGCGCTGAGGTGTTTGCCAGGAGCAGATGGTGAGGGTGTGCTGGAGGCAGCTGATGGTGCTGATCACGTTGCATCTGCCTGTTTAGCTGAGGCATCCCTGAGTTTTGTGCTGTGCCGTTCCTCTGCTCAGTATGAACTGCAGGGCTGCAGGTGGCCAGGTCCTGCTCTCCCTAAGGATCCACCAGGATTACAGGGAGGGTGATCAAACACTCCTGCAAGGGGCTGGACAGCCCTGAGTGCAACTCTCTGCAGAGCCCTTGTCCCTGAGCCCAAATATTTTTGTCTCTTGTCACCCTCTCCATGTCAGCCTCTTGACCATCTGTGGCCTCACACCCACAGACCTCTCCCTGATCATCTCCTCCCTACAGTTCCACCTCCTGGGACTGTCACCTACTGCCTTATTTTTGCATTTTGTGCCCTGCTGGCATTCATGTCCTTTCACTGGATCTGGCATTTTGGTGATTAGGAGCAGCCTTTCTCACTGGATCCTGCCATTCCCAGGATCCTATAAATTCAGCTTTCAGCCATACAGAGCCCTGGGATTTTTATGGACGTGGAACAAAGATGCATAAATGATAATTAAAACCTCTACAGAAACATTTGGTTACAGCCAGAAGCATAAGTCATAAATAATTATCATGATGCCCAGCTTTGCATTATGATGATGTATTATTATTACTAGAACTAATGTTATGAGACTGAGAAAGTCAGCAGTGGACTGGGGAAGTAAAACACTTGGAGGCAGTCTCTGTGTTTTTCCCGAGAACAGGGCAATGGACTAAATGACCCTGTGCCTTCAGGGATATTGCTTTTATGCTGTTCCATTATATTAATATTTAAATGGGGCGTTAAAACATTGATGACACGTAAGAGCTTTACTGCCTGTGCATTATTGGGATGTAGGTCTTGCTCTGTCTGGAGCTTCAGGATTGCCCACACACGTGGACCCAAGGAGCCCGTGGTGCTTTACCACATTAGTGCACTTAACATCACCTGTGTGTGTTCCCTGAAGAAAAGCACAGGAAGCATTTTCAAACAAAATTGTTGTTTGCCATCCCTCAGACTCCCAAAGGTGAGTGTGGGGCTGGCCTCACCTGCCCCCCAGTCAGAATCCTGGAGGGAGCTGGGAACCCGGTGAGAGAGCTCCTTCTCTCCTTCACACCCAGGCTCAGCCTGCCAAGGGCTCACCCCTTTCTCACCCTCACTGGCACCAGGGTCTCCCTCACAGCCCTTCCTTCCCACAGCCCCAGCAGCACCAGCGTGGGTAACCTTGTGCCAGGGGTCACCACATCTCCTGTTATCACCCCAGTTCCCAGGCTCTGGGGGTGCACCAGGAGCTCTGCTCCTGCTTTAGCCCATTCTCTCTCTTGGGTTCAGAAGAAGGCTGGGAAATGTGAACCACTCCAAACGAGCCTGTTGGTAAATGCCATTATTTTGAAGAGGCTTAAGAACCGTTTGCGGTTTCTAAGCTGTGATTCATGATCATCTGGATCTGGTTTGTGATCTTTGAACGCTTTTGACTGGTGACTCTGTTGCAATTTCCCGAGGGCACTGGTGGAGCTTGTTGCTTCTTGCCTCTCTCTGGACTTCAAAACACTCAAGGCTCTGACAAAAGTAAATCCCAGCTCTCTTCTGAGGATTCAGGCAGCTTTTTGCTATACAGATCCCACCCTGGCCGGAGAGGAATTGCAGGCCAACCTCAGAGTGTCCCATGATGCCCTCCTATCCCATTTTCTGTTTTGCTTGGTGGTGGCTGCACTCAGCATCCTCCTCTTAGGGAGACCCCACAGCCCCCAACTGCTGCTGTTCTGCCCCTCCACGGACAGGAACCCCTTGTGAACCCATCCCATTTTGTCCAGTATTTCACTCACAGGGGCACAGCAGGGAGAGGGCACTGATGGGCCAATGTTTGAACTGGGAGATTCCAGCTCCCACCAAGTCTTGTAGAGACCCTAGCCTGGTTCTGGAGGAAATATTCAGCCAGAGATCCCTGGTTCCTGCCTGGGGATCATGTAGGGACTGGGGAGTTCAGCAAGCCATGGGAGCAGTGGCTGAAAGGAGCCCCTGGCAGAGTGGGGAAGGCTTGTCACTTCAGGGACAGCTGCTTAGGATGTGGGTCACGTTTCCACTTCGTACAGAAGAAATTTAAATAAAAGATTTGGTGCCCCCCCCACCTCCGGAAGAAGAACAGCTGCTAAATGCTGTTAATGTTAAAAGCCCTCAATTAGGAAGAACACTAAGGAACTACACAGGAAACCAGAAAACTGCTCTGTAGCTAAAATAACTTCTGTGAGGTGCTGTGATAACAGAGTGAGGCCAGAGGATAAATTGCCAGAGTGACAGTGCCTTCCTGCCTTCAAGGATGTTCCCTGCTGTGGGAAGGGTCAGGACTCTGCCAGGGAGTGGGAATATCCCAGTGTGCCAGTAGCTGGGACTGATCCTCTTGGCAGAACCTCCTTGCAGAGCAGGGTGAGGCTGTCGGGAGCAAACCCTACAGATAAGGCAAACTTAAGGGAACTTCAGCATCACATCCAAGTGCTCTGCCATTTCCCACACAGGCTGTGAAACTGGGTTGTTTTTTTTATACAGGCATGGAAAAAGAGTGACTTCAGGATGGTTTGTTCAGACCCTATAACTGGTGTTCAGGGGAAGCTGAGCTCTTCCAGGTGCAAAGAGTGAGGCTGAGCAGGAGCAGGCTGGAAGGGAATTGGCTCCATCTGGACCAAATTCTGGTCAGAGGAGGTGGGGAGGAGAAGGAGAGGACTTGCAGGAAGACAACCAATTTTTCTCCTTGGAAATAAAAAGCTTTGGCATCACCTGCTGCTTATCTTGCTGCAGTGACATGTAGTTTCTCTCCAGGACTAAAGAGCACAACCCTGACTCCAAAAGGAGCTTAATTGCTATTAATCCTGTTAATTGAATTTGGTTCTCCTGTGCCACTTTAGCACTCTGAAGGAGGGAAATTGAAAACAAGGAGACTGGGAAACAAGCTCAGCTGACCTGAAGCAGGTGACTCCTGATCATAAATATGCACCCCTCTATGTGGGGAGGAGGCTGGAGAGCTAGTGGTGGGGTTGCTTTGGGAAGTGCCTTGGGTACTGCAGCAGGAAGGAGTGGATCCTGATATAATTGTTGTGAGGGATCTGCAGGACAAATGTGAGTTCTTAAATTAAGTTGGTTTTCAAGTAATAATGAGACTTGGGGTAGTAGGGGACTAAGTATACTCTCAGGGATTGCCCTGCTTTTGTAGGGCTTTATTTGAAATCTGGTGTGTGATCTATGATAGCTTATTTGGTTTCAAAATCATGTGTTTGGGGGCTGTGGGCAACCAAGTTGATTTTTCACAGAATTAGCTAGGTTGGAAAAGACCTTTGACATCTTGGACTCCAAACTATGACCTAACAGCACCTTGTTAACCAGCACATGGCACCGAGTGCCACACCCAGTCTTTTCTTAAGCACCTCCAGAGGTGGTGACTCCACCACCTCCCTGGGCAGGTCATTCCAAGGTTCTGTCACCCTTTCTGTGAAGAAAGTCTGTGTTTCTTGTCATATCCCAATGCAGGTGTCTGTCTTTTCCTTCTTTCCTTGGTGACCAATGTTGGCATGTGGTGTCAAATGCCATGCTATGCTGAGGGTTGTGCCAAACACTGGCTCATCCAGCAGCTCCGTGTCTGTCTCAGCCACATGGAAAGGGGAATGGCCCAGTGAACTGACAAGAATATTCTGTAGAAAACCTGCTGCTTTCAGTGGTCTGCCTTGCATGGGGGCTGTAATTGGTGAGCTGGGAGGGTGCCTGGGGACCCCGGTGGGAGGGATGGGACGGGGACCGGGTGACAGCAGGTGGCACTGTCTGCTGTGAGCCAGCCCCGCGCTGTCCCTGCTCCTTGGGGCGCTCCTGCGGGAGCGGGACCTGCGGCAGCCACAGCTCTGCTTCCCCTCCCCGGGGCCTGTTTGCAGCCCCTGTTGGAGGTGCAGGTGGGGCACCCCCTGTGGAAGTGGGCAAATCGCCCTTTTTAAGGTGCTACTGTGACTTGTGAGGTCTGTGCTTAGGAATGAATTCAAGGCATGTTCTGAATACCTGTTTAAAACAGTACATATAAGTGATTCTTGATGCTAAGAAAAGCCTTCCCTCGGGATGGTACTTCTATTCCAGATCCAGCAAGGCTTCTACCCCCGCTGCCTCTAATAACTGCAGTTAGAGAATTGCATTTCATCTGCCTGAAATTCTCCTGCCACTTAACCGAGACGCTGGGCTGATTTCAGCTCTTTCCAGTATTGATCTGGCATTGCAGAGCTTTGTTTAAAGGTTGCCCCTCTACCTCCAAAAGGCTTTGGGATTCCTACATCTTCACAGGGTTTAGCGAGCAATTTGGAACCTCGGGGTGAGTGGTAATGAGTAATTGTCAGCAGTTAGTGCTGAACCACAGCCACTGGAAATGATGAGAAAAACGAAGCAGTGCTTCCTTGTAAACCCTGCAATTGTGGGTTCTCCCTGCCACCGGGGCAGTGGAGGAGCAGGAGTCCCGCTCTGGGTCAGTGGTGTTGCAAAAGCAGAGAGACTTTCACTCGTGTGCTCTGGGGAACCCTGGGGACAGAAATTGCTGCTGAAGTGAAAGGGAGCTGGGAGCAGCATCCCAGCCCTGCCCGGCCCGTCCCACGGCGTCATGGGAAGAGCAGGAGCGCTCCTGCGGATCAGCCAGGCCCTTCTCCCGGGCCAGCAGTAACATTCCTGGAAAGGTTGTAATAAATGCAGCCATCACTGATGGTGGGCTCTGGTGTGCAACCCCTGTGCGTGTGAGCACTCCACTTTCCCTCTCGACAGCCCCCTGTCTCAGGCTTGTTAGGGAGCAGGGTGTTTCCTTCCCCTCTCCTGAGCACACCTGGATGCCCTCGAATGGGAGCTCTGGCCACCTGCCTGCTGGGGGAAGAAGAGCTCGTGGGCTCAGGTCTTCAACAAATATATAGTCATTTGAAGTGACAAAATGCTTTTTTTTTGGCTGGTTACACCTCGGATGTACACGATGGACCTGGTGAATGTGGGTGCTGTGGTTTTTGCTGGCAATGTTTGAGTCCTGATTGATGCTGAAGGGGAGCATCGCTCCCAGTGACACGTGTCCCACCCTGAGCGAGCTGCCACTGTGCTGGTGTGACACCTGCTGACTTCCTGCAGTTACAAAATGCTTGGCCAGCTCCCTCTCTAGCTCCCTGCCCTTAGCAGTGCCTTGTGGGGTTCCCTAAACCAAGCTTTGCCTGAGCTGGAGGAAATAAGTGTGATTTTAAGTGCAGAATGGGCTGGGATGTTCTGCCCTAGTTTTTAGCAGAAGCTAAGCACTGCCAGTAGCTCATGTCATGTTCTGACTGTCTGTCTAGCTGTGGTCACATCAAAGATTGTGCCTTTACTCTACTACCATCCATGCTGAGCTCTGTTTTTTATTGCAAGATGTAGGACTTTTCCTGGCTTGTTAAAAACGCTGTGTGTGTGCCCCTGGCTCTCCAGCTGGTCCTGGTTGCTGTGTCAGTGGCCTCCTCTGTCTCACTTGTCTCAGATCATTTTTCTTCCAAGTCATTGACTGATGATGAACAGAAAGTGCTCAAGAAGCCGAGTCATGTGGGGCATGGAGAAAACCAAAGTTGCTTGGTTTGGGTGCTGTGATTCCTGCAGCATTTCCTGTGTCTGAAGTGCACCTGTCCCTTCCTCTGATGGCCCCAGCCTGGGGCTGGGAGTCAAGTGCAGACAGCCTTGGGAAAGGCATTTAACTCTCCCCTTCTCATTGATGGCGAAACAGATAAAAATTAAGATGCTCACCTCATTCAGAGGGTAGTGAGAGGATTAATTGGTTAATGTTTGTGAAGTGCTTTGAAGTTGAAATAGGGCAGATTGGTGCTAACCTGGATTGCAAAAGCTTAATGTGTCATGTGGAGGTAAAGGTTGTTCTGAGGAGGCATTGAGAGCCTTAAACCCCCTGTTCTTCAGGTGTCAAGCACCTCACAGGCTAACCTGGTCAAAAACAGGGGTTAGGGACAATGGCAATTGGAACAGAGACCTTTCCCTCCCCATTAGCCCTGGGCCAGCCTGCAGCCCTGCTCCCGGGGACATCTGGGGTATGGGTTTGAGGTACAGCTCTCACTGGCAGCATCGCATCCTCCCAGGCCCTGGGACAGAGCTGTGTGGCAAGAAGGGCCGGCACGTTTTGTGAGGAGTGAAATCTGGTTCCGGGTTCAGCACTGGGGAAACCAGAGCTGAGTGGGGTTGAGCAACGCGGGCTCCCTCCCGGGGAGGAGCATGGGAACCAGCGCGCCCAAAGCAAGAATGTGTTTGGTGACCTTGGTCTCAGCCACGGCGGGTGGGGGCGGCCGTGCTGGAGCTGTGTTTAGCCTGGGTGTGTGTCCACCCACTGCTGGTTGCTCAACAGGCTGAAGGAGGAGGAGGCAATGCTCACTTGGCTGCTCCTGGTGCTCAGTGCCTGATGGGGGATGAGCCTGGTGAGGATTCCCAGCTGCAATGGGATGGCCCATCCCCAGGGAACAGGGAGCTGCCATGGGGGCAAGTGCTGTGGGGCAGAGCACTCCTGGGGAGTGTGTGCCAGCCCTTAGGACAAGTGTCTGCATTGTCCATGTACTGCAGGACATCCCCAGTGGAAGAAGAGGGAGTCAAAACCCACTTTCTCTCTTCCTGGCGTAGTGGACAGAGCAAGGCTTTGTCCTGCAGGATGAGCAGTGACAGAACCCAGCAGCAGAGCTGGCTGTCACACCCAGTGCCGTCCTGGATGAGGCCAGACTTGAAGCTTTCCTTCTGGAAGGACAGGGCATGTGGAGGTGGGTCAGCATGCACCTGCTACCTCTTGTGGACCCTGAGGTCTGCCTCCCATGGCATGAGGTTTCTGAGGGACTGCTGGATGTAGGACTGTGCAAGTCAGGCCTCTGTCATCCCATTTCTCTGCTGTTCATGGTCCCTAACAAGCAGACCACCTCCACAGTCCTTCTGGCTTGGTGCCACTTGTGATTCAGGGAGAACTGGGGGCGGTGCTGGCCTCGGGGTGAGGCAGGTTGTGGTGGTGGCAAATGTGGAGGCAGAGTGAGCAGTGAGCTGTGGGTGAGCCTGGCTCTAGACCAGCAGCAGAAGCTGTGCCTGGCATGGGTTGGTCACTTGAGTGCATTCACATTAGTTTCAGCAAAGACTCTTAGTACAAGGGATCCCCCTTTTCTGTACCTCATGGGATTGGCTTTCCCAAGGTCTGGACCCAGCACGTGCTGCTGGGATGGGTGAACTTGCAGATCTGCAATGGGCATTGGGAACAAAGCAAGGGAAGAGCAGACCCGGGGCCACCTGGCCCTGTGGTGCCCAGAGCTGAGCTGCAACCCTGCAGAACTTGTGGGCAGCCAGACCCTCTTGGAGCAGCCTGGCAGAGCAAACCAGGGGATGTGAATGGGAGGGGATGAAGAGCTGCCTGTCCAGGAAGGCTGGGGGGGGGCGAGGTGGAGTCTGGAGGAGGGTGCAGCTCTTTCACTTTCATTGGCTCCTCCTGGGACTGTGAGCCAAGTAGTGTCACTGCAGGCAGCACCTGGTCCTTCCAGGGAGCCTCTTGTGGTCCCTTCCCGCCAGGAAGAGCAGGTGGGACCGCTCTGCTTGTGGCATGTGTGTGCTTGGTGGTTACCTGTGGTTGCTCTGCCCCGTTCCTTTCCCCTGGGAAGGATCAAACTGCTGCTGCAGCCTTGTCATCCAAATGCCTCCAAGTGGGGAAGAGCCTGGGGACCTGTTTTACAAGGGTCAAACAGATGTAAATAGCTTTTCTACAAAGATTTCTGCTCCATTTCCCGCATCCCAAATGCTCTAACAGCCCCTGAGGAGGTTTCTTTTTGCTTTGGTTACTGTGCCCCGCTGAGTACTCAGCCCACACATCCAGTTTGGGGCTCTCCAAGGCTTCTTCAAGAAAGCAGCCAAATGTTTGTTTTGTGGACACCCTCATAATGCATATGGGTTTTCCAAGGAACAGCCAAAGGCAGGGGAGAGGGAGGAACCAAGAGGAACTCTTCATCTGGGTTGACTCATGCATCTTGCTTCAGCTGGGTTTATTATTCATCATGTACCCATTACTGCCTGGGGCCTGCTTAGCTCCATGCTCAAGAAAGGTTTTTTTTTTTCTGCTGAAACCACATCACTGAAGTGCTGCTGAGCACTTGTTTGCTGTTGCCATAAGTTGCCTCCACTCCAAAGCTCTGGGACAAGGCAGGAGATAACTAAGTTCTTCCTCCTTTTCTGTAGAAAAGGGTTTTGTTCCTGGACAGCCCTACCCCACCCAGCCTGAGGAAGCTTTCCTTCCAGCAGGAAAACTGTCATACCAAGTTAAATGGCATGCAAATATGATGGTCTCATTTGTGGGTTTTTGTAACAACAGCTGCAAGCAAAGGGTAAGATGAGGATGTTAAATTTTGCCTGTAAGTCCTCTCGTCCTGAGCATCCATTGGATGGAGGATGATTAAAAGCAAAGCTAATCTTGTTTGAAAATGAGGATTTCCCGTGGAATGGCAGCTCTGTTTTCTAGTGCTGTTCTCTTCTCAGAGTGTACTCATCTGTGTGGGCACTGAGAATTCCCTCTGGAATCCCCAGACTTCTCTGGAGGTCCATGGTGCCAGGGACAGCAGTGCTGTCCAAGGATGTGCTGCCATTAAGGCTGGCCCACTATGCCTACTTAGAGAAAATCACCAGAACCACTACTTGGACATGATTTTTGGTGTCAAAAGGTCCTATGGAAGCAAAATCCAGTGATGATGTGCCAGTCCTGGGAGAGGTGGGCCTTGAGAGATGATGCTCCTAGGGAGGGCTGTCAGGGGCAGAAAGGAGGTAAGGCCTCCAGAGAAGCAGTGACACCTGATCTGCTGGTGAACCTGCACTATTAGAATTATACTTTTTGGCCTGGGAATTTCTATCTCACTGAAAGCTTCCTGTTACAGAAATCATGACTGGTGAAGAGGGGTGAAACTCTGAGCTGCAGCTGGGTGAAATGGCAGTGCATTGTGAGCTCTCCCAAACCTCAGTGCTGTTATCGTGGACCTCAGCAGATGAGTGTGGAGAGATGATGGGGGACAGTGAACTGAATCCCAGCCTCAGCTCCAGGGAAAGCAAAGAGCATTTTACCTTAACCACTGGCTTTGGTGGCCAGTGGCAAATCTCTCCTTTCTCTATATCCCAGCTGACAAAAAGACAGACACTGCTCCAGGTCAGCCTATTCAGGCTGTGGGAAAAGTGGTTCAGTTGGTGTAAAGCCCCTGGGAATTGATGGCCAGATATCCAGAGGGCACATCTTTGTGGGGGCTCTGGGTGCAGTTTGGTGGGAAGCAGATCAGGCAGCACCTCCCCAGCCAGCTGTTATTGTGGGATGTGTGGCTGAATTCCCAAAGTAGGTCCTAAACCAGGAGTAAAGCAGTGACAAAACTATGCTCTGGGGAGTGTGAGATCTTGGGCTAGGACAGAGCAGCCCATTGACAAAGGACAAGCTGTGTGTTTTCTTGCCACTAAAATCCTTATCCCCTGCTTGCTGAGTGTGCCCTGTTGTCTGCAACACAAATGACCCAGTTTGAAGGGACTAGTTAAATCTTTGAGCTATGCTGATGAAACATAATATAACAAAAAATCTCAGACCATGCAAAGCACCTTTGCATTTAGGTTCACTTAATTTGTGGAATGCTGGGGTTAAAAATGAAAAATGAAACTCATGGTAGAGAAGCCAAGTTCATGGATGTCCTGAAGTTATTCAGGCATCTTGAGAGTTCTTTATTCAGGGCAGGGGCAAGACTTTCCTACATCTCTTTTGGTTTCTTGTAAGGTTTGTTTTTTTTTTTTTTTTTTGTGCTTTTGAGGGCTGTCTTTAGTCTTAGCTTATTAATCCTGTTTGCTGCAGTGGTGCCACAGGGAGCCACTGCCGCTGGCGTGACGAGCTCTCAGTCTAATTTGAAACAAGATGTAACAAGGGAACACAACCCAGAGTGGGAGGCAGAGGGTGTAATGAGATCCCGGGTTTGATAGCCTCTGTGTTGCACAACGTGGTGTGCTTGGGCACCTTGTTTGCAAACTTGGGTCCCTTTTATTAGTTTTGGGGAACAATATCATCCTGCAGGTCAAGATCAATATGTGGAGAGTAAGTGTTAGTTCCAACTGTGCCTGAACTATTGATTTTAACTTTCAAAACACTTCACAAGTGATGGACAAGGAAGTAATTTTGGAGATGGATAAACCCAGTAGAGGTGTTTTTTTTTACAGCTGGTGCATGAAGGGTTCAGTGGTGCTGCCTGTGGAGAAAAGTTACCAAAAAAACTTCAAAGACTGCTGGTGCCGTTGAAGCACTAACACCATATGATGCAAAACTGAACAAGAACAGCCAAAGGAGGGAACTACAGCTCTGGGGAAATTTAAAGGTGAGGAGGGCAATACACTGGTTTTAATGGGAACATGGGGAGTTATTAAAGGAAGGATGAGGGATCAGCAAGGATGGAGATCATCAGCTGCCTTTAAAATGTAGGATGTGGGAAAACTGGGGGAAATGTGCTGGCACCCATCCTAGGCTGCACTGATTTATTTTTATATGAGGAATCTATCATTGTGAGATGTAAAGACATACAGCAGCTGTTCTCTGTGCAGGGATGTGAAAGTCCTTGGACATCCTGGGAGCCAAGTGAAAGTGAATCTTCCTTCTCTCGCTCCTATTCCTCCACAGTAAAAGTTGATCAGTCCCTCCCTGCCAAAAGTGAAGTGCCTAGTATTTCTCCTTGATTTATTCCTTTTATGATTAGCTTCCCTCTGCCCTTGCAGCTTGATCTGGTTCAAAATGTCTGCAATAACCCTGGTACTGTGGATTTGGCATTGGGATTTGGTGACTCATGCTGTTTGACTTCCCCAGCCCAAGGCAGCCAGCCAGCCAAGAGGACCTTGTTAGATTGGCTTGTGTTAATCTGGGAGCAGGCATGGCTCTGAGAGCTGGGTAGCCCTTTTACGAGGGTTTCTTTGTAAAAGTTCCACTTTTCCATTCACAGAGCAGCTAAAAGCAGAAGTGAAGCTGAAGGAGGAGGAGTAGTAAAGGATCCTTTGTTAGGAGGAAACTGCCAAAATCTCCCTGTGGAGAGCTGGCACAGGGAGATGTGATGGGCTTTGGGGTCAGATCTGAGTATCTCTTCCCAGCCTTGGCACAAGAGCAAGGCTGGAGCTCAGACAAAAGCAAAGTGTGTGGCTGTTGCTTGGCTGCAGAGAAAAGGTGCTTTGTGGGGAGAAGAGACCATTGCCGGCTCTGCTTTGGCTCCTGAGTGCTGGTCCAGCAGCAGCTCCTGTGGATGTCAGGGTTCAGCTCTCCCAGGCACCAGGCAAAGGGATTATTTCTACCACACATAAAAAGATTGGAGAGTTTGGCATCTGCTTTGAGGTTCTCGCTGCCAGGCTTAGTAAAGAGGCTTAGGAATGCTCAAACCAGGGAAATAAATCTGCTGCACCTCTTATCACAAATAATGGATAGTAGGCTTCAAAGGAAGAGGGAAAGTCTTTGTTTTGTAGCCTACTTATGTGTCCGGCCCGACTGATTCTCAACCTTTGCACCAGTGTAAGAGTCAGTGTGGAAAATAAATAGAGCTGATATGTCTAGGAATAGATTTGGCGAGTGGGTGGGACACCTCAGATGCTGGGGAGGCTCTTCAAAGAGGAAAGGCTGTCTCCACCTGGGCTGCTGCTGAGGGGCAGGGCTGCGGCTCACCAGGATTGCACGTGGCTGCCCCAGGGGGATTTTTGTGGAGCAATCGTGGTAATTAGCAAGCACAAGTTTTTCCACGTACCAAACATTGTCGAGGGCAGTAATTCAGCCCTGTGCTTGTTATTGTAGTGAGTGTTGGGCAGGAGTGTCCTGGGAATTTGTCGCATCCCAAGTAGGGGGAGCCCATCAAAGTGTCCTCGAGTTGCTGATGTTGGCTTGCCACCCTGAAACAAAAAGGGCTGATGAAATAGTATTAGCCAAGCTGGTCGCTAATGAGGGCAAAAGAACATCTGGAGTCAGGTTTTGTTTATAGCTCTTTGTTTTGTCATTGTTAGGGAGACAGAAGAGGAAGTGTCACTCATAGTATAAATCATGACATCCAAACAAAGGGCTGACATCTGGGTGTGATTTTGGATTTCATGTCCTTGGAATCTCCTGAGGTTTAAAGCCCAAAATTTTAGCCTAAGATTTTGGCAGTCCACCCTGTGTTCAAGAGATTAATGTCATTTCAGGACAGGGACAAAGAGGCAGTCTAGAACTTAAGAGTGGAGCTGGCATATGCTGAGACCTGACAATGCTTGCTTCAGCTCTGAGAGCCAGCACCAGCTTGGAATAACTTTGGAATAACCCAGTACCTGGGTCCTGAGTCCATGGTAGCTGTGGGTGATGAGGAGAACAAACAGGGCATGCACAAAGTAAATCTTCCTGTGATAAAGTTTCATGTGGTTTAGAGACTTGTCAGCCAGAGGCTGCATCTCCATCATCATGTTTAATAGCCACTGATGGACCTGTCCATGAATTCGTTTAATTGACTTTTGACTCTCTTGATGTGTTTGGCATCCACAACATCCTGGGGCGATGAGTTCCACAATGCAATTACATCCTATAGGGAGGGGAAAAAAGACTTCCCTTTGTTTGTTTAAACCTACCATATGATAATTTATTTAGGATCCCTTAATTCTAGTGCTATGAGTAATCCTGAACAGCAGCTACTCTTTATTTTCTTTGGATTCCTTCTGATTTTGTGGACTGTCATGACCATACCCCTCTACAGCCTGTGTTCCAGCATAGGAGTTGCTGTGAGTTTAGACAAAAGCCCTTCCCGTTTCTGCTCCTCTTTGTGGTCAGGAGAGGTGTTCCCTGTCTGCATCCCTACATTCCTGTTGTGATGATGATGAAGAGGAGGAAGGCCACAGTGCCACAACTGTGCAGAATGATGCAGCTGGGCAGACCCAGCAATCATATGGCAGCACGATAGAAATAATTTGTTTTACCCTGTCCAGGTTTCCTAACAGTTCCTATCAGGTGC
The DNA here is from genome assembly GCA_013398175.1 of Climacteris rufus. Taxonomy (NCBI): domain Eukaryota; kingdom Metazoa; phylum Chordata; class Aves; order Passeriformes; family Climacteridae; genus Climacteris; species Climacteris rufus. Next base: position 1,715,344 of record VZRZ01008094.1, on the reverse strand, counting down.
TAAACCTTCCTGATTGCTGCTCACCAGTGATGTGACATTTATTGGTGACCTTATCCACAGAACTCCTTACTACAACCCCCTGACTGTGATGGTTACTGTGGAGTTGCAATATGCAGGTAAAGCATAGCAAATTTTTTCTCTCCTTTCTCCCCAGTTTTCAACGCTGGAATTTGTCTGCCACTTTCTTGTCCAGCCACTGTGTCCTGAATGACTTGTGCTTTTCTCTCAGTTGACTTGAAGCTTTGAACTCTCTTGAATCATTCAATTTGTCCCTTTGCTAATTGCCTTTTCATAGTCATTTATAAAAAGCTGAGCTGCAGAGATGCCTGTCGGGTCTCACCTCCACTGGGAGAGCTGACCTCTTATTAGTGTTTCCATTTTTAACCATTTTTAACTCAAAGCAGCTGTTCCTTTGCTTGATGGCACCTTACATTCTTGGATCTGGCTCATTAGAAAGAGAAGTTCACCGTGTCAAGCAATGCTGTTGCTTGCCCATGCTTTGGGAGACTCAGAGGGACTGATGAGCAGGATTTGTCTCCCAAAAACCTGTGATAGGTCTTCCCCAGTCTGTCACTTTTCTCTGTTGTGCTTCATTGCTCTGTTTACACCAGCTTTCCTCCCTTTGCCCCAAAGTGCACTATGGAGCTTGAGTTGGTTGATTGCACAGTTGAGCACCTACAGTGCTGCTGAGGGGGGGATTTAGTCCCTGACTGTGGCTCTGTGTTATCAGGATTTATCAGCTTATTGTGAATAAGTTAATTTAGCTTTTCTACTCTGGTGTTATCATCCTTGGAGGCTTCTTTAGCCCTGTGATCAAGGTCTCTTCAATGTGTTCTGTTATTAGTGCTGTGACTTGGAAAATTCTTCTCAGTCTTTGGAGTATTTTGGCACAGTTGCAGATTTTACATTTTAGTCTTGGCTTTTATATTTTAGCTATTTAGACAGTGCTTCTCCATAGTCTCATTTTAATGTTAATTGTCTCACTTTGAGCACACTAGCTTTTATTTTGATTTTTTTTCCCCCTTAAGGAATACATGTTCACTCTAATGACTCCTTCAAATGGTCTTCCCACCTCCTGGGTGTGTTTTTCCTTAAGGGCTTTTCCTTTTTAATGTTCTTTGAACAAGTGTCTGTGTATTTAGGCAGCTCTTTCTTCAAGTTAAACTTACAGTAGCAGGTTTGCAAGGCTGCCCTCAAGATTTGTCAGTTTTAAGGTGCAAAGAGCCCCTGGCCATACACTTGAAATCAAATCTGCCGGTTCCTGGGTGCTGCTCAGGATGTGCTGAAGAGGTTCTTGTGTCAGAGGTCATAAATTACTGCTGGAGAGAGCAGTAACTTTCCATTTTAAGTGTAGACATGTTCCCTCCTGTCAGTGATCCCGTCTGTGCAGGGAGATGGACATCTCCTGTTGTTTGTGCTTGTCTCTGCCTATATCCATCACTGCCTCCCTCGTCTCCCTCAAGGTTTTGCTGTTGTTGCCCTGTTCTGAGTGGGTGGATGATGGAATCACTCTAACACTATAATGTCTGGGCATGGAACTGCAATCCTGGGGCACTTGTTGATACAGTTATCTTGGTTGTGCTCTCTGATAAGCTCTCCTTAATGTGTGCTTAATGCCCAGCTCCTTTGAAGCTCAGCTCTTCCACCTGCACAGCCTGCTCTCATTCCTGTTTGTTTTGTACCCATTCATTACCATGTTCTGCTGCTTATCTCCCCCCCACCAGGTTTCTGAGGTGCTGGTTATGTTAATATCCCCATTGGAAACCAGGGCACTGCTGTTCACTCACCTGGTTTTTTAGACTTGCTTGGGTAGAAATGCACACACGGTGTCCTGTCCTGTTCCCTCTCTGCAGGCCTGACAGGGATGTCAGCTGGGCCTGCAGCCTGCTGTTTCCTCCCTGACTGTTCTTGGCTTCTTTCCTATCCTTTTCTTCAAGGATACTAAATTTTCATGACTTCTCCACTGGAGATTGCATTTTCCCAAGCCACATGTCTTGTCAAACTGTTGGCTTTCCCACAATATTTAGTTTAAAAGACCTTCTTTATGTGCCTGTAGCCTTGATCTGTTTTCATTTGTGTTTAATATACCTACCTTTACTGTATAGGTTCTACCTATTCAAGCCTGTCCTCAGTATACTACACTCTGCACCTTGGGGTGACCCTGGATTTCATTATAGGGCACTTGGGGAAGCATTTCTGAACATTTTACTGAGCTGGTCCTGACCTTTAGCTGAATCTTGCCTTTAAGATTTTTTTTTCTCTCCATCCTGCATTGGTGGTGACCCTGTGAACCATGCCATGAGCTGTTCCCCAGCTCAAAGAAGAGAGAGGTGAGACCATCTCATCAGCATCCAGCCCACAACTGATGCTTTGGTCCTCAGTTGTCTGTTCCCATTTGGATGTCCACTAAATAGAGATAGACTGAGTAAAGGAGTCCCTTAAACAGTGCCATAATCATGTGTGAGTATGTAGACTTGTTTCTTTTTATATGATTTTTGCACCTTTTCAGGAGTGTTGCTTTTTGAGAGGTCCCACGAATTCCCAATAAAAAACTGCAGGCTTGTGTTTCCATCCCTGAGCAGAACTTAACTGTTTGTCCTATTGCTCAGTGACAAGGTGAATTCATGTCCTGTCACTTATGGATTCAAAATCCTCCCCATTACATTCTCGACACAAATTCAGCATCCCTTGTGTAGAATGTGCTGTCAGTTCTGGGTAATTCCACTAAATCACATAGTCTAAGCATCCCACACAAGGCTGAAACATAGCCCCATGGAATGAAAGTGTTTATTTTTGTATGTGTCTGGGATGTTGCAGTGATTTGCAGTCGTTGTTGCAGTGATTTGCATCATTTAAGTGAGGTATTTTGGTTTTATGGGAAATGTGGAATATAGAAAAGCTCAAGAATGAAGCAAAACATCTTATTTTCCCTGAAAAAAATTGAACTCCCCTTAACTCTTAGGGTTTTTTTTGTTAATTTTTTTTTCTGGAATTGGTGATGAACAGAAAGTGAATCCTAGCAGCACTATAACCATGGTGCAGTGTATACACATTCAGATAGGAGAAAATATTAGAACGGAGGTTGCCTAGGCTTTTTAGTAAATATGAGAGACTCATTATTTGTTTGTTGTTAATTAAATCTCCAGCCTGAAGATATGGTAATTATCTTAGATGTCAGCCTAATCTCTAGGAGGGCATCTTCAAAAGCATGTGGGAATAAGCCTAGGGCACATGGATATGGTATTTTTCAATTTATTATTTGATGCCATACCTTGAAAACAAATAATAAATTGCATTTAACTCCTTGCTTTTGAAATCCTGGTGACAGGCGTAACACCTAGGGTGGGTTTTAAAGCTGCAGCCACAAGATTCTTTAGAATTAGTCCTTGTTTTGCTCAGAGTAGTGATTTTTAATTTTTTTTTTAACTTAGTCTTTCAGCTTTAATTCCTTTGGTGCTTCCCAGGGAAGATGCAATTCCTTAAAAAAATAACCAAACCAAAACCCAACCGAATTTCAGTAGCTGTATTATTACATAACTGCTGGAAACTGCTTTTCTTTGTTGCTGCTCACAAACCATGGAACAGCCATCCAGAGATTCCCAGACTCATGGGTGTGGGGCAGAAAACCACTGGATAAAATGGTCTTGGCACAGCACTCAGGCTAGGCTGGAAATAGAGGGAATTTGTGGGTGACATGGGGTGCCCTGCACAGAGCCAGGCACCGTTAAATGGTCACCCCTGGTTTCCAGCCTGGCATCACCTTGTGGCTCCCAGCCTTTGGATCCTGTTATTCCTCTGCCAGACGGAGGAGCCCATTAGCTGTGATAGGCCAATCAAACAGCTCCTAATTGATCTAGTGATGTGGTTACTAGTGATGACAAACAGATGAACTTGATGACCCAGGAGGTCCTTTCCACTTCTGTGCTCCATGGAGGTAGAGCAGTGCTGATGCCAGAGTGATTCACGGGTGTTTCTGTCCTACATCTTTGGAATCAGGCTCCATGGCATCTCCAACTGTGCTGGGCAAGGCCAAGTGTGTCCCCTAAAGTCAGCACTCCAGCCAACAGCCCATGCATCAAACATGTGCACGATGAATATGAGGCAAAAATAGCATTTGTGCACTGAGTGTTGTTTGCTGTGTCTGCTCCTGAGCCAGTGATGGGAGGACAGACCTGGACAGGCAGTAACTCAGCCGAGGATGAACCTCTGCAGTGAAGGCAGCTGGATGGTAGGACAGGCAGCAGCAGGGATCAAGTGACCATACAACAGATTCACAAAGGAAAAGGGCTCTGCAAATGCAGGAGATGCTACGAACAGAGACTTATGGAAATGAAGAGGGAATTTCTGAGGCAGCAGCTCAGACTGTGCTCTCCAGCCCCAGGGCTCTGTCTCTGTCACTGTTTCAGTGCTGCAAGGGCAAGGTCTCTCTCTTTTCTTTGGTTCATGCTGTTTGTGGAGTGTGCTCACATTTGTACAGATGTGCTCATGTGCAACAGCTGGTGTGTGGCATCATCAGCTCCCTAAAGAGGTACAAATACAAGCTTTATGCAAATTTACTAAATCCTATTCAGAAAGCTGTTTCTGCAGCTGAAATATTGGATTATGTCTTTATTTTCCATTGGGAAACAAAGGGTGAATGCAATCCCAGCCCTGGAAGGGACCACAGACTGACAGATCCCAATGGTCCACCGGGAAAGTCTTTTGTGGTTCTTGTGCCACCATGGACAAACATTTGGAGCATGTTGAGCCAAAACATCAGATGTTTTGGGACAAGGTGAGCATCAAAAGGAGCCGAACACCCCTGCTGCCTATTTAAAATCTTATTGGTTTGACCCTTCTGCCAAGCACTAACTGGTGTTGAAAAGGGCTGAACCATGATCTAGATCTTCCTTAAAGAAGTTGAAATTGCACTGCTTCAGGTCTTTCCTGTCCTTGTTTCAGATCTGGGATGATGTTGTCTGCCACATGTCACTCCTGGTAGCCAATTTCCTAATCAGTCACTGCTGGTGGGCACAGTTCATTCCCACTGTGGTCATCAGGCATTTGTTTGCTGATCTCCTCCATTATCCTGGTGATCCAGCTGCAACGGGATGCTTATTGAGTTGGATGTGTGTACACAGGCTACTGTGTTGTGGGAAATAATTTTTAAATGCAAGGAAAAAGCCACAGATAGTTAAATACAACAAGGTAAACCTCGGGACTTCCCATGGTGAGCGCATTCCTGCTGCAGGGATAAGAGCTCTGTGTCACAAGTGCCATGTTTGTGGCAAGGGGAAGCTGTGCTGGCTGGAATCTGTCGTGGTGTCCTTGTGCTGCTGCCAGGAAGGGCCTGGCAAACACTGCCTCCAGAGCACAGGGAGTGAGTGTATCAGCTGAAAATCAGGTACAAACTTGCAGGAATTTGGTGGCTCTGGAGTGTTTGACCACAGTGCAGAGGAGCAGACTCCAGGGTTACTCATTGAATGTTTGCATGAAACTTGGGTTTTGGTGTGTGAGGACTGAATGGAGATGCTTTCTTTAAGTGCACTAGACCTCGAGTGACTCACCAAAATACTGATGCATTTCTGGTGATTTCTCTCTGCAGCATCAAGGGCTGTGCCATTATCTTTGATAAGGCTGAACTATTCCTTCAGCAGCCAGAGTGATGCTATTGAATGTACTGATGCTGTTTGGCAAAATGCCTCCCTTTGACAAAAAAATGTGTTTAAAGCTTTTTACATCTCGCATAAAGGAACAAATCTCCTCTTTCTCAGGTACTGCTACGTCACCAGCACACTGGGGAAAGGTTGTATAGTGTCTGAAAAGTGGTAGTTATGGGTACCCTGAACACATTCTTCAGCTTTCAAATTGAAAATAGGGAGTTTGGACCAAATGGAAATGTTTTTTACTTGTATGCTCTCCCCTAAATTTGGGGGATATAGAAGGAGAAACAGAAGATCATAGAATGGTTTGGTTTGGTTTGGAAGGGACCTTAAATATAATCCAGTTCCGCCTCCTGGCATGGACAGGGACACCTTTCTGTTTTCTTGCTCCAAGCCCCATCCAACCTTTGGGCACTTCCAGGGATGTGGCATCCACAGTCTCTCTGGGAAACCTGTGCCAATGTCTTGACACTCCTATAGTGAACAATTTCTTCCCAATATCCTACCTAAAACTACTCTCAGTTTAAAGCCATTACTCCTTTGTCCTATCACTGCATGCCCTTGTAAAAAGTCCCTGTCCAGTTTTCTCGTAGCCTCCCTTTAGGAAAATCTAACTTATGGAAAATCCATACTTCTCATGCAAACATATTCAACTTTCAGTTGTAGTTGCCTTTTTTTTTTTGGTGAAAAGTTGATAGCTTTCCTTGGAAAGTATCCCCTCTTGGCTGGCAGTTGTAGCAGATGCTCGAGTAATGACGCTGTGGTTTTCTATCACATGCAGGCACAAAATTGCCTTGTTCTCAGTTATTTTCTCAGTTACCCTTTACAGGGCAAGGAAATTTGGGATCTAATCTTCCTGAGGGCTCTTTAGAGGAACAGCTGGAGCTTTGGGGGATCCCATGGGTGGCTCAAGGCACCTGCCACTGGGCTGGTTGTGGGATAGGGCAGAGATCAGAGTTTCACAGCGCAATTAGGAGAGTGGGGCGTGGTGATACTTTAATCTGAGAGCAACCACCACCCACACGGGGCATGTTTTGGGCCTTCTGCTGTCACTGCAGCCATGGGTACTGGCACTTAGGCCACCACACCCCATGGACAATTCTGGCACTATGGAGCCTTTGCTGGAGATAAAACATAAATAATAATTTTGCAGAGGGAAAGACACTGTGTTCTTGTGGCTTGCTGTTCACGTGGGGGTGGCTGGGGATGAGGATTTTTGGGTGGCATGGAAGGGCTCAGTCCTCACTGCGGGGGCAGGATGTTGGTACCACTCACTGGAGTGGCACTTCCAGGGCCCAGCAGCTGCAGAGGATGGGGCAGAGTTCCACAAGTGCAATCCTTAGTGCCCTGTGCTCTCCAGGCACTCCCCTCACTGTCCACAGGAAAATGATCTTGGGACAGATTTTTCTTCCTCTGTCGAAATTCTGCTGTTTCAGTAGCCCAGTGACAGTCATTGTCTTTCATTTCCATGTGTGAGCTGAAACCAGAGTCAGAGAGATTTCTGTTTTGTTCCCAAACAATGGGTCTGTGTTGTGTTGCATGACAACTCCAGCTTTCCAGACGGTGTGCCGTGCTTTGCTTTTTGCTGTGGTCCAGGGCTGGTGCTCAGCAGAGGCTGGAGAATACCCACAGCGAATCTGGGCAGTTGTGCAACTCTACACACAAAGTAAAACTCCTTTCTAACCCCTGCAGGCGATCAGTTTACACCCTGAATGATGAGATTTTGATTACCCTTATCTAAGCTACAAATACTGTTAAGGGAGGTGAAATCAGCTGGCTCTGGTCAGGACTATCAAAGCACAGATCTTGGTGGCCTTTGGAGCCTTCAAGTCCTTGGCAGCTCCAGGGGATGTCATGGTGCTTTGCCATGGGAAGTCCTTTCACTGTGCAGATGTTACTTGCTGAGGCCTTGTAGATCAAAACCCAACTCCTGCCATCCCCAGCCTCGCAATTTTCAATGAGTACAAACCGCCCAGGAGAGTGTTGACAGTAGGAATGGCAGCTGCTTCCTCACAGTTGTCAGGGAGAGCCTGTTGCTTCGATGCTGGATCTCCCTCTGAATGCAGAGAGCATTTCCAGCATCCCCAGCCCCACATGGCATCAGTTATAGCTTGGGGAGCAGCTTTGCTCTCCCAGCGAGCACAGTTTCCCAGGGCAGCTTTATTCTTCTGTGAACAAAAGTTGCTGAGCTGCAGGGAGGCTCCTGGCTGGAAGGTGGGTCCTTTCCACAGCCAGACTGAGACTGATGGCTGGAATGAGACTGGCTTGTGTGTTGAACACTCAGATGCATCTCTCCTCTGGGTTCCCCTGTCTTGTATTTCACATCTAGAAGGAAAGCACATTTAATAAAAATTCAATCCAGCAGTAAGCCAGAGCTGCTTGTACTCCTCAGCCTGATTGGAGGGAAGGAGAATTGATAAGTTAATCAGTTTTCAAGGTCAAGAGAGATCAATAGGACCAGTCAGCCTGGTGTGCTGTGCAAATCAGACCACAGACACAGTAGTGATACCTGAAGCAGGCTTGCCTGGGAGATAGCAGTGTTGTTTTGACTCGTGGGAGGATCTCTTGCACCGCAGGGATGAGTTCCAGTATAAGACCAGGGCTGAATGGACTGAATTAGGTGTGACCCAGAGGATAATGCAGCCTTCTGCATCTTAATGTATCCATCTGTGAAATGCAAATAATAATAGGGGAACCTTGTAGGGATTCATTAGTCCTTTGAAGATGGCATGTGTTACATGCTATTATTGTGATCTTCCAAAGTTGGCCTCATCCCTGCCTTTTGGACCTACACCTCTCACTGTTGCTCACTTCCTGATTCATTTCCCCCTCCTCCCTGGCACTGTCAAGCCAAATCAGCAGTGGCAAAGGCCTGTCCAGGACAGTCAGCCACATGTCATGGTGGCTCATGGCCTGGGAAGGGTTGCAAAGCTGAGGCTCTTGCTCTGGGGGCTGGAACCTCTGCCATGGCATTGCAGGTGGGACAAGGAAACCCGGGAACTTTCTGTGCTGGAAAACGTATAAGTGGCATAACCCAAGTCCATAACCCAAGATGCTTTTTGTGACTTTCAGACCAGAGCTAAAAAGGTTGATTTGGGTGGGAAAGGAAACCTGGGGACAGGGAAGGGTGTGACTCATGAGACGCTGGAGGTTGCAGCAGATGCTGGATTTAGGGGAAGTTCTTACATGCTCTCAGTGCACAGAGCTTTGCAAAACAATTGTTCCAAATTGAGTTTATCCACTCTGTCTCCTTTTGATCCAGTAAGTTCACTGGACACAGGGTTTTGTTTTTTTTTTTTTCAGTGTGTTTTAGTCTTCACTGAAGACTTGCTGTACTCTGGACATGTTTCTGAAATGCTTTTTGCCAAGGCTGCATGGATGCACAGCACTCACTGTGCACCTGATTCTGAGAGGTGACTGAAATTGGGAAATTCCCATCATTCCTGTCCTGGCCTTGAGCAATTCCTCCTCCTTGGTGAGCTGTTTCAGAGAGTAGTACTCCAGGATGCCAGGAGTTAACACCCTCTGCTGCAGCATTTTCAGGGATGCAGCCAGGAGCTGTGACAATCCAGCAGCTGAGCTACACACCCAACACCAGCCTGGGAGCTGAGCAGCCTCTTGGAAGGACTTTTCACTGTGTCAGACTGGTGGAGCTCTGCTTTGAGCTCAGGAAGCTGGTGCTGACTGAAGGGACTGCAGGGCCTTGGGTACCTGCAGTGACAGTGGGATTTCAGGATGACCAAGATTTGTTTCCCTGGAGATCTGGGCAGCACCTGGATTTTGGTCTCAGAAGGGCAGGCAAAGAGCTTTGTCCAGCATCATAAACTTTCTCTTCCATGAGGTGTGTGTGGACGAGGTACCTCCCAAGCTCTGCTGAGATGGGTGAAACTCATAGATCCTCTTCCAGCAGAGTCCAGCTCAGAGTGGGTGTGTAACTGGGTATTTTGGACAGGAAACCTTCCTAACGTGGTGGTTGTCAGCAGATGGGAGTCCTTTTCCAAGGCAAGATGTGCAGAACAGACCTCTGTGGGCACCATTTCTGCAGATGCAGCCTAAAAGGCTCCTTTAGCTTCAGTGGCAGTGGGGCAGCACAGTAATCTGCTCTTGGTATTTCATATTTGGCAGTTGTAGATGAGTCCAAAATGAGCTGCAAAGGGCTGTTTGCTCTGAATTTAAAGTGTTAATAATGCTCAGAGATTGGTTAAAAGTAGGTAAGCATCTCTGAAGTCCTGCATTTTGGGATGTCTCACTCTGGAGGTATAAGAGAGTAGCTTTAGGTTGGGTATTGGGAAGAAAGTTTTCTCTGTAAGGGTGGGGAGGCCCTGGCACAGGTTGCCCAGAGAAGCTGGGGCTGCCCCATCCCTGGAAATGTTCAAGACCAGCTTGGATGGGGCTTGGAGCAACCTGGTCTGGTGGAAGGTGTCCCTGCCCCGGCAGGGAGTTGGAATGAGATGAGCTTTAAGGTGCCTTCCAACCCAAACCAGTCTGTGATTCTATGAACTCATGAAACTGCTGAAGTTGAGAACTCCAGACTCAGCTCTGGCTGTGGAGCAAGTAGAACTCATCTGCTCTGGGTTTTCTTTGTTAAATATGCCAAACCACTGTGTCTCTTCTCTTTTCTCCCTGAGGATCTCTGTCTTGGGAGAGGGACATAGCAATCATTTGGAAAAAAAAGCAGCTTCAGTACTTCACAGAAATGAAGTATTGAGCAGTGGTGCTCAATGACCCCTCCACCATCACCATCCCAACCAGTTATGCTGCCAGGAGAACTTTCTCTTGATAAAAATATCCCTAAGTGATGCTAAACCCATTAGGAAGGAGGTGATACTGTCTGCAAAACAGTGCCATGTCACTAATGGGAAGAAAAACAACTTCCTGAGTGAACAAGGCATCTCATTTTTTTTTTTTCTCTGTCTATAGATACATTCCTGTGCAGTCAAAGGCTGTGAAAAAATGAAATATAGCAATGTCAGAAAAGAGGAGAATGGCCATAGGAAAAGGAGTGTAATGTTCATCACTAATTGGGGTGTGACTCATTTGGCTGCTTATTGGACTCCCCATTCTCCTCGGGGCCCTGGAGAGGGAAGAGGTCAATGGCCCCTGTGGCTGTGCCCTGCCCACCACAGTGCTGACCCAGCATGGTGGCTGTAGGATTTTGTCCCAACCTTTTGGGTTTTCAGCTGGCTAGGGGTTCCCTAAATCTCATGTTATGCTTCTATTTTCTCCTGCATTTTCCTAGTTGCTCCTTCATGGTTATTTTTATCCTGATTCCTGTTTTCGTAGCAGAATGTGTTGAAAAATAGACCCAGTGAGAGCTGTCCTACCAGGCACAGCATCATTATGTGCTGTTTACTTTTCCAAATTTTTTAACTGAGACATGAACAAAAGAGACTTTGCAATATCTCTTCTTGCCCTCAGCTGCTTTTCTCAGTGGCATTTTTCTCTCCAGCTGTTTGGCATATATTTTTAAATTAAGATTAGTAAGGTGCTGTGCTAAATGTATTGATAAAGCATCAGAATCATCTCTCTTACAGATCCAATCCCCTGATAGAAGCTCCTATGGAAATTAATGGGCTGTCTGGATTCCAGTGCAGGATTGAGACTTCATGGTGTAGATGGATCAATACAGTGTAAATCGATCAATACAGGCAATCAAGTGAGTCAGGCAAGGTTTATGCTTAATGCACTCCTGCTGTCATCCCTCATCATGCCCAGGTTTGTGTAACTCAAGCACACAAGCAAATCCTCCAAACCATATGGCTTTGCTGGGTCCTCTCCATCCCTTCACATTTCTTACCATTGCTGGGGGGTTTTTTTTAGGAGATCGTAGTTATGCAGTAGTAATTAGGCTGGGAATCCTTTCCTTTTCTTTTTTTCCCTAGAGTTTTGTTACTGAACATGGCTCTGGTTTTGGTATCAAGATGTGTTTGGGCCATCCTGACCTTCTCCCACGGTGGTGTGGGTATAGTTGGTGGACAGGGGGCTGCAGTGGTGGGAATATGGGAGAGATGGGGTGGCCACAGGGCAAGTGTGGGGTCAGGACCTGTCTCTCCCTCTCCTTTTCCATGTCACTCTGCACTGCCAGGCTGGGAGCTGCTCTCACCTGGCCAGTCTGACCTGATCTGGCACCCACTCTGCTTCCTTCAGGAACAGGGCAGTCAGCCAGCTGTCTTAGATCAGGGAATTGTTTCATTTTTCTGTAGGAATAGAGCTTTTGAAGGAAAAGAAAATTTTAAAAACAAAACCCTTTAAAAAAATGCACTTCCCCTTCCCAAACCCTCCCACCTCATGGCTGACTCATGGGCAGACACTTCAGTAACAAATAACATCTTTTGTTTTTGTCCTTCAAATAGACTTCCAAGCTCTAACTGCTTTTAAGTTATCATACACTTTTTTTTTTTTGCCTTTTCTCTTCTAATTCTCCCCAGGGTTTACTGACACATGCTCTGTCAGCTTAGTTTTCCTCTCTTCCTGTTGGCCTCCCCTCCAATTCCACGCCCAAATGCGCATACAGAAATTATCTCATGATTCAGGACAATACACAGCTCTTCAGATGTGCCGTGAGCCATCTGCATGACCTTGGGCAGTTTACTACTGTATTTCAAACTCTCCACTGTGAACCTGCACATGATTTCTTTCATTTTAAGTTGAAAAGAAATGTTAGGGATGACCACACTCAAAATTAGGGCTGTGCTGCCTTGGCTTTGGCTCCAGTTGTGAACATGAACAACTGTTGTGATCTGAGAAACGTGTGGCAGCAATTTATTACAAGGATTTATACTGAGCTCTGTTGGCCTGTCTGGCCAAGCACATATGTCATGCAGAAGTATGTTTTCTTCCTCAGATGGTGCTGATCTGCCTCTCTGCACAGCCACAGCCTGTGCTCGAGCCCCTCATTGCTCTGGTTTGCTTGACTGACTCATTTATCCACCCCTTTCAAACCTTGCAAATGACTTTTCTCTCCAAATTCTTCCCTTTTCACTGGAGACAAGGCACACAGCTTCTTCCCACGTAAATCACATTCCAAAACTTTGATGTCATCTTTATTTTCCTCTCTTGAGACTCCTGAGAAACCCTGCACAGGATGATTACTTTCATCTTATCTCTTCTTTGGGAAAGACCTGAGCAGGGCTGCTTTGCTGGATCCTTCAGCATCAATAACAACACACCTCTGTGAGCACCTCGAAGAGCAGCATCTATATGGTCTGCCAGGTTCCACATGGGCTGAGATTCACTAATAACACTGCAATTTTTTTCTTAAGACAACAGGGAGAAAAGGGGAAAGGATGAGAATTTGACAGTATGGTTTTATCATTAACACAGCTGCTATGTGAACTGTAACATCAAACCCAAAGAATTCCAACAAAGCTGTAAACTTGATGTTTTTCAGCCTTTCCTGAATGTTTACTCTTTAGGTTCATACTGAGGTGCTTTAATAAAAGCAGACTGACTTCCAGAGGGTTGAGTGACCTGGCCTTCCTGTCGTCTCTTCTGCAGCCACGTTATTAAAATAAAACCCTTTCAGCTATTTTGTTGAGATATGAAAAGGGTATTAGTGCTGTGATGACTGAAGTCCTGATGTCTTATGAACAATCCTGAAGATGGCAAGGATCCCTCTGGCTGTGTGGGGGATCTGAAGTGATCTATTTATAATTTTCTTACCTTGACAAAATGCAGGGAGTGACTCAAATATGTCCCATCCTTATGGAAATTAATTGTGTTAATGGGATCATTAGAATTTAGAGTAGTGTCAACAAACTGGTTTTTTCAGCTAATGATGGTTCTTGGGAAGGTTAAGTCATAAGGAAGGCGGAGAACCTGGTCATCTATATATATGTGATCAGCCCTGAGCCCTTTCTTTGGGTTTCATTGAGCAATGCTCTAGTAGAGTCAACGTAGGCAAGCAGCTGCCACCACCCTCACCATGAAAATAGAAGGTGCCTCGGTGGTCCTTGCTCTGGCATTTTTCTGCTTCTTCTCAGGTTAGTAACTTGTGATGTTCTCTGTGCTGAGATCTGGGACTGGCAGAGGACGCAGCCTGGGAGCTCCCATGAAGAGAGAGAGGGTTAGAGAGCCCTTATTTTTTAAAAAAGCATAGTGGTATAACAGAAGACCACATTTTTTTGCTGTACTATGTGTATTGATTTGATATAACATATCCTGATAATTACTCTTGCTCTTGCATGTGAAAATAGTGACGTTTTAGTGGTAGGTGAACGCATCTATTTTTAATGGAATTAACAGTTAAGGAACAAACAAAAAAGCCAGACCCTTATTTGTCTAAGTGGAAGAATACCAATTTCCAACCAGACTGAATTTTAGCATAAAAAGCTCAGCTTTGAACAAAAATGTAATACAATTTTTGGTAAATTCAGAAAAATGGTAATGTCTTGTCAACACTTGCTAAGGAATGCATTTTCACATGGCTGCAGTAATTTGGATACAATAGAAAGACTTCAGCAGGAGCTGGGTTTGATGCAATGGTCTTTCAATTTACTGCCTGTTTCTATTGAAAAAGAGCTAATGGAGGATTTCTTGACAGTTCCTTGCAATGCCACTGATGATGCAAAAGAGGATGAAACATATTATACCAGCTCTAAGTGGCTTAGTAAAAAGAACATGTATCAGCTACTCACCTGCTGACTCATTATTAATTTGATAATTTGTGTGAAGTACTGCAAATGGAATGGGCCTTGAAAAGGAATTTGTCATTTTGGACAAACAACAATGATATGGCCTAGGTCTGGCATCCCAATTTTGAGTGATGGTGAAGAAAGACAACAATGTTTGTGTGAGTTTGATACAAGTACCAAGGCAGGGGCGTAGAATAATGGAGAAACAGTTACTAAACCATCCTTGGAATTTGGATTTTAAGCCTGAGAAATGTAACACGGTAAAGGAAGGCACAAAGACATAAAAAAATGGATGTGCTTTTGCATTCGAATGACAAAAAGTGCAGTGTTCCAGAAAGAACTGGGCATTAGAGGCTTTCTATCAGTGTAAAAAAAATGCATTGGATTAGCTTTTATCAAGAAGTATTTGGGTGGATTAGGAAGCTGCATCAAGTATTTTAATTAAATGCTTTTGCTTTAAAATTCCCCTTCAAAGATTTTTATATGGTTTCATTGTTGGTTTTTCTGTCGCAGATGTTGCCAGTCAAGCTTCGATTAAGGCGAGTCCAACCTTTTCTATTCTGATTCTCCTTTTGTTTTGCCAACTTACACTGCTTAATGCATGCTCTGAGCAAAGTCAGTTAGAGGCACTGTACTTAGATATTATAATGCTTTCTCAGTGGTGGAAAAAGCAGTGAATCCATAGTTAGAGACAATACTTAGATAATACAACAATAGCTCCAGCTGACAGTGTATGCTTGGTGCGTGATGCTGAGAACACATTCAAACAGCTCTGGGCTGGAAATATCATGAAATGATGTTAGAAATGGCATGAATTATATTTTTAATGGTATTTTAGAATATAGCTTCTGATCTGGTAGAAACCCCTGCTTCTGATAATTCCTGAGTTTCATAATTAAAAGAATTAAGGCAAGTCCTTTGAGTCCCAGAAAATAATTTGATTCAATGACTGGGAAGTCAGTTCCATTCATGTTTTAATCAAGCAAGCTTGTCTCCGTGGTAAAGATCCTTTCGGAAAACACAGTAGCCAAAAATAACTAAACGGTTCATTGCTTCTCCCTGGTCTGCATTTCAGTTACCCAGCAGAAGATGCAATGGGCTGCTGCAACATTTCACAATATTACTGCTCTGCTTCCTGAGAGGGTTGTACTTTTTTGTGCTTGCCTTGCACGTGAATCACTCTTCAGTCACTCTGGCCCGTTTATTCCTCTTGCATCCCTCTGGCACTTCTAGGGCTGTATTTTCTGCTCCTGGCTAACCTTATAACAAGCAGTCCTCTGCTGTAGCGGGTAGCAATTTGCAGCTGTATGTAAATTAAATGTGGTCCTTAAATATATATTCCTTTCCCTATGATTAATGGTTCTTGCAATGGGTTTTGAATTTTCTCGTTGTCTTTTCTGCCTCGGGAGCCACGAGCAGGGCTCTGGGTACAGCCTGTACCACGTGTGGTGTGTGGTGAGGGATGGGCAGGAGGAGTGTGGTTTGTGTGAGCAAACTGGTGCTGTTGAGAGCGTGTAGCACACCCAAAAAAGATCAAATATGAAGAAACAGTTCTCAGGATCTTGATGGGAGCCTCCACTGATTGTCCTCCTCCATGCTTTTCAGAATGAATGCAGGAAAATCTGGTCACTTCTGCGCAGCGGGAAGTTTTCCTGTCCCACCACCAAGGAGCCCTTCAGCAGCCCAAATAACAAAGGAGACCTCAACAAGTGCATGATGTGCCAGAGGCTGCTGTGAGTATCAGCTGCTTGCTGGCTCCAGCAGCCATCCTGTCCATCCACAGCATGTCCCCTCCTCCCACAGCAAGGAGACCTCTCTCAGGAGGCTCTATTCTATAAAATTGTTGTCCCTGGCCAGCCAGACCAGTCTGTAGTTCTTCAGCAAACCTGTGAACCCACAGTAGCTCTTTCCATCTCATCAAAGGATGGGGACTCACAGAGAGTTGTGAACAGAGTGAAAACTTACACAGATTTAGGTTCCTGTTTCTATAGGTGCTGTTGCTTAGGATGGAGAGAGCTGGATATTGGGCAGGGAGAAAGGATGGCCCAATGCCCTCAGTGCAGAGATGTGAAACACCCTGGGCATGTCTCAGGGAGCCAAGCCCCGCTGCTGGCCCCTTGCGCAAGGGGGAAGTGGGGTCGGCAGGACTGGCCTTTAATCACTCCCTGTTTTTGCTTTGTGTCCAAGGACTGCACACTGCCCCATCACTCACGCCTCCCTTTCTTGCAGGGAAAGAGACTCAAAAAACAAAGGGAGTGGTGGAGAGGCGGACAGGAATGTGAACTCCTTGGGAAAGGTGAGGTGAACCATCACTGCGGAAGCCGGTTTTATTGGTGCTGGCATCGCGTCTGCTGCCTCTGACCTGCTGCCCATGGCGCTTCCTCGTCTGCAGCGTGGGAAAGGGCCCAGCCATGTGCCTGCAAAGGGAGCAGGGCAAACATACTCAGCCTTGGGAATAGTGTGAGGCTTTGTGCCATCCACCAGCATAAAAGAAACCAAAACTCCTCACGGCTCCTCCCAGGCAATCATGGCACCTCCGGTCTGTGCCTGACCCAGAGTCCTGGCTCAGGAGGATACCTGCCTGTTTATAAGGCACACCATTGGCATCTGGCAAATATTTAATAGCAAGGTTGGCACATGTGAGCTCTGACTAGGGCAGGGTGTGGGAACAGGCTGGCTCTAATTGTCCCTTGTTTATCTTGTTGATGCACCTGGCTGGTTTCTTTCACCCATAGCTGTTTTTCTAGATAGCAGGTCTTTATGTGGAGGGAGCTGTCTTTTTAGCCTTGGGTTTTTATTCTGGATGGGAGTAAATTGGTTTCCATCAGATAGTGTTGGTTGTGGTGATTGATTTATTTATTTTTTACATCTGGTTAAGCAGGGCAGCTTTCTAGCTCTTGTGTGTCTGGACAAATTAAAGGCTTTGTAAAGCATAGCTGTCCTAAGGGAGATCTTTTTCCTTTAAACATCTAACTTGCCAAAGTGTGGTCCTGAAGGCAGAAGGACAGTTTTACAGTGTCAGGAAGAGACCTACACTGAATTTCTTTGTTAAGCCATAGATTTTCTGTCTGGCTTTTGGCAAGTAATTCTCTAGGCTTGACTTCCCCATCTGCAGAGCTGGGATAAGCTATCAAGCCATCTCCTCTACATGGTGTGAGAGGAAAAATGTATTACAGATCACATGGCAGATAGGGTTGTAAGTGCTGCATAAATGAACCTAAAGACTTCACATGTTCTATGTGTTTCTCATGCCACAGACTTGCCCTGAAAGTTATAGGAAAGCTGTTCAGGGGAAAGTAAAAGGCAGGCTGAAATGCTTAAGCGGGCTTTGCTACAAAAGCCTTTTGTGAAGTAGAGTACTTTGGTTCAATTAACACATACCATCATGTTAAGTGGAAGGTAAAAACACTCACCTCTTACTCTCCTGTACCTGGGGATAGGGGGTGTTCAAGGATTATATTATTTTTTATGCCTGCAGCTTCATTTTTTTACTGTGCATGGATTTTAAGATTCTTGGTAGTGTGTTCTCTCATGAGAAATGGGAAAATTGACTTTCTCATTCAAAATTCACTGAAATTGTAGATTTTATACTTAGAGCAGAGCTTAGGTCCTTCGGGCGGGCTCTTGCATGTCTTATCTATTCAGAATAGCAACGAAGCTACCCTGGATGCAACAGACAGATCTGCTCATCTAAACATACAGATTTATTTGTTTTATGCTGCGTGCTATGGCTTTCCACCGAGTTACGCCTCAAGGAAGCAAAATAGTGTTTGAAATGCAGTTCGTGGGGTGGATAATCCTCTGTGGATTTGTGGGCGATGCATCTCTCTGTCAGCATGTCCGTGTCAACCCCTGCTTCTGGCGTTTGCACAGGATGAGTGCCGGGAGTTTCGGGATCTGTTCAACAGAGGGAAACTTTCCTGCACCAGGGAGAACGACCCTGTCCGGGATGCCTCTGGGAAGCAGCACAGCAATAAGTGCATCATGTGTGCAGAGAAGTTGTGAGTAAAGAGAGGGAGCGTGGGATCGCTCGCCCCTCCCGCGGCTGCCGGCGGGGAAACCTCTCCTCCCTGGAGCACCCTGGTGTTCACTTTCTCATCTTCTTCTCTTCCAGCAAAAGGGAGAAGGAGCGGAAGTTATCTAAAAACAGACAAGGAAAAGATAAGGTGAGATTAAAGTATTAGGCAGGTCAATATAGAACTTTATTGGATTTTCACCCAAGACACAGAAAAGCCAATGTTATTTTACTCAGTTGCTCTTTCTCCCCTGATTTAATTTTGAGATCCACTTTCCTTACCCTCCTTATTTCTTATTCATGCTCTTGAATCCCTGAAGTGAACAACTTGTGCCTGAATGTTATGGTCTGCCCTGCTGACCCGTGGTTCTAGGGACAGGCAAATCCTGACTGAGTAGGAAGCCAGGTGTGCTGTGCTGTCCCGAATTTCAGCTCACAGGTGGAGAGGTCAGTGCTACTGAAGCTGCTAATTAGGTGGAAAAGAAAAATAGGTGTGAAAAGCCCCAAATCTGAACTCTGCACAGCTTAAAAGATCATTGTGTTCTGGGAGATCTCAGCCCTGCACTGTCTCCAAGCCTGTGGCTTAGTTCTAGCTTTTTTTGTTGGAAAGTTTTGTTCTCATGGAGCTGTCACTTCTCCCTGGTATGCTGCAGCCATCATGTCCCTGTGTGCTGATGCTTTGCTGGCAAAAGCAGCTCTGTAAGAGGGAAAATAGTTGCTTTCCAACACTTGCCTCTTGATTCCTGCTATGGTAGGGACTGGTGCAGCCCCCTTAAGCCTCAGTCTTGGGGATAATCCTGTTTTAGTGCTTTTTCTAATGACTTTGGCACCAAAAAATAGAAGTGTAAGTGAAATTTGCTGATGGCAAAGCTGGGAGGCAGTATCAGCAGAGGAGGATCAGCAGATCACTCAAGACTAATTGGATACTGCTGAGGCCTGGAGTAACAGAAACAAGATAAAATGTAATGGCAGTGCAAGATCACACAGTCAGTGATTAACAAGAATTCCTACTCATTGGCTAGAAGTGACAAAGGATAAGAAAGCCCTGCATTTATTAGTGGGTCAGGGATGCAACAGACCATGAAAAAGGCAAATGTACAACTCAGATGTACTCAGGGAGATTTCTGCAGCAGAGGTCAGGCCTGAACAGGGCTCCAGAAATGCTGATTTAAAGAGAGAGCATTTGAGAGGCTCCCAGGGGAAGGCAGATCTGTCTTGGGGGCAGAGAATCAGGCTGCTGAGCTGGGCTGGTCCCAGGGAACAAGGCACAGAGGGGCTGGTAGAGCTTTCCTGGGTGTGTTGGGAAGGGAAAGCATTGCCTGAACTGTGCGGGGGTGTGAGCACATGCTGGTGCTGGGGAGAAGAAGTGAGGCTCGTGGGGAGCCCCTCTGAAGTGGGTGCAACACTTATTTCTGATGGCAGCAGAGCACTGTGGCTGCTGGCACAGCAGGACAGGCTCATCCTGTGCTGGATCATCTCTCCTACCCATGGCAGGTGTGGCTCTAGGGAAACATGGGGTTTTGTACTCTGAGTGGTTTACCAGTGTTGCTCTTGTGGGAAACCTGAGGAGCTGGAGGCTGAGATGCCCTGGATGGGATGCAGGACAACACTGGGGAAACCTTCCCCTGGCAGACAGGATGAGGTGTTGTAAACTTCTGGGCAAAGCAAAAGGTGAGGCCAATGACCTGCTAAGGACCTTCATGCAGGCTGGCAAAATTCCTGTGCACAAAATCGGCAGAAAACTGCAGGTGTTAAAACCTGTTTTTAAAAAGAAAAGGGTAAGTGGAAGTCACTTAGTTATCCTTTATACTTGCTGTCTGGAACTGCCTATTGCATGAATGTGAAAGAGTTGAAATTAGGGGGACTGGCTGTTTCCATCCATGTTACATAACAGGGGCGGGTTAACACAGTTTCTGTACAGCAGTGTTGAACAAGGAACAAATTAATCATCCACTCTCCAAACAACCTTCCTGTGCTTGTGGACTATTAAGTGTGTTTGCATTGTGCTTTTATGTTTTAACTGCTGCTTCGTGATTGACATGTCCCAAAGTGTGGCTGGTTTGGAGGATCCTATCGGCTTTGTGAAGAAAATTATCTGAGCTACAATCTGGGAAAAGGCTGTAGCTGTGTATTAAGGATGTTGGGAGAAGAGGGAGTGACTTCATTATCGTATCGGTCACATCACTGGCATGCTTTGGATAGCCCAGCCAGGAGAATAATAATTAGTGGGACCATACTAGAAAACTCCCAACACGTGCTGTGCAGGCAGAAGGACCCGGAATTTTTCTGACTCATCCCTCTGTTTATATGCTAAGTGGCTGGTACTGCACACCCTCTTCTCTCATCCCCGCCCAGACTCTCCTGTGATGCATTTGTGAGGGTTCCGTGCTTTCCTGGCAGGAAACCCCAGGTTTCTAAGGATCAGATCAATAAGGCAAGGAGGTCAGAGTGCCCTAACCCTGCCCTCCTTCCACAGGATGACTGCAGCGAGTTCCGCTCTCAGTTTGAAGCTGGTGGACGCCTGTCCTGCACGAGGGAGAACGACCCTGTCCGGGATGCCTCTGGCAGGCAGCACACCAACAAATGTCTCATGTGTGCCGAGAAGTTGTGAGTACCCCTTCCTCTGAGCAACAGCAGCAAGAAGAGAAGTCTCTGGCTGCAAAACTGCAGCTTCTGCTGGTGGAGCTGTGTCTGGGCAATGCCTGGGAGAGTCCTGACTCCCAGTGGCCCTCCAAGAGATGCTCTGGCAGTAGGGCTCCAGCCACTGCCCCTCTTCCCACTTCCCTTTCAGCACTAAGGGCCCAGGGGCAGGTGAGAAGCAGTGTGGAGTAGAGGAGGAGAAACAAGGCTGACAGAGAGCAGCCCCTTTCCCAGCTCCTGAGGAGTTTCCCATGCGTGTACTTTGCCTTCCAGATGCTCTCTCTCTACTCCCATAGAGCATATGCAGAAGCA
Source organism: Climacteris rufus (assembly GCA_013398175.1). NCBI lineage: Eukaryota > Metazoa > Chordata > Aves > Passeriformes > Climacteridae > Climacteris > Climacteris rufus. The sequence continues at coordinate 1,694,102 of VZRZ01008094.1, read as the reverse complement.
GCCCTGATATGAAAGCAGCCACCTGGATCCAGGATGTAGCATACAGTGGGAATGGTGAGGAGAAGGGAGAAGGCCTAGGGGTGGGAATTAGGAACAGGACCATTAGGAACAGGACTGTGGATGGGGAGGTGGTACCTAATGACATGACACTGACTTACAGGGCGGCCCTGGGTGCTGATGGCACTCACACTGCCATAGCACTCCCTTTTTTGTCCTCTTCCCTTCTTCCAGCAAAAAGGAAGCTCAAAGAGGGGGTGGAATTGTCCAGCGCAACAGACTGCCCACTTCACAGAGGATAAACCAGGTGAGGTGCAGCTCAGAGCCTATGCTGAGCTCAGAAGGGGTCTGGTGAGAGTCCACAGGAGCTGGATGGCCAGTGGTCAGCCTGGGGTGATTATGGTGCTTAGGATTCTGTAGCCAGCTAATGATGGGGGAAAAGCTGGTTGTATTGCAAAGCCTCCCTCATTTGTGGGATGCACCTGGGTGTGAGCATACAGACTGGACATGTTTGGACCTGACAGAACAGCCCCTCTCCTTTTCCCAGTGATGGGATGCTATAGGAGAGAAAAAGGACAGGTTCAGACTCCCCACAATCCTATAAGTCCTTGGATGGTAACGTTTGGTGGGTATGGAGCACATCAAACCTGCTTCCCTAAGAACAACCCTGCAATTCTCTGGGGCTGGGAGGATGAGGAGGGGAGGGCAGGAGCTGCTTTAGCTTTGCTGCTTCTCTGGTTGAATAAAAGTTGTTTCTGTGGTTGTTGAGTGTGACCCTGCCCCTTTTGCAGAAGAACTGTGGTGGTTCACGGCAGGGTGTCAACGAGAGACGTCCCTTCTCATCGGGCAGAGGGTGAGTTCAGCAGCACCTGGGCTGGCAGCCTGTCCCCACACACCACCAGCCCTGGCACTGATTTCTGCCCCCTTCCACCTACATGTGGTTTTTTGGAGTGGTTGGGAGATTAATTGGAGCAGGAATGGGTCAGCAGCACGAGCGGCACTGTTTGGGATGGAGAAGTGCACGTTGTGCTGTTTGGTGCTCAGTACAGCACTTCTTCCCACTGGCTGAGCTGCTGATGGGGAAGAGACACAAAGTGGGGCATGTTTCTCATGCAACCCTTGCTCCTTTTTGGCCTTGGTGCTCTGTGTACGAAGCACCAGTGATTGCTGTGCTCAGAATCCCTCTCAGGACACTCTGTCCAGCAAACTCTGCCTTCTGGCAGTGCACACGTGTGTGCCTGGCCCTGGCTCAGAGGCACCACGTGCTTTCTGGGCACTGGTCAGGCTCTCCTGTTTGTTTTGTAGCTGCTGGCCCTGAGCAGGACTCAGCTGCTGTTTTTTCTGGGGAACACTGAGATTTCTTTCTTTTGACTTGTGCAATTCCTTCATGTCCCACTTCCACCAAGTGCTGCCAGCAGACACAGGGGTGCAGGGCCCTGGGATGGTGGTGCGCTTGTGCTGAGCGCAGGGCAAGGCTGTGTCCTGCTCTTGGCTTCCTCCTTCAGCATGTGGCTGGGGGGCTTCTCACCCTCTCCTATCCCAGTGGGTGAGGGGATCCATAGTGCAAATAGAGCTCTCCAAGGGCTGTGGGGAGGGTGGGTTAGCACTGTGCTCCCTCTGTTTGGAAGGAGTGGGTATTGAACTGTGTTTCTGCTCTCTCTGCCAGCCCACAAGGGAACGCAGCTCAGCGTGGCAGGAACTGCAATCGGTCCCCTGGCCGCAAGTCACAGAGCAGAGACTCTGACGAGGACCCGATGGTAAATCCACCTCCTGCACCTCGGGTGGCAGCTGTGTGGGCAGAAATGGGGACCTCTCCCATGGGGTGCTCCTCTGCTGGTGCTGACACCCCCTGCTCCTTTCCCAGCAGCTGTTCCTGTTCTTGCTGTAGCCCTCACTTGGTCCCATGTCCTTGGAAGGGTTTGAATGAGTGAAAGTGTCTGTAGCCTGCTGCCAGCCCCTGTGTCACCTGGCACTGGAGCAGAGGGAAGGGCTTGGCTCCTTATGGAAACACACCAACTATGGGGGTGTTGGTCTTGAGCTCAGGCTGGATGCCTGCCCCACATGTAGCCAAAGTGGGGTGGGAGCTCCCCTCCCACTGTTGAGAGGGTGCTGAGATAAAGGCCAGAGCAGAGTGATGGAGCTGACCAGGGGATGAGGACAAGTTTGGCAGAAGGAAGAAGTGCTAAAGGGGGAAACACTCAGAGGTAGATGACAACTGTGTATGGAATGATGTAGGAGGAACGTGGGGGTGTCTGCTCTCCCTTCTCATGAGAAGAAAATGGAATAGTTCCAGCAAAGCTAAAAATGGGAAATATGAACTAATAAGAGAAAATAAGTTGCTGTAAAAAGGGTGACTAAACTGTGGATCTCACTATCACAGGGTGTTGTCTAGAGGTAGGATGGTTAAAAAAAATTACCTGATGTTTTAATTCCTCCAGCATTTCATGAAGTAATATAAATAACATTTTGGAAGGGATAGGAAATGTTTCTATGGGTTTGGAGGGATCTTACTACCAACTGCCTTAACTCTCTCTGAAGCCTCTGCCACTGACAGCTTTTAGAAAAGAGATATTTGAGTTAAAAACCCAATAGATAGTTAAGGTATGGCAATTTCGATGCATTCCAGAGGAAGCATGAGGTGTCATAAGGCCAGTCTGCTTCAGGGCTTAGTGGTATTTCCTGGTAGCACTGGAGGGGGAGTGGATGCTGATGAGCCTGACCGACGAGAGGTGATTCAGGGAGCAGATCTGCTCCTCTCCTCCTTCCAGGGCCACCTGTGTGTTTTGTCACAGAGAATTCCCAGAGCCAAAGGAGTGCTGGCACAGGCTGCTGGCACCTGTGATAGCTGGGGCTGCTGGTGGGGTGGCCTCCTGCCCTGGGCAGTGGTGCAGGCAGCGGTGTCTGGTGCGTAGGAAGGCATCCAGCAGAGGATTGCAGAGGTCAGCATTGTCTGCTTTCATGTCACTGATAATTACCCAGATGAGGGAGGAAGCAGCACATTATTGAAATTAGCAAGAGGTGTTTTACCAGCAGGTGCTATCACAGCACCCCAACATCACCAAAACCCCCTTGTCCCTCCTGGCATGAATCCCTGTGCTGCTTTCCACCCCGCAGGGCTGCTGATAAACCATCATCTCTGTGATAAATGCTGCATCTCCAGGTGGACAGGGAAGTGGAATGTTCCCTCAGTCCCATTGCACCATTTGCAGTCATTGCAACATATTCTGTAGCACCTGGCGGAGGGGTTGGGAGCCCATTAGTCACTTCTTCGTCTCGGTCTTTTTCTGGAGCCTGGAGCTGCAGTGGGGCTGAAGAAGGGGCTGTGCATGCCAGGGAACAGGCTGTGCTATCCCTGACCTCTGCTGTTGGAAATCTGCTATGACGGTGCGAACACCCGCTCTGCTCCGCCCGCAGGGTGCGAGAGGCTTCCCGGGGCCCATAAAGGTCACTCCTTGTGCTGTCAGTGTGTCCTGGCTGTGCCACGTGCAGTTTGTACGGAAAACTGAGTCTAAATGTTCCTGTTGCCGTGCTCGAGAGGAAGCAAGAGGGCACCCCACATTAGTCATAGCTGCTGGGATGCGCGCGTGTCTCCCGGCGCAGTGGGCGTCAGGAGCGCTGCGTGTCGCACCGCCCGCGGCAGTGCCAGCCTGCTCGAGACGTTCTGCCTTCGGTTTGGCCAATGGGTTTCATCTCCATGCTTGGAGATAAAATGGTATCAATGTACTCAGAAGGAAGACTTGGAGTAGGTAGAAGAAGTTTTTGTCTTGTGGGTGCGCTTTGAGAGGAATCAACCTTGCGCCGGACTGTGGTGTTGGGGTGGATTGGATGAGTGGGGCATGAGGGCTCTCTCCCCAAAAGCTTGGCTGGCTGATCCAACAAGAGGCATGATCTCTTTCCAAGCCTGGGCTGGCTGGAGTTGTGGTGGATGTGCTACAAGCCAGAGGGCCCTATGCAAGGCTTGGTTTGTGAGCGCTTTCAAGTCACGCAAAGGAGGGGTCTTGCAAGTGAACCAGCACCAAATGTGATTTCTTTCTCTCTTCAGCTGGACTGTGATCGAATTCTGCACGGGGTAAAGGGTGGAAGGATTTTCTGCAGCGAATCCTCACAACCAGTCTGTGGCACTGATGGGAAAACATACAAAAATGAATGTGACTTGTGTTCAGCTGCCATGTGAGTAGGTGGAGAGATTTCAGTAATACAGGGCCATCCACCATTCCCGAGTGTCTTTTGCAGAACAGTGTTTGTTTTGATACATCATGACTCACTATCAAGTGTGTCCTTGGTGCTTTGCTGTTAAGCAAACATAGATCAAAATGCCTGAGATTAATCTGATGACAGCTAATTAAGATACACAAGTTGCCAGGGTCTCCTATTCCCTCTCTGCCCAATCATAAGATTGCTTGGGGAGTAATAAATGCCATCGTATTGGAAGTAGCATCAAAGCATTAAGGAGCCCACAGAGGACTGTCATGCCGACGGCAGAGAGCTGTGGCACTGCAAGTGAATAATAAGCAATGTCTTGTCCTCCCTCTGCAGGAGAGCTTCAAACTTCATCACGGTAAACTATCGAGGCGAGTGCCGAAAGCCTGCCCCTGAAGTGGTAAGCAGCAAACCTCAGCCAGGCTGCCAAACATCAATCTTCCCCTTTTCCCTGGTGGAAATTCCCCATTGGCACTGTCTCAGGCTGTGGCGACCTAATCCAGGCAGCCACAATGGGCAGTGAGGAATGAGGAGTGGCTGGCAGCCGCCAGCTGCCCACTGTCCCCTTCCGCGGGAGCTGGGCGTCCACTTTGACCCTGCTGGCAGGTTACCAACAGAGTTAACTCATTCATTCAATTAACAGAGGGCTAATTGAAGGCATGCTCTGCACCTGCTCTTCAACCACATTGGTTGGGAGGGAATAGATGTATTGCAGCCCTTCTCTCTCCCATTTTTTTTTTTCTGGGATGGAATGTTACCAAGAGGTGGAGAAAAAGAATCTTTTGGTGGTGTGTAGCATCCCACTTCACTCCAAGTACCTGCTGGGGAGCCAGCCTGGCCTCTGCACCTGTGGCGGGATCATTACAGCCCCAGGAATGGATGGTCATGGTCCAGATGTTTAAGTACAGGTTGAGATTTGGATTTAATATAGAAAACACCTGACTTTCCTCCTGGGACTTTGATGGGGCTAGAAAGACCAGAATTACATAAAACATGAAAGGTGTGTTCCCTAAATAATATCCAGGGAGATGGTTGGGAAATGAAGATTCTTCACTAGGTGGCATACTTTCAGGAAAGGTCTTGAGCCTTGACATCTTGTGCAATCCCACATAGCAAATGAGTTAAACATTTCTCAGTTGTGCTTTTTCTTTCCACCAGTGGAAGCTTGGCAGTCTCCAGCTTTTGGATTTGCAGCCAGTGTCTCCCATTTTGTGACTCTTGAGTGCACAGGATGTCCTGTGTCACCTGGGGAGGACTGTCCTCATTGGCATGAACTCCTGAGAGACTGAATCTTCATCCCCAGGGAAATAGATTTGTTCCCACTCTAAACCTGTAGAGAATCCAAATATTGAACCTGCCAAAGAGATTTCTGGGAAGTTTTGAATGGGGACTTTGGCTTCTGAATATGGATGTGGTTTCCATGTGTTTGTAGGCAACAGAGAGCTATGGGATGTGAGATGGTCATCATGCCATAGTGTCATTCCATGCCTTCCTCTGCTCAGTGCCAGGACACCAGCAGATCCCCAAAACATGCTAAACATCCTGGCTCCTTTTCCCCTCTTCTGTAAAGCAGCAGTGTGCTAATCTTGGCTTAAAAAAAGAAAATTGTACAAAGAAATTGTACGGTATACAGAAATAATTTTGCCTGTGATGGTATTGGAGGCCTTTGTGTCTCAGTCTTTAGTGAGACAGGGCCACATGGCTTGTGAATTCTGGGGGGCACAGGGAGATGGAGGCACTATGCGAGTCTGTTGGTGACTGTGCTCAAGACAGAGTGAGACTGGTTACACCCTGGCAACTGAAAAATAGAGAGGATTCCCACAAAACTGTGCCTGGTCTGGAATTCCTTACTGTTTCACCAAGCTGTTACAGCTCTTAAGCCATTGAAATAAGAGTGGGATGCCATTTAGTGAAAGTCAGATCTTGTAGCTCTGTTAAGTGTTCCAAGTGTTCCAAGGAGAGATAGATGTAATTAAAAGTCAAAGTGATAAGCTTTTTTCTTGAGGCAAGAAAAGCCAAACAAAAGCCCCCACGCACAACGATTTATTCTCTACATTTATTAAGTCACCTAAAGAATCAGACTGGAAATTTATGGAAGCTTATAAACAATGTACAAAACAATGTTATTTTCAGCACTGAAATTCATGCTTACTTGCAGTATAATGAATTTTTATTTCTGCTGAAGATTCAGGCACTCAATGTATGCTACTAAAACCTGGAGGAAAGCAGCTCCAGCAGTGCTTTTGGCATCAGAAATGTGTTTAGAGAGTTGCAATATGCAGAATGTGAAATGCTTTGGAGGAAGATAAGAAATTGTTACCCAAAAAAAGTAGTATTTCCTTGAGTTGTATTTTTAAATTATCCATGGAGAGTGCTGGGTTGCCTGAGAAAATGTGTGTTAAAGCTGCCTCATCTCTTTGCAGCTCAGTGCCTGCAAAGCTCCAGCTGGATTTCCAGGTGTTTCTGGCTGCTCTGGTGACCTGATGGCCATCAGGGAGGGATGCTTGTGGGAAGGATCAGGAGCAGTGTGGTTTGAGAGAGGTCTGACACTAAAGGGTGTATCTGGGCATGGCTGGGGTGGAAAACCTTGCTATAGAGAAAGCCTTTCCCCACTGGCCAGTGTTGGGTCTCGCCACCTTCCCTGGGAGGTCTCTGCTGTAACTGAATTCCTTTGATCCTGTTCTGCTTTACTGATGACAAATATAGGTTGGCGTCCTGGGTTTAGATATCTTTTTTTGGTAAGTTAACTGGCTGGTAGGTCCTGCAGGGCTATGTCACATGGGATGAATTGATTGTGGGCCTTTCCAGCACGTTTGACTTTTAATGCTGCATATCTTGGAGTTCCTTTACTTGTTCAAAGGTTTCTACACTAATCACCTTGGGCAATAGTCACCAGTCTGCCCACACTGGTCAATAGATCAGGGAAAAAAAGAGGCTATCCACTTTCTCCTTTTATTTAAAACCTGTTTCTCAACAAACAGATAACTCCTAGGTTTGCAATGGGCAAGTCCCAGTTTCCTTACAATGCTCTCTGTTTTGCCACACTGCTTTTTAGGGTGGCAATAGGAGGGAAAGAAGAAAAGCAGGACTTTTCCCAGATTAGAGAATAGGTGTGGAAAGCACCTAGCTTCACGCTGAAATTAGTCTTGTTTTCCTCAGCTGGCAGTGGCCCAACCTGCCTGTCCTTGTGCCAGGCTCTGCTGCAGTTGTCTTATGTGGCACTGAGCTGGCCTGAGGGGCTGTCACACCAATACCTCTGTCACACAGCAGTGGTCAAGCTTGGGAATGTACTTACTTTTTGCTTTTCCTTTCCAGGAGTAACGGAGTTCAGACTGTCAGCAAACACCAGGGATCAGCTTTGACCAAAGGTATGCAGAGAGAAGAGGCAGTGACTTACCCTTGCTTGGCCAGCCTGTCCTTTGGGGGTTGTGTCCCACTGTGGTTGGGGTGCCCCACCAGGGTGGGAGTGAGTGTTCCACCTTGCCTGGACAAGCTGCAGGGCTGGGGCAGAAGGTTTTGCAGACTTTTTCCTGTCACTGCAGCCATGGAATGGCAGGGCTGAGCCTGTGGGGACTTGCAGCTGTGGGCTTTGCCCACTCCTTTCCCTCAGCTCTGTTTTTTCAGCCAGGCTGTCTCTTGTGGAGCAGGGAAGATGCTGGCAGAACAGCCTGCTGCTGTCCCCCATCACAGGGAGGCAGGAGTGGCCCAGAGCCCCTTCAGAGCATGGGACAGCTTTAGGGTTTCCTCATGGCCCTTTCAGGTCCCTTTGCCTTCTGGGACTACAGTAATAAACTGTCTGCCCTCTGTCTCTGCAGAGCAAGTAAAGGAAGAGTTGATGTCGAGCATCAGGGGAGCTGCCAAGTCCCCAGGACTGCCAGAGCTGCCTTCATCCCCTTCTGCAGCAAACGGGGCCTGTCCTTGCTCAGGTGGAGGGCGAGAGGCTGTGGGGACTCCGAGGTGTCTTCCCAGGTCTGCCCCGTGCGTGCCGCTGCAGTCTCTGCTGCCTCGCTGTGTCTTAACGTGCTTCTCCAATAAAGATAACTCCTCAGCTTCATGTCACTTTTCTTCACTAAGCTTCAGGGGAGGGACACACGAGCCCCCACTCTGGCTTTGCACCCCGTGCTCCTTAGGCAATAACCACCCTGGGGTGCACCAGCTGCTGTAAATACCTGGCGAAGATGTTGGACCCAAGGAGGAGGAGTATGGTCTGGGGTTTTGTGAGGAGGGACTGGGGCTCAGGTTCTCTGACTCGTTATGGGGTCTTGGGTCAATCACTTCACTGCCCTATCAGCCCTTTTCTCCTGCCTGTAAAACGAACATTAAAAGATACTTGCCTACCTCAGAGGATTGTTTGAGATTTAATTGGTTTATATTTGGCAACTACAGAGAAAAATTGGTGTTAAAGCATCCCCATGTCTTGGGCTGGCAGTTTAGATGATGCACTAAATGTCCTCTTCCAGGCTTCTCATCTGAGGGACTGGGAAATCCAGACCACGATTTTGAGCAGTGATGGGAAGTTAGGTACATGTTGAGTGGTCATGTCAGAAGGTGTGCTGAGCTTGGAAAGGTCTCTGGGATCTGGAGGTGTGAATGTGGCCAGTATTTCTTGCTGTGAGAGGGCAGAAGCACTGATGGTACCCCCAAGGCAGTGCAGGAAGCTTGGCCATTGTGCTGGCCCATGGACCTTGACCATCTGGGTCACCCTCTGCCTTGGCCTGAACTTCCCTGGGGCTCAAGGGCTCAGGCAGTGCCTGTCTCAGGAACCATCTCCTGGCAGGAGAGAAGGGTCCTTCCTTGGGAGTCCTGGTGCTGGGGCAGATGGAGAAGTGAGGAGTTCCACAGTATGGAATGGCTTAAGCTTTTTAAGAAGAAGTGTTGTTTTTTTGAGATGTAACTGACCTACAGATTATTCTAATTCCTTTCTGTTCTGAAACTATGTTCAGATGAGCCAAGGGTTTTCCTGGCTTTTTGGGGTCAGTGGATCTGGGAATGGGGTGGGGTTTGCAGGGTACTGATGGTGGGTTAACAGAAATCTGCTGGTGGTTTGCACGTAGTTCCTGTACTTTCTTTTATAGCTGTAACTTAAAGCAAATAGGTTCTTTATTTGTATAAACTTTATTGCAGGACATTTCCAGAAGACCTTGAATGAACATTCAGTGTTTGAGTCCATTTTAGCTGTGACCTGATCTGTAAACTCTCTCTTGCAGATAAGGCTGAAGTGACTTTTAGATTTTGACAGGATTTTACCTAATACCAATTAATTTAACTCCCATTGAAGACGTAGAATTCTTTCAATTATCAAATCCTTTTTTTCTACGGCACTCTAATGAGAATTGATTTTAAGCTCTCAAAATGCTTACGCATGCACCATGTTTTATTTCAGCTGATAATAATAAAAACTGTTTTTATTATCAGCAGACTCTGCCATAAGTGGTTGTTAATATTTTGTATGCTTATGTGTAGTGTGAGCAAACACTATGATTTAGAAATAAATTATTACTGCCTCTTTCTACATGGAAAATCCCCTCACCAAGTAGAGTCATGTAGGGTGAGAGTCACCAGTTTGGGGCTGGTTAGCTGTTTTGGGGGATGCAGAGTTTGTCTCTGAGCTGTGATGAAACAAGTACATTCTTGAATGTTACTTATGCAGCCTGAAAGTGATGAATGTCAGACAGTAAAAATGTTCTCTGATGATGTCTGCTCACTGATTCCAGCTAACATCATGTGCAGGGACATCTACATGATTTCATAAAAGCGGTGCACAATTTGTGGCTTAAAATAAATTCTTGCAAATGAAAATCAGTGCACTTGAAAGCTACTATGATTTGTAGTGATTTCAAGTATTTAAGTTTTCAAATAATGACCCCTAAAACCTTCATTAACTGTGCTTGAAAGGCAATAAACTGATGAAGACTGCCCCAGTAGCCTCTTCTGTCAGTATTTGAGCACCTTCTAAATTTCTCCTGCTGCCAGCAGAAATTATCATCCACAAAAATCGCAGCTGGTGATAAGGGATTGTTAATCAGATTCCAAGCCCATCTGCTGAGGAGGCACAGGACAGGGACTTGGTAAAGCTGCCTGTGCTGCTGTTAGCAGCAGTGCTGGCTCCATTCTGCTCCCAGCACTCTGCCTGCTTGCTCTGCTCTTGCTTTCAACCCCCTTTTGCAGGTTGTTCCAAGGGTTGTCCTGAGTGGCACGGCAGGTCTCCAGTGGGGTCTGTGTGAGGGATGCCGTGTGTTGTTACTCCTGGGGAGAAGGAGGCAAAGGCTGGTGAGGTGCTGGAGATTTACCACCCCTTCTTTTATGTACGCTCTTGGTTGCCCTTTGTGTTGCCCTTTAAAATGCTAATGAGGCCAAGCCAGTCCTCTATGAAACTGGAAAGGTACCAGCACTCTGGGGACTCTCCAGTTTGCTGTGAATTACACTTTATTAAGGGTGTTGCTTGCCAATAACCACAGACCCCATGTGGTTCACAGCAGTTCCTGAGGTTTTGCAGAACTGGTGTTATGAACCGGCACTTCGGTCTCCAGCCTCTCAACGTGGTTGGGTTTTGAGCTAAAATACTCTCTGCAGGGACCTTGGGTCTTTTACTGGCTTTTTCTTTTTCGTAGAAGGTGTCAGGAACTCATGCAACTCTTCAGGGCGTACAAGTGCTGCTTCTGGTAGAGAGTGAGGACTGTTGACTCTGGCAGATGCCTCAGCAGACCTTGAACTCCCCGTGGTGTTTTTCAGTCCTCTGCAGTCTGTCCATTTGGAGCCCGGGAGTTCTGCCCAGCACCTCCCTGCTGCTCTCCAGCCACGCAGAGGGAGAGCCCCAGGATTGCCCCATGGAGTGCTCTGGCCAGGGCAGCTTTTGCAGTGTGCCACAGTAGAAATCTTGCAGTTTAGGGGCATTGTTTCCTTCAAGGACTTGGTGAATTGTGACATGGAGAGCCTGATGCTGTTTGTGCAGGGAAGCCCCTCTGGCTCTGTTGCAGGGCTTTCTTTTCCGGCTCTCCCTACATCCCTGTCCCACCACACAACTGCTGTATATGTGTACCTGGAGATTTCAGTGTTCTTTGTCTTGATTATCACAATTTCTGCTCCATGGCACATCTGCTTTCACCTTAGGGACTCATGAATGGGCCTCTCTCTTTCCTCTCTCTGGGGCTTCTCTTTGGCATCTGTTGGAACATCTGTCTTCCCCTGCAAAGTCTCCCCACTATAGGGAGCTCCCTACTACAGGGAGCTCTTGTCCAGGCAATTTCCTTGGGATCTCCCTGTTCCATTCTGCTGCAAGATCCCTCCTGCTGTCCAGCTCTCCCTCTGGAACTGCAACACAAGACCTTTCAATGCTTTCCCCTGCATGAAGGCATGAGCAACTCCACTCAATTTGTTCACTAAACCCAAGATGTAAATGCAACTGCTTGTAAATTAGAAATCCAGATCCTTGACGCAAAAGGTCCCAAAAGAAACTGTTTAGTGCTGGGTGTAGTAACAACCACCCATGTGGTTTGAGGATGGGAAGCATGGACAATTACTGCTTGTATTTCTGAAAAACAGATGAGTTGACTTTATTGCCTTCTTGCCTCAAAGGCATTGCTTCCTTTCTTGGCTTGTGTCAGTGAAATTCTGAAGAAATAGCGGCAGATGATTCATAGCTGGGACCAGAGATAACCTGGGGAGGCAGCAGAAGAAAGGAGTAAAGTGCTCACGTCCAGGGCTGCTCAGCCAGGTTGGATTTGCAACAAAAGAAAATAAACAGGTAGATGTCAACACAGCATCACTGCAAGTGGGGGTTGCACAAGCAGAAGGGTGTAAACACAACCAAAGGTCTCCCTGTCCAGCGTGGGTGGAGTGTGCTGCACCTTCTGCTTTGCTCCTGACAGCCTCTGTCCTGAGGGACGAGTTTCTGGGGGAAAAAGCTTTGCTGAATCATTCTCTGTGAAGCAGGCAGCTTGCGGGTAGGATCATGGCATGGATCTTCCTTGTGCACAGGGCAAGAGCCCAAAGCTGAGCTCTGTGTGCCTTTGCTGATACAGGGGACAGCAGACATGTGCTGTAGCTGCAGTGTTTCTTAAATCCTAGTTCCTTCTCTAGATCCTTGACAGGTGTTTGCTCTCCTGTCCCTTTACTCTGTCTCCTATTGCAAACTACTTCCCAAATTTAATAGCTTAGTTGGAAGAGAATGACTTTGCTCTTGACAGAACATGCTGAGTCAATCTACTTTAACTGCAGATTGGGTTTGCAAATAATATCTGCTTTCCGATAAGGTTCAGGTGTCATCGCTGTGGACACTGGCAGGAATTGGCTTGACCATGACAGCTTTTACAGAGCCTGGCAATTAAGTTGTCAAGACACATTTTGCACTGCCAGGAAGCATTAATGGATGCTGGTCTTGGCTGGAATAAGCCCTGAGAGATGGATATTGTAATTGGGATGAAAAGGGGTCCTTGTAGCTGAGGTCTGCATGGGTCCAAAGGTCTGGAGTCCGTGACACTTGGTGGAACTGAGATAAGGGAAAGGTCAGGAAACAGAGGGCAGAACATCAGGGGGAAGCAATGAAAACAAGGAATATGAACAAGGAGATGATCTCTTGTGTTCCTAGAGGCTAATGTGGCAGGAAATGCTGGCATTTGGAGAGGCTTTAGCTTTGCAGAGGCACACTGCAAACTACTAATATTAGCAGAGCTCATGGATATGAAAGCAAATATTTTTCCACTAGGTAATCCCTAAAATTGTGTTATTGTGGATTTGCTTTTCAAGTGAAAAAGATATTGGAAACGTCCTTCTCTTAGAAAATAAAACTGTGATGATTCAACGCAAGCTCGCTCTGTTTAAATTATGTCAAAAATAGATCTGCAAGCAAGGATTTTGATTACCAAATACAGAAATTGAAAGATTAAAAGTTAGTGAGAGATTTGAAGAATTTAGGATCCCAACTGAGAAGACTATGATTGAGACTAATCCAAAGAATTGCCAAAAATTTCCTTACATAAAGGACAAAAAAAACGTTCAGGACCAATCTAAGTTCCATTACCTTAATAGTGGGCAAACCTTAAGGAGATATTTGAAGAAAACTAAAGACATAAAGCATAAAGAGATAACGTACACAGTGAATTTTCAGGAAGGAAACCATGTGTGGGCTAATACCAGTCTTTGCAAAGTTGGCTGGCTTCCTAGGTAAAGGAAGTACAGTACATCTAGTCTGTGCAGGCATTAAAGGCATTTGGCCTGCTGCCCTGGGGGATGGTGTCACTGAAGCTTAGTAAGGTGGGTCAGGGACTGGCCATGGGGGGGGTGGTGGCAGATGAGCAGACGGTGCCATGGGAGTTACCAGTGAACAGCCAAAAAGATGGATTTTTAGGACCAAACTTAGTATTTTTGCTCCTTGCTGTATTACAGAAAAAGCTGGCACATGAAGCAGAGCACTGCTGAGTTTTTTAAACAGGAGAAGAGCACGATTCCTCCTGCAGAGCACAGGGTGACCTTCTGGGCTGAAATTGCCTGGGCTCAAACCAGGCTGAAATACAGCAGTGAAGAGTACAAAATCATGCTCTGAGGTTAAATAACAGGGGTTTTGGCTATCAGTTGACAGCTCAGTTGAAAATTATTATAGAAGAGGAGAAAGTTCTAATTGCATTTAGCCAGACACAGGGGACATGTGAGCCTGCAATGTGCTGCAGCCATGCGAGGAGCAGCCCAGGGCTGGGCAGAGTGTCCCAGAGGAGAGGGGCCCTGGCACACTCCCTGCTCACCTCGAGCCACACCAAGTCCCCTTCCTGGCATACACGTTTGTATCAATCATTAGCTAGACATCCAGGCCTGGGTAAACACGTTTTTGGCTTTGAATGGTGATGACAGGCTGGGAGCATTACCTAATGAGGTGGGACCACTTGATAGCGTGGTGTGCTATATATTCCTGCTCCTCCCTGCAGTCTTCCTCCCCGCACAGAGAGAAGGCAGGCTGCACTGGTGGGGTGTCCCTGGCTGCCATGAAGGTGACAGGAGTTTTGGTGAGGGCAGCTCTTGCCCTTTGCTGCTGCTTGGGTGAGTATTTCCTGGGGTACTGCAGAGATTGATCTGGCTGCATCAGAGTTGAATTTTCATTTCAGTAAAAGCCTTTGGGTCTCATGGAGGAGAACCTTATTTCATGAAGAAATATCCTTCCTGAGAGACCATAGCAAAAACATTAGCTTTCAAGATTGAGGTTTCAGCAAAGATCATACAACTGTTATCATCTTCTTGGTTTGTAGGAGCAGTTCTAGTGCAGGGTAGGAGCTTGCACATGGCAGTGCTGTGTATAAAGGCAAAATAAAACTGTTAGTAATGGCATCATTATTCATGTGAGCAATATATGTGCAAACTTTAACCTCTAGGATTGCCCTGAGAGTTTACTGTGCTGAGAATGATGTATTTGGAGATAGACAGTGCTGGTGGCGGCAGTTGTCTTACACATGAGTGTCCAAACTTTTGAAAGTCAAACATAAAATCTCTTAGAAGAGGTTAAAATCCAAGAGGATTTCGATGGAATTGAAATTGCTTCCCTGTAATGTCTTAGGGATAGATTAATATGTGCTGTCACATGTTTTATCTCCCCTCAGGAGTGCAAGGAAACTTTATTTAGTAACTTTTAATACATCTTGTGAAATAATGTAAAACTCCATATTTTCCTAAACAAAATAAACTAGTGTTGACTAGTCACTGAATTTAACTAGTTTAATGAAAAGATTTACATATGTATTCTCTGCATATCAATAATTTTGTTTGGGTTTTTTGTCTCAATTTTTTTCTTTCAGGTGCTGCCTTTGGAGTTCAGGTGAGTTACACATCTGTTTATTATGTTCTATTCAGGCTTCTGGTAAAGTAGGAGTATGTAGCTACCTGATGAGCACATGGATTAAATCTAATGAAATCTTTGCTGTTAAAATAATATTTGCCCGTGCATGGTTGAATGATATTGCCAATTTCACGAGACACTAAAAGATCCCTGTTTATTTGCAATATTTTCACATTAAATAAAATGAAAAAGTAAGAAGTAATTTTATCATCCTATTATATTAACTCTTAGACATAATTTAGTTTCTGCCTGCCAAAGGCAGTAGTTTGCCTCCTCGTGAGGAAAACTGTCTTAGGATGACACGCTACAAAGCATGAAAGCCTGAGACTCTGCTAATTGCTTCTATACAGCAAGACCCTGTGTTCCTTGCATAAATTTCTATACCTATATCACAGCGAGAAAACCAGCAGGGCCTGAGCTGTGGATTTGTCTGCAGGTTCCTCCCACGCGGCTGCGAGACTCCCGTAACTCTGGGAGTGCAGCACGATCTGGAAGGATCGGTGGTGCAGCCGAGGGGCTCCTAATTACCACCGCCCTCATTAGGCACTGTCTCACCCACTGCCATCCTTCCTGCCTGCCTCCCTGGACCCCGGCAGGAATGCATAATCAGAAAGTTCTGCAGGGAAGATTCCCTTCTCCTGGCTGCCAGAGCTGATTCCCAATAATGCCTCTAATTTGCCTCCCAGCAGGAGCTGCAGGCATGGCAGTGGTGGGAGGCTGCTGGGGGTTTCATTCCATGAGGGAGCCAAACTCGGGGCTGATTCTGTGCTGCTTTCACAGATTGACTGCAGCCAGTACTCCAGTGGCATTACCAAGGATGGAAGGTCCTGGGTAGCTTGCCCAAGGGACTTGAAACCAGTCTGTGGCACTGATGGCAACACGTACAGCAACGACTGTGGGATCTGCCTCTACAACGAGTGAGTATTGCTGGGAAGCCCTCAGGGGGTTCCAGGCAGGGCTGGCAGCTTTGTTCCCTGAGGATGAGCTGGGCAGAGGAGCATGTGCCTTTGCAGCTGGGTGCCAACACCACCAGCCCTGACGCAGGTCTGCTTTTTTTCTAGGGAACACAGCACCAGCGTGGAGAAGGAACACGATGGAAAATGCGACCCGAAACCCATCGTGGTAAGACAAAGTCTGTAATGGGGACAGTTCAAACACCGTGCAAAAGGAGGACAGAATGTACACAACTGGTCTGCACAGCCCAAAAGGAAATAAAATCTGATAATAACCAAAGCTGAGAGGAGTTTACTGGGTTATCTGATACCACGTCTGTTATTTTCTGCTTCACACTTCTAGCCTCTCTAATTGGGAATAAAATGAAAATAGTATGTTGGCTGAAGGCTGGATCTCACCACCTGGATAGCTCCATCAGGATCTTAGGAAGGACCTCACGAAACCTAAATCACAGTCCTTCTTGCCATGCCTTTTTTTTTCAGTGGGAGAGAATTCCCACAGAATTTCTGGTTTCTAATTTTGATAGTGATATTAGTTTGATGCTGGATTTGTCCCCAAAGGCCGAGGGAGAGTAAGAAGACTACGTAGGAGTGTTATATCTTTATATCAAAAATGTGGTTTGTTTTTTTTTCTCTATTCCTGCTATTTTTACAGATTGATTGCAGTAATTACCGAAGAGCTGTAGTAGATGATCACGTTGTGGTAGCGTGCCCAAGGATAATGAAACCAATCTGTGGCTCAGATAGCTTCACTTATGACAACGAATGTGGGATCTGTGCCTATAACGCGTAAGTCTTGTGCATGGAATGTTCTTCTGGATGATCAGCAAGCTAAGGCTCTCAGAGGCACTTCTGTAAAATACTAGTTTTAAGGCAGGTGTCTCTAGGTCTCCTTGCAGCTGGCTGCTTGTGATTCTTCAGCCAACTTGAATTGTCTTCCCTATTTTTTTTCCTCTGTGCTCATGAGGGGAATCACAAAAAGAACCAGAGCAGAGCCATGAACAGAACAAAGTATTGCTTGTAACACCTAATTATTCCTAACACTGAATTCCCATGGAATGTGGGAATACTGTGCATTAGAAGCTGCCATCTGTGGGGCACATTCAGACAAGTCAAACAGCTGTAGTGTCCCACAGGGAGGGTGGGACCTTGCTTTGTTGTCCCAGTGCCTGCAGTGTCGTGGGGAAAGTTATTCTCAATGCTTCCTAACCAAAGCTTTTCTTCCTTTCAGAGAACATGACACCAACGTTACCAAAATACATGATGGACCCTGCAAGGAATCTGTTGCTGTAAGTTCAGTAGAAGTCAAAATCGATCTCTTAGGCCTGCTAATAAAATCCTGAGGACCCTACAGATTTCCCTAGGAAGGTGCAAGAGGTCCATAGGACAAGGTGTACAAGGGTCCCAGTCCATTCTTTGCTTTTCTGCGTGGTGGGGGGTGGATTTGGCATCCTCCCTACTCCAGAGAGGAGGTCACCCCATGTTTACCACACCAAACCAAGGAAAAGGAAGCAGATGGATATGGGATGAGGAGCTGCAGTGAGTCAGTGCTTCAAAACTCACTTCCCTATGTACTAAGCTGACTTGTGTCCCTAGGAGAAGGTGGGGGGGACAAGATCTCTCTTGCCAACATGCTGTGCAGCTTGGCAGTTTTCTCTCTGGAGACCACAACTGTTTCCACCCTCAGCAACAGGGATTCAAAGCTCCCCTGCTAGTTGTTTTCACAGATGTAGTGAGACTCACAGGAGCACTAACCATAAATATTTATAGAGCATACTTTATTGTATCTTTGTCTGAGACCAACAATCTGATGCCTCAGAAAGAGAAGCTTCTGTAATTCAGCAGCAAAGTTCTGGGATGCAGGAAGTCCATTATCCAGCTGATAGATAGCCACTCTTTCCTATGGTTTCAAACTCTGTGCTGATCTACAGGGAATCTGAAGTAAGAAGTAATCACTTCCAGTAAGAGCTGGAAAAATGTGGAGAAAACCAACACAGACCAAAACAATATTATTCAGATTTACAGCTGGTGAAAAACATTTATACCAAATTCAAGTTGGTTTTTTTTAAAATAAAAATAGGCCCAAAATTTTGTATATGTTCCTCTGCCTGAAGGATCCTCTCTCCAAGACAGTCTTTTTTCTTGACTTCTGGAGAGCTAGGATAATATTCAGAAAGCTCATTTCTGTTTGGAAATTTAGCTTCAGTGTATCAGGGCTTTGTCCTGTTGCAGAAACAATGGAGGCTGAGATACAGAACAAAAGGGTTTTGAATCAGCTTTTCTTGCATAGCAAGGGCTCCCCCAGAGCGATTTGTCCTTTTTTTGACAGGTTGACTGCAGCAGGTACCGATCACAAACCACTAAAGATGGCAAAGTGTTGGTGTCCTGTACAAGGGACCTGAATCCTGTTTGTGGCACAGATGGCAACACATATGACAACGAATGCATGATCTGTGCCCACAACGGGTGAGTGCCATACCCAGAGTGCTCCTTCTAAGTGCCCAGCAATGCTGTGCAGTCCTGGGAACCATCCTGCTGCACTTCTGCTTGTGCCTATTTCTTCAAGTCTCTTGGAAACTGCATTGATTTAGGATTTGCTCTGAGTTTCTTCCTGGTGCCTTCTTTGTGCTTCTGAAGAGTCATAAGGCAGCTCCTTGGATTAGTCTGGGCTGGGCAGAGGAAGGAACAATTCAGAGCATTGCTTTAAATTTTTATGAGAAGATGGGATGAGCTTGTTAATGAGTAAAGTAGCCATTCTGATCACTTTTTATAGAGTCTGATTCATTTTGCACATGACTGTGACCAAGAGGTTAAGCATTTAGTTCCTCAATTTTATTGCTTCCCTCTTCCAGAGAAAAAAGGACTCATGTTGGCAAAAGGCACAGTGGACCATGCAGAGAGAAGACTGACGAAGTAAGTGTTCAATATAAGGCTTACTTCTCTTAGCTGCATCTACTGAAGGGTTCCCTGAGGTAACATCTACTCTGAAAGTGAGCTGGCCTGAAGCCTGGCTCTCTCTACATGTCTATTAAGTCTTGTCAGCTCCTTGTGTCAAGGGTGCCTACAAATCCCACCTGTCCTGAGGCAGGTGTCCTCTGGGCCCTCCTTGCCTGACAGCCCTGGCAGATGGGCTGGATGGGAGTTTAAGCACAGGGTTGTTATTATGAATTCACACCTACACCAGCCTTTGGGCTGGGGACATATTCTGGAATATGGAGCACACTTGAAGTTTTGATCTGGGTGTGTCAGCTGAGAAGTCCCAGAGCTGGTGTGTAGGACCTGCCAACACACAAATGTGGGAGTTTGTCAGTGTGGGTTTTGATCTTCCTTTGATGATGTCCTTTGAATGCAAAGTCCAAGTTCCTTCAGCGCACAATTAAAAGAGGGCTATGTTTTTATCTTTTTTCCTTTTTTTCCCCTGACATATCTTGTAGTTGGGACTGACCAAGGTACTTAGCCCAGGGATTTGGCATCTCACAAGCTATGTAGTGCTGTGCAGTTCCCTGTGTATGTGAGAGGGTTCAGGCAGAACTGACTCCACCTGGTTTTGCAACAACTGAGTCGTAGCATGGTGTCATCTCTGCATCCCAGCATTAAAGTCATGGTTATGATGGAATATTTTTTGTCAGAGAACAAGGCCTTCCTCAGGTTTGACGCTGCTGCTTTTTTTGTAGCTCGATTGCAGTCAGTTCCCAGTAAGAAAGGTGAAGGGTGGCAAAGACCTGGTCCGCTGCTCCAGGATCCTGAAGCCAGTGTGTGGCACAGATGGATTCACTTATGACAACGACTGCAGCATCTGTGCCCACAACGTGTAAGTGTTGTACATAGGCCTCTCTTTTGGAGTGACAAGCCAGGGTTAGTGCTCCAGATGGCTTTTCTTTTGCTACTAACATATCTGTGTTTCTCTCTCAAATTCCTGAAGCCCCTGTCACATTGATTTTGTTCCCTGATGCTCTTTTTGCTCCTCGGGGAAGCTGTGGGAGAGTCAACTCTCAATCTGAGCGCACTGTGAAGGCTGTGGTGTTTGGGGAGGGGAAAGAGTAGATGGGGCTGTGGTATTTGGGCAGAGAAAAGAGTGAATGGGGCTGTTACGTAGCACACAGTGAGGAGACCTGATGGGTCTGTTACCACTTAGAACTACACTTTCTAATGATGGGGAGAAGCTGGTTCATTAGGCAATCAGGTGGCTCCTTTATCATATATATTGCCTTTGGGTTTGGTTTGTTTTCTGTGGCACCTGGGTGTCCCAGGTGCTGCAGTGCTAACCCCAACCTCTCCCTTTCAGACAACACGGGACTGACATTAAGAAAAGCCACGATGGAAGATGCAAGGAGGAAAGTACTCCTGTAAGTGTTCTTTCAGCTGTAAAATGAGCACCATCTACTCTTCCCCAGTCTCCAGGAAGAGCCTGGCTGGGCTCAGTGCACCCACTGTGCCCAGGGGTGGATGGAGGGTGGTGAACGGGGCTCATGCTGGTGCTCTGCTTCTCCTCAGCTGCTCACAGCAGCTGCTGCCCATGTTCTGTATGTGAGGGCAAGAGAGGACGGGGACAGGCCAGAACTTCAGAAACAAAATGTCCCAATACTGCCAATCTCTGAACAGAAATCATCAGAGGCAGCCCAAGAAGCATGAAGCCCATTTTAGCACAGCAGGAGAGGAGGCAGAAGGCTGTGTTAGATGTCTGTGTATTTATTCAGTGCTAGGATTTCCATTGCACTAGACAGGCAGGTTAAAAAACCCTTGTACTCTGGTCAGCCAGGACAAATCTGCTCTCAGGTATGTGTACAGAAATAGCTTTATTATCCTGCACAGTAACAATATGTGCTGATAATATCTCAACACATTTATTCTGCTTATGCAGAGCAGCTCTGAAGCACCAAAAATAATTTCATGCATCCTGAGGGACTGCAATATATTTTCTGTAGAAAAGGCACGTTGTTAAAATGTGGTCTTTGCTTTAATTTGTTCTTGGACCACGTGGGAAATTTGGATAATAAGAGATACTGCATTGGGGAAACTGTGCAAAATGACAGTGAAGTGTCAGTGATGCTTAGCTAATGTAGACTGATTTCCAATAGGTGTTTGTCTATTTATCTTCAAATATTTAAACTATTAGATTTTATATATTGTAAATATTTCTGCAACAGAAGCTGGTGAAAGTTCTTGCTGCTATTTTGGAAACGCTGAAAAAAATTTCAGATATACTAATCTATGTCAACCTGGACTTAATGTCAAACACTTTAAATCAGATTCTTCAGGTTGAATTAGGGGATGGCTAGGTTAGACATTAGGAAAAACAAAACCTTCACTGAAGGTCTGGTCAGTAATTGGAACAGGCTGGCCAGAGAATTGGTGAAATCACTATTCCCGGGAGCATTCAAAAGGCAAGTGGATGTGGCACTTGGGCTTATGGCTTGATGGTGAACACGGTGGTGCTGGGTTAATGGTTGGACTTGATGATTTTAGATGTCTTCTCCAATCTTAATGATTCTGTGGAATGCTTGATTTAAAGCTTGTGTATGTACTACTCCAGGAAAATAATCTTTTTTTGCAAGCTGTTCCCTTCTTCCCTCTGCTAGCAGAAATTACCAAACCCAACCACAATTACATAATTAATTTCTAATGCACGTCTGAACTTAAAAAAACTCTGATTTTCCCCTGACACAGGCTTTTAAAATCTGGAGGATCAGAGTGGGCAGGCTGCAGATGAGCCACTGACCCAGCAGTGCTGTTTTGTCTCTCCAGGTTGACTGCAGCACGTACCTGAAAGACACCAAATCCGGCGAGGCCATCGCAGCCTGTCCCTTCATCCTGCGCGAGCTCTGCGGGACAGACGGTGTCACCTACAGCAACGACTGTGCCCTGTGTGCCCACAACATGTGAGCCCTGCAGGTCACCCCCCGACAGCCCCACAGAGTTACTTGTTGAGCT
This sequence comes from Climacteris rufus, assembly GCA_013398175.1. NCBI lineage: Eukaryota > Metazoa > Chordata > Aves > Passeriformes > Climacteridae > Climacteris > Climacteris rufus. Next base: position 1,672,202 of record VZRZ01008094.1, on the reverse strand, counting down.
TTTTTAACTCTGCTTTCTTTTCCAGTGAATATGGAACCGAGGTTGCCAAGAAGCACGATGGAAGGTGCGTAGAAGATGCTCCCCAAGTAAGTGAAACCTGTAGGAAAATAAGAGTTTTGAACAGGTGCCAGCTGTACAACCTGAGCAAAAGCTGGTTGGTTTGGGTGGTGAAGCATCCATGGGGGTCATACTTGTGCTGCCCTTCCTTCTGTGGGTGAATATCACCCTCCCATCAGCAGGAACATTGTGAACTTCCTGCACACAGTCAGGAAATGAAAGAGGAGAGGACAGGCGAGGATTGAGTTATGAGACAGGTAGCATAAATGATTTAAGGCTTTACACAGAGAAATCCTTTTCCCACAACAGTCTGTCAGAGCTGCTTCAGGAACTTAGCAGAATGTTTTGGCAATATGGGCAGGGGACACTGAGAGCCCAGGGAACCCAGTGCCATCTCAATGCTTGTGCTTTACAGAAGGATGTTCTGCAAAGATTAGAAAATTGCCTGTGTTTTGAATGCTGATACCTAAGGTATCAGGGGATTCAAACCCATCTCTAGTTGTTTTTCGTTTTTTGGGTTTTTTTTGTAAATGCAATGTAATCTAATGCATACCAACATGAATCTTGGAAAAATATGAGATTAACTATATTTGGCCAGCTCTAAACTATTTTCTCTCACTGGGGAATAGAAGAACAAAGCCACCTCATTAGCATGTGTCTGAAAGAGTCAACATCCCAAGTCAGATATTTCATTTCTATACAAACAAACTATGAAATGTCATTCCTTTGTTTCCCGAGTACACTCTGTGCTCAGGCCGGGTGAGATACATAAATCAGGAAAGAAGAGTTCACACTGGAGAAACTGGGAGTGCTAAAATGCAGGACCAGCTCCTCAGCTGACGTAAATCAGGTTCCACTGCTGTCAGTCCTGCTGGCAGGTTTCAACACTCGGAACTGTCCCATTGCAACAAAAGACCTGTCAGCACCTCTCCCCTCCATTCTTGTGGTCCATGAAAAACACCTTGGTCACAGTCAGCCCCCTTGCAGGAAGTGCATAAATTGTGCCATTTTGATTTACAGATTATTTCTGAGCTGTGTTTTGTAATATCCTGGCATGTTCTGTAAGGTATAGGGGCATCGTGATAAATGCAGGGCTCAGTGAGTAATGTCTACCTTACAGCCTCGATTCAGTCTTCTCCAGGGAAGGCTGTGAAAGGAAATTGCGAGTTTTCCATGAAGAACAAGTTAATATATAACCATAATTTGTCATCTGGCAGATGCTTTTAGGATCTGGCGTAGGCAGATTTAGGCAGAGGCACAAGCAGGGGGATTGTGTCGGGGCTCCCTTGCACAGAGCAGAGCCTGTGGCAGAGCTTTTGCTGTCCTTGTTTTCCCCAGCTGAACTGCAGCCAGTACCCCAGGTCCATGCTGAAGGATGGCAGGGAGCTGCTGGCCTGCACCATGATCTACGACCCCGTCTGCGGCACCGACGGCGTCACCTACGCCAGCGAGTGCACCCTGTGTGCCCACAACATGTGAGTGCTCATCTCTCTCCATGGGGAACTCACTGCTTGCACCTTTGGGAGCCAGTAGTGTGCAAGGGCTCCCTCTGAAACCCTGGTTCTGTCTGCCTGCCCCAGTTTTCCTGCTTGCCTTGGTTGGTGTTTCACCTGGGCATGTTTGTGTCAGTGCTGAGCTGGTTGATCTGGAATGGAAGTCTCCTGTGACTCCTTGGGAGTGGGGTTTGCTCTTGGTCTGAGGTCGTAACAGAGAAGATTGTGGTTAACAACAGTCTCTCCTTCCTCCAGGGAGCACCGGACCAGCCTTGGCAAAAGAAAGAACGGACGCTGTGAAGAGGATATTACAAGAGTGAGTGGGAATGGATGGGGATAAAGAGTGGTGTCCAGTGTCTGTTACACTTGTGAGGGACTCTTCTAGGCTACAAACCGAGGGGCAGCAGTGGTGTGCAGACCTGAGGAGATCCCTTGGGAATTTCACACTGCTCATAGAACAGCCAACCTCCATCCCACTGCTCTGTAACAAAGCAGGAAAAGACGTGGCAGAGAGCAGAAATAGTCCAAGATCACATCTGCCACCAGGAGGACACTTGGAGTGGGTTATGATGATGTTAGAGCCAGTTTAATTTTTCAGTGGGGTGTCATTCCTTATCTTGGGCATCACAGTTTGCTTTCAGGTAGAGATACTCATTATCTACCTTCTGTGTGCAGGACCTTTGCAAGGACTTCAAAGAAGTCTCTCAAATGTGCACCATGGAATATATGCCCCACTGTGGCTCTGATGGCAAAACCTACAGCAACAGATGTGTTTTCTGCAACGCCTACCTGTACGTACAGAAGTGAAACCTTTCCTTTCACGATCAATTCCTCCACCTACTGTGCATGCAGGGCTCTTTTCATAATGTCTCTTTGTCTCACTGCTAATGGCCTATACTGGACATGCCTGGTGCACCATGAGTTTTGCAAGGAGGTGGGGCATTTGTATTTTAAAACAAAATGAGAAGGGCCCATTACTGTGATCTATACTTGGCCTCCTGTTTGTTAACTTTGAAAGTATTTTATTGATTTTCACTAGCACTCAATCTGTTCCAAAAGCTCACAATAGTATGTGGAAATTACTTCACCAAACCAACTGGATTGTATCAAAGGAATGAAGCCATTAATCTTTCCTTAAATGATAATGAAAGCGGGTGTTTGGGTTTTTGAGACTGTTCCTTATCTCCAGTCAACCCTAAGCCAATACTTGGGCCAGTGGAATTAGGAAAGGGGCATCAGCCATGTCTAATTCTCCTCTCTCCTTTTCTCCAGGGAAAGCAGGACAACTCTCAACATCATGAGCTTGTCTGCATGCTAAGTCTGTGCTGGACTTCAGCCCAGGAAGACAAACTCCCTTCCATGTGACTTCCCATGGGCTGACCTTCCCTAGTAACATCCCTTCAGTTTGCCTTGTTTCCTTATCTCCTGAAACACTTGTTCAATAAATGACTTGGCAACAGTTCTTTGTCTTAATGCCACATCTCATCCCTTTTGCCCCATCTCCTCCCTGATATGGTACTTCAAGTGGTGCATGTCTATTTTTCTGTTGATGTTCTCCACTACCAAAGTTTGTGGATAAAATTTTCCTGCCATGTGTCAGTGCCATCCCTGCCCTGATGAGGGCTTGGGCTCCCCTTGGATCTCAGTCCCTTCCTTACTCCTCAGAGTCTCTTTGTCAGTGTTAATGTTATCAAACCACAATATCTCTGTATGACCTGATCACAGGCTCCCTCTTTACAGTCAGTGCAAGGAGACATTTACCTCCAGAGCATGGCCCACCTCCTCCATGGGGAAATGTCAAGGATGTAGGTGGTGATTTGCTCTCAAGGAGAGCATTTTTCTTGTTTGGGCTAGAAAGGGAAATTGGCTGCCTAGCCAGGAGTTGCCCTGTCCTGGTTCCCACTGCCTGTGGAGCCCTTTCCATGGCACAGACAGCAGCTGCTGTCAGGAAAGGGGATCCCAGCCTGCCTCTACTGAATTTGTCCACAATGTCAAGTTTTAGGATGTAATCTATAGGAAGGGAATCTTTAATTTCATTCAGGGTCACAGAAGCAGAAGTGTCCACTCATGAACTATCTTAATTTATTACTACAACAGGATATCTCCAGGACTGGTGGGCAAGGATCACCCCTGAACTGGGGAACAGCCCTGGTGCATCACTGAGCTGCTTTCTAAAGCCATTCAGAAAGCAAAAAGATGCAGAGGTTTTGTTGTGACCAGTTTTAACCAATTATATAACAAGTCATAGGAAAACATTTCTGCCTGATAGTTGTTTTGCATACTTTTTTTGAGGCCTAAGAGCTCCGAACCTGGTGATATAATTGTTGTCATTTTGGTGGTCTGTATGGATGGCAGGGAGGTAGGGGGACCTTGGAGCTGCCCTTCATCTGTTGGCAACACAGGTGCAGCCAGTGCCACAGCCTCCACACGAGGTCACCAAAGCTATTGCAAGTTCAATATTTCAGGGATTCTTCTGAACTACAGTTAGTGCCTCCCTGATTCAATGTCCCAATGTAGTTCACCAGAGAATAACACAATTATTTGGATCAGTTTGGAAAGTCACTCTTTGAATTGTCAGGCTAGAAGAATAGGCTGAAGGCAAATGTTCCTGACTTGGAGATATTGGGGGTATTGTACCAGGGAATGAGGCCATAGTACCTCTGTGTCATTAGTGTCCATTTTCAAGATGATTTGTAACTAACAATGGCTTATTGTACTTTTCTTGGGTCTGTGTCCTAAAGTAAATGTTCTTTTGGTTTATATAACCTTTTTGCCATTTTCTGCTCAGGTGTTTTTGCAGAACATGCTGCTTTACTCTTGTTTAAGTGTTACTTGGTTTTCCTCTGGGATAAGACCTGAATAATTTTTTCTTTGTGGACTTTGGCAGCCTTGCACTTGGACTGAGCTCTGACCACTGCCTTTTGCAAGCCTTGCAGTAAAGCTATCAAGAGCCAAGTGAATGGCATTAGCTTGGCACAGCCAAAGCCTCCTCTGTGGAGCTCATTGTCTGATGACACCAAAGGCAAACAAGAATTCAAGGAGGCATGAAGCTGAGATTAAGTCAGACCAGTCCATGGAAGCAGCCAAAGGGGTCATTAGACAGAGGTTTCCGTGCAGTATTCACCAGTAGGTTTCATGTAGAAGTACATAATGGAATAAATCACTGAATCTGGGCCAGGAAATGGGAAAAGCCTGACATTGGAGTTTAATATCCCCCAGGCTCAGGGGGTGTTTTATGAAGCAATATAACTATAAAAATAGGGCATCCTTCTCAGGGACAGTGTGGTTTCCTGTGCCCCAGAGTGGTTTTTCAGCTGTTCCACAGTTGCTTACTGAGTGTGTGTTACTTAGATGATTTCTTTCTGCATTGTGTTGGAAGTGACCTCAAGTTGCATCAGGGGAGCTTTAGATCAGATATCAGGAAAAATTTATTCATGGAAAGGGTTGTCAAGCATTGGAAGTGGCTGCTCAGGGAAGTGGTTAAGTCACTGACCCTGGAAGGAGTTGAAAGACATGTGGATGTGGTGCTTTAGGACATGGTTTAGCGGTGGCCTTGGCAGTGGTAATGTTTGGACTTGATCTTAAATGTCTTTTCCAACATAAACAGTTCTATGATGGGGAGGCAATGATCAGGCAAAGACAAGCAGATTCAAAAGAGACCTCTGAATTTTTGTGGCTTAGAAGAGAGGTAGAACAATACCAGGTTTCAAGTGTCACTGAGAGACTTGAAAGGCGGTTTCAAGGTATGATTGTCTGAGCTGGGTGCTTGCTTGGGCATAGATAGAAGAATGGCTGGATAGATGGGTGGAGGTTACTGTGGTGGGAAACAGCAAGAGATCACAGAAGAGTTGAAGTTGGAAGGAACCACTGGAGGACATCTAGTCCAACCTTCCTGCTCAAGAAGGGTCCCCAATCCCCTTAGGAGGTCAGTGCTTGCCAGACTGCAGATATACTCAGTAACCATCTGTGTAGGTGACAGACACCTTGGTGCTGCTCAGCCTGATGCTCCATCCCTGCTCAGGTGCATAATCCTGCAGAGCCCTGGCGCTGACTTTCTTACTCGCCTTGAGCAACAGCCTGAGCAGCTTCAAAATGATCAGGTTTCTCTCAAAAAACATTCAACAGTCATGCTAGGAAAGCTTGGCTTTTAACATGGAAAGAGGCACTGAAAGGATCAGATGCAAGCATGGACTTAGTCCTGCTTCGGTGGACTCTCATTTTTGCACTCTTGCCATGAACAGAAGCAGCCTTATATCCTCAGTCAAGGATGCAGTGAAGGGAGAAATGACTTTGCAGTGCCTGCTGTGGCTGCAGCAGGAGGCAGCTCCAGTGTGGTGCTGAAGTGCAGCTGCTCCCGCTCCAGACACTGCCTGGCAGCCGCAGCCCTCGGCTCCGGGGAGCGCGGACGGAGCTGCCAAGGCTGGACCTACTTTGATGTGTTTCACACTGATGACGATCCAGCCTCAGGATTTGTGACCTGTAAATGTGCCAGTGCATATCACAGAGGCAGTATTTTAGAAATATAAATGTCCTCTCTCTTTCCTTGTTTGTCTGACTTATCTTTATTGCGTTATCAATGTTTTCTGAGTCTACAGTCATTTTTCTTGCAATACAAAGAGGGGGAAGAATGAGGTGAATCATATAAATTTTGATTGATAAGTGGAATGTAGAAAACAATACTTATTCTTTTCATATTGAGCTGGGAAAATTTTTTTGCCTTTTATCAGCACTCATCCATCTGCGACTTGAAAAAACAAACCTCACAACTTTTCCTTGAGCGTGTCTGTACCTAAACTTCATTCAAATACTTTACCAAAAAAATCTGTGCCTTTCAAAATTATGTCTGCTGATAATTTGCCTTGGTTTAGCTATTATTTTTATATGCTGCATTTGTTAGTGAGGCATGTGGATGAGCCCAGACACTCTGTCACTCTTTTGAGGGATGCTGGAGAGTGACAAGGCTCATCCCACTGATTTTTAAATATTCATTTCAGAAGAATATTTAAATTATTTTAAAATCAATTTTATAACCATATGTTCCTTAAAAAAAACCAAAAAAACAAAAAAAAGGAATCCAGAAATAATTATTCAAACTCATTGTATCAGTTGCACTAACTGACTGTTAACAAAAAAAGTAGTTTGGGAACCGAAAAAATGTCCTTGGACCTCTGTGTTTAAAGAAATATATAGCCCTGGCATGCACCCATTTCATCCATCAATATGTTCACACTCAGACATGTTCATTCTCTTGTTGTAATTTAATGTTTGATCAGTTTTATTTGATTCCTTGCCATGCCCTGGGCTCTGGTTGCGTGCTCTCTGCGGATCAACGAGTAGAGAGGCAAAAAGCAGAGAGCAGCAGTGGAAGGAGGCTGTCTCCAGCTGGCAGACATCCACACAGCCCAGAAGGGGTTTCCAGATCTTCACCAGCTGAGGTGAGGCCCCAATTTTAAACATAATGTGAAACTGCAAAGAAAGAGCGTTCATACAGTGTGCTGCTTCCTGCCTATTGTTCATGTGTAGAAGTAAAACAGTAATTTTGTTCAAGCCCCCCCCGAAGGAGGAGGAATGTTTGGATGTCTTGCTTTGAGCTCTTTCTCGCTGTTCCCTTCAGAGCTGAGCTGCAGCCTGTGCCCCAGGGCCATTGCTGAGGATGGCCAGTCAGGGCCCCCTGGCCAAGTGCTGGAGCAGATCTGTGGCACAGATGGTTCCACTTACACCAGTGAATGTGGGATCTGTGCCTGTGAAGTGTCAGTCCGATGGAAAGAACATGCCTTGTGAGTGACAGTTCCCTAGCCCCTGGCCTCTCCCTGTGCTTTTCCAATTTGTCCTCCTTTTCTCCCTCTTCACTTGCTGTTTGTGCTTGGGGGTAAATCATGAAGATTTAGCAGAGAAAAGAAAATAGCTGAAGAAAGTATCCGGAGTGGAAATTCAAATGATGCAGCATATTCAGATGGCAGAGGTTTGTTGACTGATAGGTTTATAATAGTCAGAGACAGAAAAACCACTTCATTGTTGGTGGTTAACTCAGATGAACCCTCTCTTCACTTGCATCATTTGGGAGTTTTATTTACATTCCCAGCACCCGTGCCCCTTTGGGAAAATGGTCATACTGAGTCTCTGATGGCAGACTTTCATTCCCTCAGAGAACATGGGGCACGCAGGGCCTTGGGAACAGCAGTCATCCCAGTGACTAAGAAGGAAGGCAGAGGAAGAAGCAGCCTGAACTCCCATTGCTCTCTGTGGCAGCAGCCCAAGCAGTGTCAGCCGGATGCTGAGCAGGCAGTGCACGATTGGACGTAAGTGATGCATATACCTTCTGTTGACATTTTATTTGGCAGTGATTTAACACAAGCTTTCTAATATTGCTATTCTCCACAGGCTGCATTCCAATGTAGGAAGAGAAGGATGGCAAAGAGATGCAAAATATGAGACAAGTAGGAGAAATATTTCTTTGCTATGGAAGCATTCACAAACAGCCTTCACTGACAGCATCAGGAAACTGCAGAATAACCCATTTCAATACCAGAAAGGGAGACACACAAAGCCTTTGCAGTTATCAGTGCATTCAGTTCTCCTGAGATAAGAATTCTTTTGTCAGATTGCAAATGAGGCAGTGCCCAAACCAGGGGATATTTGGGCCATATGATCATGTATAATATAGCAGTTGTCATGCATGTATAACATATTAAGTAAATACCTGCATTACTTTGCTAGAGCAATACTTCAGAGATGGCAGAATTCCTGCTGTCTGCCCCAGTTTTACTGTAAAAGAGTATAATCCCATAATTTGGCATCATATTCCATTCTGTCAGCGCCAACTGTGTTTCACCCATGTCCAGATGCAAAGAATCAGCCAGTGGTCTCATTAAAGCTCAACTCTCCAGACTAAATTAAATTGTTGTCCTTTCTTTTGATGTTAATAATGAAGATGTGTTCGGTGGTTATGATGCTAATAGTCCTTCAGCTATAGAAATTCTTTCCATCCAGTTCATCCTCTCCCAGCCAGGTGTTCAAGCTATAGTACCACGATATATCCTGCCTCTCACCCTCTCCTCCCTGCTGTTCCCACCAGGAAGAGCAGTGGATTCTCATTCTTGGCCTATTGGATTCTCTCCCTTGTTGCTGCTTTATTTACAAGACCATTCTTAAAAACCAAACCCTCATTCATGCCATATCCCAGGGGTCCCTGGCTTTATTCCCATACATGAAAGAAACCACCTTAATTGTCTTTTCCAAGCATTGTTTCTCACATGCATTTTTCCTGGTTTGTTGGTTGCTAAGGTGAGACCTGGGAGCATGGGTTTGCTTGGTGCTCTGCTTATTTCTGTTCTGCATCTCCTCATCCTGTGGTTTCACATGGAAAGAAAGCTTTGCCAGCGGATGAGATGCTTTGCCAGGGGATGAGATACATTGCTCTTTCTTGGGGCAGGGCCTTGGCAAAGTGATGCCTCCAGGTTATGGTGCAGGGGTGGACTGGCATCTGCAGGAACAGCTGCATTGCACTGCTGCTTGCTTCCTGCCAAATGGGATTTGTGCAGGGGGATATACTCTTGAGATGTTTATCCAACTTCAACCCCCCTTTACAATAATTCCTCTCATACATGTCACTATCTGTGTATTAACTTCTTCACCCTTGGTTCCCTCAAGCTGGGCAGAGCCTCAGCTCACTCTGTCCTGAGCTTGCACAAAGCAGATCCCAGATCCTGACCCAAAGGGTTGTGAAGCTACAGACTGATGGATGATTGCAGACCTGGTGCTGATCCAAAAGCCCTGTGTCCATTTACCCAAGGAAATTCTGCCTTGGTTGCCTACTGCTCCATGCAGAGCTCAGAAATTTACCCAGGGAAACTCTCCCTTGGTTACCTACCGCTCCATGCAGAGCTCAGAAAAGTCCAGTCCTTCTGAGCTCTGATCAAGAGCATAAAAGGAAACTATAACTAGTTTGCAGCCAGACCTGCCCAAATCCCCAAATTGTTACTTACCAAGGGGACGGAGATGTAAACACTGAAGGTTAATTACCCTCTTGTCAAGAATACTTTGTGATCTATAGACGTATCTGCCAATCTTACAAAACAGAACTGAGGGGAGCAAGCACTGAAGGCATGTCCCTATGATAAATTAATGAGACTTGGCAGCTCTCTGTGAAGAGATGATCCCTGTGTTTCATGTGAGACAGTGACCTGGCTCCCCAGCCAGCCTGGCCACAGATTTTGCGCTGCAGTCACATCCGGGTTGGTTATCCCTCTGTAAACAAAGGCTGGAATGCAGCTGTCCAGGGATCAAACGATCTTCCTGGAACCCTTCACTTATCTCTTTGCTGCTCAGCATGCAGCAAGTGCTCATCCCAACCATACTAGATCACTTTTCCCCGCCCTGCTTGTCAGTCAGTTAAAATATCCTGTGCCTCTCAGCCTCTCTCGGCAGTGACACTCCTTGGTGGGTCACGGGGCTCTCTGCAATCCAGGGGACACAGCCACATCCCCCTGCTGCGTGTGCTATTCTGGTGATGTGAGTGCTGCTAGATGACTGGTAGTTTGAAAACGTGTTCAGCTATTCCCCTGGTTTATATAACCTCAAAGCAATTTGCTTTCATAGCTGAACATGCTTATTCGTTCTATTTTAACTGTGCATTGAGCTATAAATAACGTCTCTGTGCAGACAAGAATCTATTGAAATTTATTATTTTTTTTCTACCTTTGGAAGATTTTCTCCTGAAGGAGACTTTCCTAGGCCTAGCTGTGGAGTTGCCTGATTGACTTTGTCCTGCCAGGCAGGCATGAATGGTGTCAATCCCAGGTCAGCTGCTCCTTCCCTGCAGCCACCTCCTTGTTGCTTCTGCTTGGGCTGTGGCAAAGATGAAACAAGTGCTCAGTGATGCAGAGCTGAGATCACTGAGCTGTCAGGGAAACTGATTAAACCAATGATTTCCTGTTCCTCTGGCCAGCTGCAGGTTAATATCTCTGCGTTACCTCCAGCCCACCTTCCCTGCAGTACGTTCACTTCAAAGAGCAACAACCTGGGTCAGTGTCCAGCCAAGTGGTGTTGTTTACTGCCTCCTTTTTCTGATGCTCATTGTGGCATTTTCCTGCTTCCCCGTGAGTAACTCCTGCCCTCTGCAACAGAGCCCTGAGCTGAGGTCCTTATCATCCAGAAACTTCCCAGAGCTGGAGCACAGCACGAGCTGGTGAGGTGAGGGATGCAGGCGTGTCCTGGGAGCTGCTGCTGCTGAGACCCAGGTCTGGTCCAGGCTGCAGCACAGCAGGGAAGTTTCTGATAATTTGGCAGCAGATTTTCTGTGATGCACATAACTTTGCTGGAGATTCAAATGCTGGTGCTCTTCTAGGGAAGGGCTGTGGTGGCAAAGTGCTGGGCTGCTGCAGAAGGAAATTGCTGCAGGACTTTGGAATCATTGAGAGTTAATAACTTCCTCAAATTTGAATGGTTTGGCATGTGGATTTTTAACCAATGATTACAATCCACTCTTTCTGTTGTACATGTTATTGGTCACCCCCTGTAAAAACATTCTGGGAACTCTCTGTAGAGCTTACCTGTGACCCTTTAGTCAAGGCTGTAGGAAAATTCTGAGAAGGCTCTCCTGGGTCATAGAGAAGCATTATGTTTCTTTATTAATAAAAACTATTTATAGGAGAGAGAATTATATAAGCACCATATACATAAAATAATTCAGGTTGTAAGAGCTCTCCAGAGGTCTCTAGATCAAATCCTGCTCAAAGCAAGGCCAAAGTCAAAGACAGCTCAGGGTGCCCAAGGCCTTTCTTGTTCAGTTGGGTTCTCAATAGCACCAAGCAAGGACATGCATGGCCTCTCTGCTTTCTGTGCTTGATCATCATTCTTGGCAAAGAATAATTCCTCACATTCATTCAGAATTTAATCCTTTTGCCAGACAGCTTTGAGAAGACTCTGGCTCAGTCTTATTTACAACCCCATCAGGGAGCTGCAGATAGCAATGTCATCCCAGTAGCCATCTATTCTCCTGGATGAAGAAGCCCAGCTCCTTCAGGTTTCCTGGAATGCCCCATGCCCCATGCCCCTCTCCCTGGGCAGCCTGCCTGCCTCTGCTGGACTTGTTCCCATGTGTCAACATCTGCCCTTGTAGTGGGGCCAAATACATTTAATTCACTGCATAAGTAATGTGAAACCATGTTAGCCTTCACCTGCAGGGTACAAGTTCTGCACACGGTCTTATTAGTTCAGGAAAACATCCACCAGCATTACCTGGATCAAGTTCTATTTAATAAGTTCATAAACACATGGATATGTTTTGATCTTGAGATGTTTTAATCATATCAGTGACTTTGTTTGCTTTATTGCTTAGGTCAAGCGAGGCCCTCAGGCACTAAGAGGCAGAGCTTCCATTTGTGCTGTATTGGTTTCTCCAGGCTCGTGGCTCATTGCAAATAGTTATTGGCCACACTGAGGCCAAAAAAAAGCCAGAGATGAAAACTGCACCCTGAAATGCATTTAGCAGGCATTTTGGAGTGATTAGAGGCATTGTTCATGAAAGAGCTACAACTAATCGTTATTTCCAACTTTTACAGTTTTTTTTGTTAGTTAAATAATGTCACAAACCCCAGGAGTATTTAGAAAAGTGTATTAAATAATTTGTCATTTGTTTATCAATGTTTTATTTCTGCTAGAAGTCCCATATCCTCTAAGAAAATTTTCCAACCTCAGTTTTGATTCTTTCAGAGAATATGAAATCAATACCGAAAAAAACTCTAATGGGAAACGTAAAACAAGAAATTACTTGAAAAAGTGAAAGAGGATGTTGTATAATGGACAAATTCTGCCCTGGTGTCAGCCCACACCCTTCTAGTGCTCAGGACCATAACAAGCAGCACCCTGAGAAGTGGAACTGCCTTTGTTTCTCTGCAGATTACAGAATCATAGACTAGTTTGGGTTGCAGGAGATCTCAAAGATCATCTTTTTCCAATCCCTCTGCCTTGGGAAGGGATACCTTTCACTAGACCACGTTGCTCCAAGCTCCATCCAACCCAGCCTTGGACACTTTCAAGGATGGGGCAGCCACAGCTTGTCTGGGAAACTGGTGCCAGTGCCCCACAGTAAAGAATTTCCTAATAATATTTAATCTAAACCTACCCTCTCTCTTCTTTAAAGCCATGCCATTCCCCCTTGTCTTATCACTCCATGCTCTTGTCCAAAGTCCACCTCCAGCTCTCATGTAGGATCTCTGCCCTTGTGCTGGCTGCTGCACAAAAAGAATTTTCCTTTAGCCAAATGGTCATTAGCCATATGCTGCGTCTGACTTTGAAGATTTGAAGACCATAGTGAAGTGGATTACAGCAGATCAGTGGCAGGATTGCAGACCAAATCCTCTTTCTAACTGTTCTTCCTGGAGTAGCTAAGGACTGAGCAACCTGTCCTACAGCAGGAGCTCAGCCAGCTGTGGGCTTTTTCCACACTGTTATCAGAGGCAGGATAATCTCGAGCTGTAATCCTGGGTGGGGAGGCTGTGAATGCTGTCTGGCTGGAGGCTGTACATGTGTCTGAAACCTGGATTTCTGGGTGTGACTTTTGTGGTTTGCCTGGGGGCACCTGAGTGGCTCAGGGGAAACTGGTGCTCCCCAGGCACCACTAAATTGTTGAGTTTCCCTGGAGTGTCTGTAGGTGAGAGAATGAAGGAATGGATCTATTGAACGTCAGACAGGCATTGTGGTGGTCAGAGGAAATCTGGGTTTCTCAGGGCCAGTAAGTGCCAGACTCAATGCTGAACCCAGCAGATGAAGAGGAAAATTTTTCTGTGGTGTGACAGGTGCCAGACTTGGGCAGCAAGGTGCTTTCCACTCCTCAGAAGTGGTTGGCCCTGTCTAAAGGGCAGCACTGTCCAGGGCAGGGAGCAGCCTGCAGGCACCAGGCAGGAGGAAACCTGTCAAAAGCTGCCAGGCTGGGGCTGGGAAGGCTGATGAGGATGGTTTGCAGAGGTCTTGGCTGGAGGAGGCAGTGGCAAAGTTCGTATTTAACCCAGAAAGATGCACCCTCACCTCCAACAGTGCAGAGCCTGCACAGGTGAGCTGATAAAGGCAGCAGGGGTGACATGTGGGGAGCAGCTTCAGTGAGCTCCTGCACATGCTTAGGAAAAAATATTTGGCTTCCAGAGGTGCTGCTCACAAGACACATTAGGGCAATATATCCTGAAGATGTGCCAAATCTGTCTGAAATATTCATGCATGCTCCCTGTAATTTATAGAAACAATCACAGCACTATAATTATTTCGATGCTTCTCCCTGTGAAGGATCCCAGCTCTTGTAGGTAAAAACGTGACCTGCATACCCACACAGCTGTGCTGTGGCCTTCTGAACATGCCAGGATAGGTGATTCCTTGCACTGTACAATATACCCATTGAAGGATCAAAATATCCCCTTTAGACTACTGCAGAGGATCAGGCAACAACACATTTGCTTGGGCTGAATTTCAATGATTCCAGCTGGATTTCATTTGTCTAATGGGTGGTGCCTTGTTTGTTCAAGGCAGCACCTGTAAAGCACCTTTTGCTCTGCAGCTCCCACAGTTCTGAAGCCTACCCAAAGCACAAGGCTTAGCTCCCACAGCCCCCTAAGTATTCTTGCCAGTTTGAACCTCTGAAAGGGATGAGAAACTTAGGTTGCAGGCAGAACTCACTCCTGCAAAATTAGAGCCACTAAAACAGCAGAGGTGCAGACCTGCTCCTAGGCAGGAGCAATTTGTGGATGGCACAAAGGCTGGTGGCGTGAGACAGGCAGGGAAATGGGGACAGATTCTATATTTTAAGTATCATTTTCTAAAATATCTGCAAGAGGAAAGGACCTGCTGTACTTTCAGGCATAGCTGATGCAATGTAAATAGGTTCCCAAATCTTCAGTGTCTTTTGTTCTTCAGAGGGCTTGGCGGAACACTCTGAATCCGTGTGTTTAACTGGGACTGTGTCTGTAAATAAGTGCTCCCTGTTGCTAAGGTTCAAGTGACATTTTTAGTGGCATTTGACAGATTTTTAACCTGCTTTCAAATCTTCTGCTGAGCTCTTCTATACCCAGGCAGTGAAACTGTCAAGAAGGCTTTGCTTTATTCAAACTGGTGCTCAATACCATTGGCATCACAGGTTAGACACAGTCCTGCCAGACTTGCCTGACAAAGCTTAACTGGTTCTGCTGATGGCTTACCCACACCTGACCTGTGTTTGTACCTAGAGGTGAATATCTGGGAATGTGGGGAGGAAAACCAACCCAAAACCAGAAGGGAAACAGAAACTCACACTGGATGGTACAGGGTGATATTGCATTCTGCCCCCTGATGGGAGATGTTGCTCTGCAAGAGACAAATGAAGGGCCAGCTGTTTACTCCCCTTAATATTTTGTGCTCCTTACATTTCTGTTAGAATCCTGCAGAGGTTTCTTTTGTCCAAAAGGCTGTTTGTTTGGTTTTGGCCACTCAGAACTTGTGATACTTGTCTTGATCTATTAACTAGGTGTCCAGCCAAAATCAATTGCCTAGCAGACGCAGACCATTACCTGAAAAGTCAAGACCTCCATAAATATTACCAACCTCATTGTACTGGTGACAGATTCTGCCGGGTGTTTTATGTTACAATTGAACAGTTTAGACATTGCATTTGTATATATTTGCAGGCAGCCCTGCAGGGACCATCTCATGAGCAGTGTGGGAGCAGGCAGGCTGCAGACTCCAGACCTCCACCATGACCACAGCAGGGCTTTTTGTGCTCCTCTCCTTCGCGCTTTGCTGCGTCCCAGGTGAGTGACTCTCCAGGTGCCCACAGAGGCTCTGTGTCTGAGTCCTGGCTGTCTTTAAAAGAATAAGATAGAGGCTTCAGAGAGAGACAATCTCCTTCAGAGGGCTCTGCTGCCTCAGTTGCCATCGTGCAGGACGCAGGGGTGTGTCTCAGGACAGTCCTCAATGGCTCGCTGCTGTAGCTGGTTGTCTGTCACAAGTATAAATAACAACAAGTGGAGTTCTGGCCTGGCAGCTCATGCTGTTACACTTTGTACACTGATGTTCTAACACCATAATACTGCTTAGACTTGTACAATTACAGCAAATGGATGAGTACTTGCAATAAGGCCATAAGAAGGGGGTCAGACCCCCAGTAACTAGTAATGAAAATATTGTAATGGCACAAGCAAGTTCTTTGCAAGACCTTGGCAAGTTTCCTGCAATGCTTTTTCTGGTAATGGAACAACAAGAGATGAAAACAAGCCAGAGTCTGATGTTCTCACTGCATATGTACAACTGATGAAATTACAAAGCCAAAGATTATTTTTCACACCCGGCTTCTTTAAAATGCATATTTCTGACAACAGATGCTGTATGTATTTGCTTGTCCTGCAGGTGACTATTTGCATTTGTCTGTATTTATTCAGGTGTATTTTCAGATATGTAACGGAGGCGCTTTAGGGTCAAAACGGATATGTAAAAAGATAAGGAAGGAAAAGCTCTTCTGTTTTCAATTAATAAGTCTACCTATCTCAGAACAAAAAAAGAACAAAGCTATTCAAAAAGGTGTTTCATCACAGCCAGCAATAAGCAATGCTATTATACTTATCAACATAGAGAAAAAAAAATACACAGTTTATTTAGTTCAAAAAACAATCACTGGAAATCATTCAGCTTGTTCTTGTGTATAGGAATTTTACATCCATATTTCCAGCTTTAATTGAGGTCTTATCATTTGGCTTTGTTTCATGCTTTCTGCCTCTCTTTTCTTTCCCAGATACTGCCTTTGGGATTGAGGTAAGTGGAAGATTTCTTTCTGTCACTTTTCTCAAGTATGTGGCCTGGTAAAAACATAACCAAAGGAATGGGAAAAACCTCCATCCTGTAGATGCTCAGCCTTTTTTCACCTAGTGTGACACTTGTGTCATTATAGTCAGATTCTACAGTGCAAACCAGTAAATTATACTTCTCTTGGGTCTACACCTATGCTGTATGTTAATCATGTTTTAGTAGTAATGATACAAAATTTTTGGATTAATTCATTTTACAGCAACATTAGATTTATCTAAGCTTTAAGTTGGTAGTATAGAACTGGTTCTAAACTGATAGCAACACTGTGGTATCAGAATCTACCCAAGGACAACCTACTGATAGACTAAAACACTATGAGCTGCTCCAGCTTCCATACACCAGGTCATTAGTCTTGGTCTTCTGAAGAAAACACAATCAGTGTATTAAGAATGAAAAAGTAAAAACAGGGGGGCACAAGAACAGATGAACTAGGGGCCAATGGGGAGCCTTTATAAAATTATGCCAAGTGAGCATGAGACCACCACTGATTTACCCCATCCAAGGGGCTGCATGGCTACAGCCCTCTCCTCCTTCTCCTCTTCCTCCTCTTCCTTTTCTCCTGCTGTGTGGGGACATCTTTGCAGGGAGGCTTCTCCTGTTACCAGACTGACCCAGCAGCACAAGTCTGTGCTGTGACAGTGAAAACTGGTTGTGCCTGGTCAGTGTCTCATGCAAAATGAAAGCTGTGAACGTAACTTGTCTCCTGTTGCTGTCATTCCTCTGCTAGGTGGACTGCAGTACATATCCCAACACCACAAATGAGGAGGGCAGAGAGGTGCTGGTCTGCAGCGAGGCCGTCAGCCCCATCTGCGGTTCCGATGGAGTCACCTACGGCAACGAGTGCCTGCTCTGTGCCTACAACGCGTATGTACTGCATGGGCACCTCAGGCAGTGCTGCTTGGAGCTGCTGGCAGCACCAATTCTCAACAATCAGTGATCTGACACCTGTCACTGGTGTCAATTCCTGCGAAATGAGCTTGGGTATCACAGCACAGTGCTCCGGTGCTTTAGTCACTGCATCTTTCTTTTGCTTGTGTAATTTATTCAGGTTATTTCTTCTCCAGCTCAAGGATCAGCTGGGTGATGGCTCTGAAAGCACCTCATCACAGCAAAAGGATGGAGATGCTGTGCTTGGAGCTGCCCAAAATGGTCCTAAAGCTTCCCAGGGTTTTACATCCCTGCCAGCCACTCGGCTGGTTAGGGAGGATGGCACTACCTTCTCAAAAATTCATGTATAAAAACCTGACTGAGAAAGAGCCGGTTTTCCCTTGTATTAATTACTTATTTCTAGCACCTAGGATGTAGCAAGATGTCGCTGCTGAACTTCCTAATGTTTGTGTTTCCCTCTGCAGAGAATATGGAACCAATGTCAGCAAAGACCATGACGGAGAATGCAAGGAAGTTGCCCCTGTAAGTCAAACCTAGGGCAAAACAAGGCACGTGTCCTACCTCTGAGTGGCCAAAGCTGTCTATTGAATCCTGTAAGAAATAATTCAAACCCTAAACAAGAATATATATGAGCTGTCAGAATCTTGCACTGGTCATCTCCAAGTGGACTGTCATTGTGGTGACTCACAGAAAAGAATTTTTCCTGCTGTGGTGGTGCCCTGCATGGCCAGTCAGACACACCAGACCTACTTGTGTGCTGTAAACAAGACCTTCACCAGTGCTCTGTTGTGTTCCCTCGACAGGTGGACTGCAGCAGGTATCCCAACACCACGAGTGAGGAAGGGAAAGTGGTGCTGCTCTGCAACAAAGACCTCAGCCCCATCTGTGGGACCGACTGGGTCACCTACGGCAATGAGTGCCTGCTGTGTGCCCGGAACCTGTGAGTACTGCTGTGCACAGGGACCAGGGATAAGTGCTCCTGGAACTGCTCTTTTGAATATCAGGACTTTTACCAAGGCCTTTTCTGTGAGGTGCTTGGACTTTGACCTTCTTCTTTCCCTCATAATTAGACCTTGTTTTCCTTTGTGATTAGAAGGAATACTGTGCCTTTGATCTAGACAGAGAAGTAGAGGGCTGGGTGAGGATCTCACACAGGACAGGGTGCTTCTCTAAACTAAGTTAAAAGGGTCTGAGTGGCAGATACTGCCTTGCAGAGGATCACAGCTAACCTAAGGGGCACTGACATTGTCACACAACTTGTCTCCTCATCCACCCTGACCCTTGTCCTTCACATCATGCTTTAAATCAGCACTCTGGCAGGCAGTAACACCACCTCAGCTGGTGTCTAGAGCTATGTGAACACAAGCTGATGTCTCCTGTATCCCATATGTTGTGCCTGAGGCTGCTCAGAATTCCTGGGTGATGGGGTTCAGCAGAACAGGTTGTAGAGCTCCCTAACGCAGGTCTCTTCCCTTCCCAGAGAGGCTGGAACCAGTGTTGGCAAGAAGACTGACGGTAAATGCAAGAAGGAAATTATTACAGTAAGTGAACTGAGTGATGAGGGGCTGGGTTTTGGTCCTGCTGCTGTCAGGGGCAGCACTACCAGTGTCTGCAGCAGCCCCCAGACCAGAAGAGTCCTACAGGAGAGGAACAGCTGCTGTGCTGCAGCACAGGGGAGGTTTTGCTTTCTCTACACGTAATAAACATTATTTGTGTGAACGCCAGCAAAGGAAGCGGGTGACTGGTCAGGAAGGGATCAGTAAAAGAATAGTAGCAGAAATAATCCATCAGGCCAGGACTGTGAATAACCACAGGGAATGGCTTTTGGGGTCAGGCCAATGGTCCATCAAGCCTGCCACGACTTGATGCAGAGCCTGCTGTTGGCAGGGGCTGTGAGGATTGTGTAGGAGAGAGTGAGGGTGGAGCGTGTAGAAAAGACTGACTTCTACTCTTGCAGCCTCCAGCTGTTTTTCGGTGATGGACCTCAGCTAGGTGAGATCTGTGTAGCCGTGATAGATTTCTCTTCTGTGAAATTCCTCAGGTTCTTCCTGCATCCAGACACATTTGTTGCTCCTCAGCAAGTGTGGCACCCATTGCACCAAGAGACAGCATCCCACTCTTGCAGTATCTAGCTACGTGCTGATCTTCCTGGATCTCCAGCATGGGTACCAGACCATTATAGGGGATCAGCACCTGCATTTCTCCAGACACAGTGTTTTTCCATTTAATTTCCTGGCCAGCTTGGGAACACAGAGCACGGCACCTTCACCGAGTGAGCTGCTGCTGCTTGGAAATGCTGTGACCAGGTTATGATATGTATCTCTTCAAAGAGGAAATTATGCTCTATTTTTATATTATTAAATTCCCCTGGCATAGGAGAAACTGACATCTCAGTTTATATCAGATGTGCAAGGAAGTTAATTACTTTCAGTTAGATTGTTATCATTATCATTGCGGCTCTAGCTCAGGGTTCAAGCCCTTCTGCTATTGACTCCTTCACATTAGACTCTTTTATTTTTTATTTTTCTTTTGCAGGTTGACTGCAGTGAGTATCCCCAACCTGTCTGCTCACTTGACTACATGCCTCTCTGTGGCTCTGACAACACAACATACAACAATAAGTGCGTCTTCTGCAACGCAGTCGTGTACGTACAAACATGAATGACATTTGTGTTACCAGTTACCTCCTAGGGGCACAAGTTTGCACAGATGCTGCTTTCTTGTTTGCTGGACAATATTGATTAGGGATTTGGGAAAAAAGGGAATGCCAGCCACCATGTCAACCATTCATTTCTGTTTTCCATTACACCACACAAACAGCTGTGGCTGCTTTGTTAGTGTGAATGTTTCAAAGACCATTTAACCTTAATGGAACTTTTCTTGCATGTTGCAAAGGAAATTACTTTTGAAATTTCGCTGTATTTTCCCCACAGAGATTTTCAATCTTAAGAATCAGTTAAATTGTTTCACTCATCTCTTAATAATCAAATAACTGATGGGATTCTGAGTCTGCAAGTTCCTTGGCTCTGGGGCAGGTTCCCATCTGACACCATTTCTAGGAGGCAAGAAAAGACAGACTACAGCAGGCAGGACTCTGTGTTTAATTCATTCTTTCCTCTCCTGGCTTTCAGGGACAGCAATGGGACTATCACCTTAAGCCATTTTGGAAAATGCTGAGTATCAGTGCTGAGAGAATTCACCACAGGAACCCCACTGGCAAATCCCAGCTAAAGATCTCACCTCAGTTCATCTCACCCTCTGGGGAGCTCAGCTCACTCCTGATTTTCTTTCTCAATAAACTAAATCAGCAACATTTCCCTGTCTTCTTTCATGTGTTGTCTCATGAAACATTTTCTTCTGATTTGTTGAATGATGATGCCAGGCAGAATAGGTTGCGTGCTCAAAGCTCTGGGATAGAACAAGAACAACATCTTGCTCCCCTCCCTCTCATAAAAGGCAGAAAATGAAATACAGATGCACAAACCCCAGAGCTGTGTGTCTTTGCACATAAATGACAGTGGCCCTGCATTGGTGCTCAGACTCTTTAGATGTTTAACATTGTAAAGGGCTGAAGTGGTGACACAGGGGGGTCTCTCCTGAGGTATTCCTGGTGCATTTTCCCTGTGCAAGCAGCATCAGCAAAACCCAGTCAGACCTTGGTTTCAGTGCCCAGAGCTGACCCCTGGCCTCCACACTCACCTGAAGTGTAGCTCTCTGCAAGGGCACTCTGTTGGCAAAGCACATATTTTTCAGACACACGAGTGGTCCCTGTCTATTTGTCTAGGTCCTCCAACTGACTTGTTACCAGATTTTTCTCATCTTGGAGTCGTCCTTTAACAACCTTCAAGTGTTTTAAGATAAATGCCTTCCTAGGGGTGGTGCCTACTCCTGCCTACTTGTCTTCTCTCAGTCTTCGATTACACAATGCTCTTTGCCAGCCCAAGGAGTATTTCAAAATCCGAGGACAAAGTATCCTTCTGTTTCTTGAGAGTGTGACCTGTCATTGACGTATTGTGCATGAAATTTATTTTGCTTTTGTCCTCTGTTCGAGTATTGAATTGGTGTTTTTTTGATCCACCAAGAGAAGCATAAATAAATCAGGCATATCCCTTCTAAAATGTAATATCTCCCACATGCTTTTCTTCTGGGAATCAAAGGAAGAGGGGTGCTTATACTCCTGGATGGAGGTTGTCCCAAAAAGCAATGCTTTGGTGGTAAATCAAAGGATTTATGTTGTGATGGGCAGATAGATGAAGCAGTGATTTCCAGATTGGGTTCAACTTCTCTAGGATTCGTGCTAGGGTCTCAAATCATTCTGTCATCATCACACTAGAAGTCTATTATTGCAATGCTAATGGCTTTTAGGGGGAATAACAATTGTAACTTTTTTTCCATAATCCCATAAAAGTTTCTCCATCCCCTGTCATTTCCAAGGACTCCTTTCAGTGTCTGGGATGCACTGTTGTTTGCCTTCCCAATTCATTGCTTTCCTGCCTTCACTATAACTTAGTGATGTTTTACTTGGGTGAAGCACAAAAATAAAAGGAGAGACTTTCTGGGGTGAAGCACAAAAATAAAAGGAGAGACTTTCTGCTACGGAAGCCTTTCATTCAATGTTTTTCTGGTGAAAAAACACTGCACAAAAATAGGCACTGATAGGTGCACACAGAGAAAATCTGACAACAGTGTGTACAGTCGCTCTTCTGCCTGCAGGAATTTTCTGTGGTCCTTCAGAAGGAAACTGTCACATATTTCACTTAAAATACCGACGCAGAGGGTGTATCTAACACATCTCAACTTCTCGTGACTCCCGCTGATGAAGAAACATCCTTCCTGGTTGCAGAACAGCTTACCTCTGTTGATATTGCCACTGAGACAAAAGACTGGGAACTTTGCTCCAGGATAAGGGTGGATAAGGCAAACATAAACATGCGCAAACACGTGCACCCCTGCGCTTGCAGGCGTCCATATAAGCGTGGTTGCCACCTGAGGACAGAACCAAAGCTGTGTTTTCTGAGCAAAAGCCAAAGCTCTGCTGCTCACAGCTGCTCCAGCCACCATGAAGACGACAGGAGTGCTGCTGCTGATCTCTCTAGCCCTTTTCTGCATCTCAGGTGAGTGGCTCCACTGCCTCCTGCTCTGCCTCGGAGTGAGCGCTGGCTGTCTTCAGAACCACGAAAAAACATCCTCAGACTGAAAAGAGCTTCATTCTGCAAGGACTTATTTACTCCTAGAAAGATAGTGTTGAAAAGACTTGACATCAGAGACTATCACTTATGGGGTAATATTTTAGCAACAGAACTGAGTGGGTAAGAACAACTGTGGGAACAGCGCTACTCTCAGCGCTAGTTTATGCATAATGAAAGAAGTGACACGTACATGGTGCAACCCAGAGACTCAGACAACCAGTATTTAACCTCTGAAAAGTTGTAGGAACACAAATTATTTTACTGAATGAGAGTGAACATTTCTTGTAGTCATCCTGAACTGAAGTGCAGTTGGAGAGCCTGAATTGCTGCAGAAGCTTTATAAATTTGCCTCTCACTAAATACTCATCTAAGAATAATAGTGGCAATGCATATAAGATGCTGCCTTTGTATTTGTCAGATTAATCAACCTGTTTACCTCAATAGTTTGCTTTGCTTTGAGTACATGTCCTGCTCCATCTTTTGAACCATGGAAAATGCCTTTCTCTTCTTTCATTTTGTACAGTACACCCTGTTTCATCTTCACTGTAGCCCTCATTAAAAAAAACATTACAGAATCAACATACAGTATGGCACAAAACTTTGCCTGAAATTCCTTTTGTCTAAGGATTGTTTGCTAAAGCACAGTGAGTTGGAAGTTATGTATTCAGGGCATGCATACACAGATTTTAACAGAATCCATGAATTGCATTTGTAACATATTTTCTTTTTTTCTTTTTTTTTTTTTTCTCCCCAGCTACTGATGCATTTCAGGTAAGGAACAGATTTTTCTATTTTCCATCCTTTCTTCCCTTAAACCAATTTCTGTATAAATCCTTGCTAATCACATTGTGATCGAGCCTTTCAAAATCCTGAGACATCCAGCTGCCTGAATAATATTTGCCACAGATATTATCGGGTGAAATTGCCATTTTCATCTGATGAGAGTTTCAACAAGTAGGGCAGTATTCAGTTCATGTCCAAGTTGTTGTCAGAGTTACTGCAGCATCATTTACAGTGGTTACACAGGCTCTGCATGGCTGGAGGGAACTCACCACTGTATCCTGCCCTGTCCCTGGGCTTTCCCTCAGCTTCTGGGCTGTAAGGGGACAGCTCAAGGGGTGTGTGGGGCCTCCTAATGTCACTTTTCTTCCACAGCTTTGTCTGAGAGCTCTTTTTTTGTGAATGCAGGGTGCATCAACTTACTGTGGCAACCAGAAGACGGTGAGGAACATGTGTACCATGGAGTACAGACCACACTGTGGGTCTGATGGTGTCACATACCCCAACAAATGCATGTTCTGCAACGCAGTGGTGTACGTATGAAATGAATCTCTTCACCTACTAAGTGGTGAATTAATTTAGCTTAAACTGACTAATCAGTCCTGGAGGCTGGTTGGAGAAGTTAAGTTCTTTTGTTTTGTTCCCTAACTAGCAAGGATCCTTTTTTTAATTGTGAGAGTTTGCTGGGAATTATTTCTTTCAGGTATAAAGAGAGAACTCAGTGTTCTCCATTTTCCTCTAAGTGATTTGCAGAAGAGTTTTCTTCCAGCAAACAAAGTCTGCTTCCTACAGAATATTTGGTCTTTTAAATTAAGAATTTTTCTTGTCTTCATATGTCAATAATAAAAGGAAATAGCTGGAATAGAGTTCAGAAGTTCCTTTTTGGCATAGAAGGACAGACCAATGGTAAAAGCCCAGATGTTCTGTCTCTGAGATACTGATTTTTTTCTCTGCAGGAGAAGCCGTGGAGGTCTTGGCTTGAGGTCTCTTAATGCGTGTTAAGTTCTCGACAGCATTCAGCTGAGAAAGAGGATCCCTCCCTGGCAATCTTCCCCATGGCAGATGATTTCCTAAACCCTTGGCCTGACCCTTGAAACCTTCTGATGAATCTTGAAACCTCTGCTTAATAAAAAAAACATCCCCAGCATTTATGTCTTTCTGTAGTCTTATTCTGGTTTTACCTATCATGTTGCATGATTATATCACTGCAACCATCCTGGGGTGTGGGAATTAATGGGCAAATTATGGGGAAAGGGAGTACAATGTTCTGATCTACAAAAAAAATCAACACCAAACACAAAGGCAATGGGCAGATTTTGTGGGTATCTTCCTTCATCGGGCTTTCCAAAAGAAAACCAGGGCTGGAGATGCATCCTGGTGCTCCTGTCCATTTACTCCACTGAGGGTATCTCAGACAGACACTCTCTGCTTGGCTGAGAGGAACTGCCTCCCTCCCCAGCTGCTTCTGTCAAATCCCTGCAGCCTCACCCAGCGCTGCTCTTTGTAGACTGGCGGCACCAGAAGGCCCCAGGCAAACCTCAGCATTCACATAATTAGAGACAGTCCCAAGATTGCTGCAATGGGGGTGTTCTGGGACAGTTCTGCAAAAGCCATGGTGGCACAGAGGGTCTTGGTGGCACCATGAGCTGCTCCTCAGTTTCCAGGGTTATCCCCAATTTCTTACACCCACAAGAGAATAAGTGAAGAAGGTCAAAGCTGCCTCTTTTCCCTTTGCAAACAGGAGTGCAACCCCACCTCTAGATGAGAGAAGGCCTTTTGCAACCTGCTTTGCTGCCCAAAGCAATGTCACAGGATGTTTTCTCTGGGCAGGCAGATACCCGTGTGCCCACGTTGGTTCATTGCTGAGGGGCATTGCAGAAAACCAGTGGGCAGCCAGTGCTAACAGACCTGATGTCCAGGGGATGCTGGCAATCTCTGCCACAGCCCGCTTGGGCACCTCACCCATCACTTAGCTGCTGGTTGAGGGCAATTACGTGGACTGTCGCTTGTAGAGGATCCTTTGAGATTCTCCGGCCTCTGGAAAGCTGGGCTGATGAAAGGAAGGGCTCAGAGTCATAGTGTTAATTTATTATTCATTAAGAGCGAGGCACTGGCAGTGCCGCGTGCTGTACAGGCAGCAGCCTCACAGTCAAATAGTTAATGATCTTAAGTGAATATGTGTCACTTCCCAGAGACTGGAGAGAGCAGCTCTCTAAAAGGAGACAATTTATTTCCAAAAGACATGACTCTCTGCAACCATTTAGTGCCAAGTCCCTTCCTGGGGCTGGAATGTCCCTCCTGTGAGAGGGAGGTCTGCGTGTGGGAAGGCATCTCAGTGTCAGGTGCAATTTCTGGGGACCAAGATAAATTGAGGCTCTGGGAGGCAGTGCCGGGGGTGTGGGGCTTACAGGCTTCATCCAGGCTCCTTCTTCTTCCCCTCTGCTGAGCGTGGGAGTCAGGGTAAGAGAACACCAGCTCCAGCAGTTATTTTTTTTCCTGGGCTGCAGCAGAGAGGATGAGAATGGCCCTCAGCAACCACGATGCCTTGGAGACAAGCAGAGCTCCTGATCGCGCTGGAGATCCCCGTGATCCTCAGAGGATCCTCCTCCGGGGGCCCTGTCCACTAAACAGGAAACTCCAGCAGGCAATTAAGGGGAAACTGAGAAGGAATAAACGTGGACAAATCCTCCACTGTGATGCAGAGTGAGCAGGATTGCTCAGGAGTGACCAAGGGCAGAGCACGACCCCAGTGAACCCCCAGCCTCCTGCCCCATCAGGCTCATCCTGGATACTCTTAGGATGGAGAGGCAGACAGCTCTCTTTTATAGGCACCTCCTTGGAAATAATTTTTTTTATTGCTTCTCAATAAAATCCTGCCACAACAGCACAAATCCTCTCACCATTACTAATCTAACTCTCCCTCCAGGAAATTCAAGGCAGGAAACGTTGTCTGCCTGCCAAGGTATTTTATGGTACAATTCTTTAAGCAGTACCTCGGCACTTTATGTCATTATCTGATGTTTTGGATTTAGAAAATGCCATTCAATTACCCCACAACCTGATTAACACATTGCATGTACTTATTTTGTTCTGCTTTCTTTTATATTATTCCTTCTATTTTTGTACATTGTTCTACTTGTTGCTGGCCGATATATACCTCAGGCCAGTCGAAACCTTTCTGTTAATGCAGTTTCTCTCTATGGCTTCATTCAGGATAAATGGTTTGTTACTGCATTCTTTCTTGATGTGGAGAAAAATAAAATTCTATTTGAAAAGGAAATTAATTGCAGGTGTTTTGGGGGCTGGCTGTGTCAGAGCTATTGCAGCGAGGCAGAGCTGAGATTGACTGAGGGATTGGGATCCTCAGCCTTATGCTGTTAGCATGCAGCTCCCAGACAGTCAAATTATTCCAGACACCCTTGCCTGTGATATCATCTATGCTTAAAAGACTGGAGATATGCAGGCAGCAATCAGATAGCTGAACTACAAGGAGAAATAATAGGTGAGTGCGGCTTAGAGCAGGGGCTTTGCTGGCTGTAAATTGAATTTCTGTTCTCATAGAAGATCCAGCTCTGCCCCCGTGTGCAGAGGTCTGGGAACAGCAGCTTGGCTGGAGCTCCTGCAGTTGTCCCACATCCCCAGCGAGCCGCAGAGAGCCGCGGTTTGCGGCGCTGCCTCCTCCGGCAGGGCTGGAGCGCGGAACCTCTTTGTTCTCCATCGCCCTGTGACAGCAGGAGACCGGGGCAAGGACAGTGATGCCGCTGCTGGAATAACAACATGAATTGCATGCGCACATCCACCTTCTTATTTAATGACAATTTAAAAAGCCTTGTTGCTCTTTGTAGCCAGATGAAGCCTGTGACAAGTTTTAAACTAAAGCAGGGAGCACCAATGAAGAATTTTTTAGGTCGTTGTAGACTATGGATTTACTTGAAATAGGGAGTCTCAAGATCAGAGGAAAAGCTTCCCAGGAAATTGTCACTGCTATGGGAAGAAATACAGCTGGATTAGAGTCTGGGTAGAATTTCCAGAGTTATTGGAAATTTACCTTAATACAAGAGAATCCATCATATGATGGTCAACACTTATCCCATTCATGTGGCCATAACCTTATTGAATGTTTGCCTTCTGAGAACCTGAAATAACAGGAAGAGTTTTATTTAAGGATTTTATTTAAGCTTTTTTATGGATCTCATATCCGTAGAAACATTAAATAATCCCAAAGTCACTTTACTGAGCCCTCCATCATGATACTCCTGAATCTCAGAATCACAGAAGCACAGGATGGTTGGGGTTGGAAGTGATCTCTGGAGCTCATCCAGTCCAACTCCTCTGTCAAGGCAGGGTCACCTGGAGCAGGTGGCACAGGACCACAGCCAGGTGGGTTTGGAATGTCTCCAGACAGGGAGACCCCACAACCAGCCTGGGCAGCTGTCCCAGTGCTCTGCAACTCCAGTGTAAGGCAATTCTTCCTCATGTTGAGGTGGAATTTATTGTGTTTTAGTTTATGACCACTGCTCCTTGTCCTGTCACTGGGCACCACTGAGAAGAGTCTGGCACTACCACACACATCACAGAGGGGACTGGGCAGCTGAGTTCACTTTGCCCTTCCCCTTTGCAGCAGGTGTATGACATTTCCCAAGGCTCACTGTCATAGGAACTGTTGTTTTTCACTGCTCCTAATGCCTGTTTTCAGTCCATCTGCTTCCCTGTGATTACCCCTGTCCCATTCCCTCTGCTTCCTATTAATGGGCTCCTTGAGCAATCCCGTGTCACACCTGTCCCAGCAGCTCTCTGCCCTGCCCTGGCTGCTGCCCTGTGTCTCCCATCCCTTCCCCCAGACCCTGCAGCAAGGCTCTTTCCTTGCCTCTCTTTTTCTCCCTGCTGCCCTGTGAAGGGACAGGGGTTGCTGGAGAAGAAGAGCTGCTTTTGGAGCAGTCCTGGATGGCCCCCGAGATCCTCAGGAGCAGCACGTGGGGCAGAGGGGATCTCCGAGCGGATCTGACTAATGACAGGGCAGGTGTTGGCCCAACATGAGAGCGGTGCCGCTCCCTGGCAGACACCTGCCAGCCACAACAGCTCCTGGTGGCTTCAGCCTGGCATGAGAGGCAGCAGGAGAAGCAGCACAGTTTCTGCTAATGGGGATCTCGGGTCTGGAGGTGGGCATGGGGGAGTTTGGGTCGCAGGGCTGAAGAGGAGACAGACACTGCTCCTGCAGCCCCCCAGCCATCACAGGGCTGGCAAGCACCACTTCCACCAGTGGCTGGTGCAAGTTCTGAGGACGCTTTGTTTTCAGGCTTTGGCATTCTTGCCCTAGGAGATTAATCAATATTAATGCTTCCACGACTACTGCTTCCTTTCCAAATACACTCACAATCAGTTCAAGGAATCTGAAAGTCAACTCACTCAGGATGCTAAGAATGCAACAGAAACAACTTTCAAAGGAAACCTTCAACTTGTGATATTTGTGAAAGAGATCCAAATAGTATTATTCATTTATTTTTCAGGAAAATGATTTCATTGATATAAACAGGCCAAATCCCACAAGATCCATTCTGTGACTACAGTTCCCTTACATTTTCAACTACATTTTTATGATTTATCTGCTATGACAAATGTTGAACATCTCCCAGGATAATAACAAAACCAATTCTGATTTTCTATTTAAAACTCAGGCTGCCTTTAAGCCACATGTATGAATCAAGCTTCTTCTAAAGCACAAACAAGTTCCATCCGTCACTTCCTTCCGTGACTACGTTAAATCAAAAATTTATTATTTTATGCAATATCCCTTATTTGTTTTTCCATATACTTGCGATAGAGTTGAGCCACTTAGCAGAGCCTAGCTCATTATTTATCACTTATCTTCCCTAAAACATGACTTTCAGCTGACACTCTAAATTTAATGCCATATAATTGAGGGAGAAAGGGGAAGCCTAACGGCTCACCTTCTGTTTGCAGCTACTGGAATTTTTCTGGAATGCCTTTGGTATTAACAAGCCCATTTCACCTGCACAGAATGCCAGTTGCTTGCCATTAATAGGAAACATTATCCCAGTACAGATTTAAGGCTACTTATTCTCATAATTGCTTAATCAGACACATGCTCATTGCCAACAGACAAATAACTCTTGCTTCTACATAGAAATGTCTTTGAAACTTCTGAAGTTTTTGGTAATGCTGTCCTCTTGTGATGTCTGTTCCCTTCCTATTGGTGAGAAATCCACTGTACCAGGAAATTACAGGTGGCAGGGTGGAGAGATTCACTGAGACTTCAGCATCTTTAATGTACACTGATGCCTGCCAAATCCCAGCTTTGATGTCTGTAAAAGCTTAGAGGATCCCATGCTGCTGTCCCCCCACCCTGCTGTACCATGAAAGTCTCCTGGAGCCCAATTCCTGCCTAACATGTGCCATATGGCGAGCAGAAGTCAAACACTTCCAACAAATGGGCTCTTTTTTCCCTTCCCCAACTTCCCTACGCAATTTCACAACATCCACTGTTGAGACAGTGTTCCTGTTTGGAAAGTACAAATCACTCATTGTACAGCAAGGCGCCTTTGTTAACAAGCTGGGTGTAGCTCACATTTTTGTTTAATTCTTCTGGGCATCTCTCTAACAAACAAGTAGTCTTTGGAGCTCAACTCAATAATCGATACAATTTTCTTAGTTTACAGAGCAAATAATTACTTTCTCGTGATGACTTCACAAGGTCGGGGAGATGCATATATATAGTGGGGAGGGAGAAGGCTGAGAACCATCCACGGACTCTCCGGCAACTGACCCACAAGGCACAGCCGCTACCACCACCACCAACATGAAGATGGCAAATTGTGCTGCCCTTCTGGGGCTGGTCCTCCTCGGCTGCCTCTCTGGTAAGTCATTTCTGTTTCACTGCATGCTGGTCTAGCCCTCTTGATCCTTTCCCTGTCTGTGTGCATCCTGAAGGAGAGTGCAGCCTGCTGGGGATGTGATGGTTTAGGAAGACGTGGGCTCTCTTTTAAATGAACTTCACCCTTGTGCAGATAAACACGAGATCGATGCTTTAAGCTTTTGAGCCTTAGTGGGGATTATAGTGCTAACAATGGAGAAAATTTATGTCCTATTTCTTGTTTAGTGAGTCAAAATTTCTGGTTTCACAAATAACTGATTTTTTTTTTTTAATCTTGGTGTATCACTTTGCATTTGCTTGGCATAGATAAAACATTTGAGAAGATTATAATTTTCAGTAATGAGAAGGTGTATTTGGTTGCTCTGTAGGGAAATCAGTGATTCCAAAGGAATTTAAGTGAAGGACATTGTACAATTTTTACATTTTATAATTTCTGTTTTTATTGTAGACCTTGCTGTTGCTCAAAGACGGGTGAGTAGTAGATCTTTTTTGTCATTTAGTCTTGATTTCTAAGTCTAGATGAATAATTCATACTCACACTATATTCCAGGGGAGGCTTGAGGGAGAAAAAATAAAGAGAATGAATATGAAAGAAGTGCCCCTAAGTGCACCTCTTTTCCCCAACATAAGAAAATAGCTTTGTCAGAGAGAGATAATTTAGCACGTTGATGATTAAAAAGACAGCGATTAATAATGTAGAGCACAAGTCAGCATAGCACAGAGTGCCAGCAGAAAATCTATATGACTATTGAATATCTGCCTAAATATCTTCCCTGTCTTGATTCCCCAATGAATGATTGTTTTTGCCCATAATTCTTGCCAAAATTCTCTAAGTCTTAATAGCAGAAAGGTGCTTTTGCATGCTGTAAGAAACATGATACATTTTTTCTTCGCCATGGAGGAGCCATAGAGAAAAAACTTACAGTAGCCTCCCAATGCAGCAAAAACATGATTAGCACAAGAAGACCATTCTTTCCACTTGGAAACATTACGAATCCTCTTTCCCAGGCCTCCTGCGGCGCCTACATGCTGTCTGGAAAAACCATGAACGTTGCCTGTCCCCGCGACTACAACCCCGTGTGCGGCACCAACGGCCGCACCTACCCCAACGAGTGCTCCCTCTGCAGGGACTTCTTGTGAGTAGAAGGTCCCCCAACCACCTACAATGCCAGTTCAAGCAGCAGGCAGAAGCCCTTGGGGATGTGACTAATCGTGGGGTGGACTAGATTTTTCCCAAGTTTCTGTCTTCCCTAATGCCCGGGATCTTCCGTGTCAAAGCTCCAGAATCTGATTAATTACTGGGGCTTTACGGGTGGAGAGACTTAATGATTGAGATGACTACATGGCATGAAGAGATTAATCTTTGCTTTCCTTCTCCCTCTCTCCCTCTAGCCGCAACCGTGCTCTTGACAAGAAACACGACGGAAGATGCGTTAGGGTACGGTCCGAGATGGGTTCCTTCTCCTGCTGCTCTGAGCAGCACTGGGTGGTATCACAGCAGAGAGCCACACACAGACCTTGCCTAGGATTAGTTCTGTACTGAACCCACACGATTCCTAACTCTCAGAAATGGAGTGAAATGAAGAATTTTAGATTTGCAGGAATTCAATTTGCATTTTGTTTGAACTGCTAAAATCAGTGAGTTTTAAAATGCAAAGTATCTTCTTTATAAAATCAGGCTTTAGAAAGGAAATATTTGATTTCCAGAGCGTTTCATTCAGTGTTATGAAAACACTTCTCTTTAGATTTAGACTTAGAGGTTTGTTGAAGCTAAGAAATTCCCAGAAGAAGTTTGAATTTTGACTAAATTATAATTTTGTAACAGGAAAAAATTATTTTATCAGAATGTTTATCATAAAGTTAAGTTAAAGTTAGCATCAATATATGGAGCTACCATGAAGTGGCAAAGTGTGACTATTTTTAGTTTAGAGAGAGAGAGTAAAGAAACACTCTGGCTGTGCAATTTCACATAATACAACAACTTCCATTTCAATACACTCAGAGTAATTGCAGGAACAGCAAGCTGAGTGTAAACTCCATTTTTGAAAGGCACTGGCACCTCACAGCAGAAGTTGCTGCTGCATAAGGTATTTTAGGCAAAGATCCTTCATGGTGGCATTCAGAGGGAAAATCCCTAAGATGACAGGGATGAAGCCCATCTCAGGACAGATACTCCATGCTGTAACCACAGGCAGGATTTCATCTCTGCTCCTCCAACTCCACCACACTGGGGTTGAAAGCCCCTTTCATCTTGCAGCTCTGGGAAGAGGGGGAGATGTCTCTTGCACCACACTCCTTTACATGGGGCTGATGCAAAGGGGAACAGACTGTGTCACGGTTCTGTGACTGTTGCAGGTCGACTGTACTGGTTTCCTGAAGCCTGGCAGTGGTTTTAACACCCCTTGCACCATGGAGTACTCCCCCATCTGCGGCACCAACGGCATCACCTACAGGAACAAGTGCAACTTCTGTACTGCTGTGGCGTAAGTGAAGGGCCTGGGTCGGGGAGGGCTTTCTGGATCAGTAGTTGTTCCTCCTGATATTTGGAGCATAACAGGGTAGTTTGACTCATGAAGCTGCTGCACTGTGCTCATTGATTCTCCACTCACTTTACTCCCAAAGGAGCGGCCTGGAAGTGAACCTGCAGAACTACGGACAGTGCTTCCAGGTAAAGTTGGAAATCTGCACTCTTGACTGCTGTTGCATGTTGCAAAACAAATTCACTGATTCATGACTAAATAATAGAAATGCCTGCACTGTCCTGGTGCATTTGGCCTGGAAATAGGACTTGAGGAAAATAGTTTAAAATGCCAGGGTACACAGGTACTGAACCAAATCCATGGCTCAGATATCTGGTCCCCACTCTGACCTGGGAACACAGCAGGCAGAGGGTGCTGAGACCTTCATTTACTGGGAAACTGGGTGGGCAACAGATGCTGCATCATCCCATCTGTGTGAGAGGAGGAGCACTATGATTCCATGGGTGGGAGAACTTACTGCACTGGTAGTTGTGACCACCTCCTTTCCATACACTTGCCTCTGCTTCCTGCTGAACCAGAGTCCCAGTAGTGGGAGAGCCAGCCTGGAAATATCAGCATGGCTGTTTCACTACTGATAATAGTATTTATTAGAATTTTTTGCCTCTGCCATCTCCCTCCTTCAGGCTCTTCCAGGCAAGCACATTCTCTGAGTTTGCAGAAGTGCTGGAACAACAGACCCCTGCTCCAGAGAAGTGCTTTCATGCTTTGCCATATCACGAATATTAAATAAACATAAAGCACTTATGTAGGAAAATATAGAGAACAAAAGCTTTAAAGCCTGTTTTTGCTCCATTAGCAATCAACCGTTGACTGCAGCCAGCAGAAGGGCAGCAACCCCATCTGCACCTCCGAGTACAACCCCATCTGCGGCTCCGACGGCAGAACTTACGGAAACAAGTGCCAGTTCTGCAACGCAGTTTCGTAAGTACTGAGCTCACCATGAAACCAGGGGAGCTCTGGCCATGAAACCAGAGGAGCTGGAGTGCACACGCAGCTGTGGCAGCTGGGGTGGAAGCCCCAGAGCTCCCGTTAGCTCCTTGGGAAATCCACCCCTACCCCATGTTGCTCTCCCAATGCTCACTCCTCTGCCACCCCCCAGGCGCTGCAGATCTTAAGCCTGAGTGAGTCTTCTCCTCCCCTTGCAATTAAAAGCAGATCCCCGCTTGCAGGCTCATAGCATTGCTGACTCCCTCCCTGTCAGGGTGATTGAAACTGTGACTGTAGGAGGTGTCCAAAATTATGGGGTTTGTCCCAAATCTCTTTAACATATGAAAGCGCGTAACCTGGGGAATCAGAAAAGAGGTGAAATGTTAAGTGAAGTACTTTATGGTTTGCAGAGCACAAGGACATTTGACTTATTTGGGTAAAGTAAGAGCATAAAAATGAGATCCATGTCTCTAATTTTGGTCTTTCTCTTCAGGCGCAGCGTTGGATCTCTGTTCTTCAGGCACCAGGGCGAGTGCTAAGTGCTGGAGCTGGACCCTTCAACATGACTTCTCCCTTACAAATTCTATAATCAAACATGCTCTTCCTTGCTCCCTCAACTGTTACACATCAGTCTCTGCTTTGATTGATCAATAAATTAAATGCAGCCACAATCTTTGTCATGGAATGGTTTTTGCTTTTGGTTTTGTTCTCTGGGCAGGGCTAATGGTCTTCAGGCTTTTGAGTACTTACCTGTCAGGCAGGAGAAGTTGTGAAATAAACCACAATAAAGAGCAAAACACCAGCCCAAGTCCTCACAAGAGAATGTCATTCTGTAGCAAACCATCTGAAGAGAAACTAAGCTGCTATAAAATAATGCTACTTTCCTAACTTTGAAGTCTTGTCTCTGTTCCAGCACTGGAACTTGGGGGAACT
This sequence comes from Climacteris rufus, assembly GCA_013398175.1. Classification (NCBI taxonomy): domain Eukaryota; kingdom Metazoa; phylum Chordata; class Aves; order Passeriformes; family Climacteridae; genus Climacteris; species Climacteris rufus. The sequence continues at coordinate 1,637,680 of VZRZ01008094.1, read as the reverse complement.
GGTCCTTTTAGTGGCCTGGACCTGGGGGGATGGTCCTGAGAAAGAGTGAAAGGTGGTCGTGATGGACTCTACCCTGTCACACCTGGGCAAGGGGCAGGTCTGGTGGTGCCTTATAAAAAGGAGCCTTATGGCAAAGGGAGGCGGTATCTCACAGGGAAGAAAATTAGGAACTGCTGCTTCCTGGAAGGGTGTGTCCACTGAGATGGTGCCCATCAGCAGAAAATTGCAGCAAGCTAGGCAGGGCTGTAATGAGCCTAATGAGAACCTGACGAGAAATTAGATGGGGCTGAGGCTTCCAGCTTCTTGGAGAAGAGATCTGAAAAGCTGTACTGAGGGTATTTGAGGCAGAGATAAGACAGAGAATGCTTCAGGAAAAGGTCTTGGATTTTCTAACTCCAGGAAGCAAGGGCCAGAAGACGTGCTGGCAGCTCCTATGTGCTTTTTATCTTGAGGAAAAAAAGGTATGGAGATAATATCTTTGTGGTAGCCTGAAGAGTGCACCGGGGGAGCAATGATACATATGAATGTTCATCATGATGTGCCATCTCTTTGGGTGAGTCAAGGAGTTAATATGCAAACAGCACAAGCAAAAAGTCCCAAGTGCCATGGCTCACACACTCCCTTCCCTGTCCTTTCTCCACCTCCCATTCTCTTGTTATGTAAACGAACACCTGCTGCTGCTCGGCTGATATTGAGGACAAAATCTGTGACTTTCAAGATATTTCTTTTGGTTGTGGTTCATGAAACAGATAATTTCTTGACCAAGAATTTTGTAGGTGATCCCCATCAGAAGATTAGAGGCTTGTCCTCCCCTAGAACCATCACAGAGCAGCGCTCTGTCCTAGGAAGAGGGATGAAATTTCTTGTTTTCAGGTTGGTTTTTCTTTTTTGTGCTAGTACATGCAATATAAATTCCATCATGCCTTTGTGCCTGTTCTTAAGAAAAGACAAATTGGAGAGTCATGAGAGTTCTCACTGCTTATCTGCTTGTGTGTCTGAAAAAACAGTTAAGGAACAGTACAAGTAGCTAGTGAGTGTGTTTGGCTGTAATTTCTTGTTGGACAAGAGGTTTATAGAGTGGTCATAGACTAGTGGAGTTCTGGCCATAGCAGGAAATCAGTGGCAAGATCGGATGCTGAGCCTCCTCTGCAGGGGTAGTTTGTGCCTGAGGAAGTCAGATACTTGCTCGGGAACTCAGAAGGCTTTGGAAAAGCCCAAAGAAGAGCTGCTCATGTGCAGCAAAAAAGGGGGCATCTGGCTGTGTCCTGGATGCCTCATAAGCCTCTAAGCAAGGACTCTTTAGAAGATGGAAAGGTTTGTAGCATTTGAGTCTAAACACAGGCCCGGCAGAGGTTAGGACTCAGCTTCACACCAGCAAGGCTCTGCCCAACCACCCTTCAGGCTGCAAAACAAGGTCCAGCTGCCTTTCTTCCACCCCTGATTGTCAGAGGGACAGAATTCCCCCACTTCTGCCAGAAATTCGACTGCTCAGATGTCATAAAAAAGTGGAAATTGGTAATAACAATAATCACCTGGTTGGTAATTTAGCCTTTTCCTCTCCTCAGCCCGGAAGGGGTTGGTCCCTGCCGGGTGTTTGCTGAGGCTGGAGCCAGTTGTGCTGCAGCCACCAAAACGTTTGGGCAGAGCAGGGATTGAAGCATCGAGGCTGTGGTCGTGAGCAGTGACGTGTGAAACCAGAAAAGGCAAACAAGGAGTGCTGCGAGTGGCAGAACTGAGCGTGGCTGGGAACGGCGCTGCAGCTGACGGGTTTGATAACTAAATTATATGAGAGGCTGCGTCGTGAGATCACCCTTAATAGACAGCTGAGAATTCGCCTGTCAGTCACGGTTTCTCTGCTGTGTGGATTTTAAGATGTCTGGCAAGCTGCAGGCTGTAATGTTTTCCCAGATGTAGGGCACCCATAATATTGCTATCCTGCAGAAGCTCTCTCCCTTGTTGGCTGGGGATGTTAGTAGCACCTTTCCCCTGTTGCTAGAAAAAATGTATAAAAATATGTTCATTATTTTAAATTTTTTTTCATTCCTATGTAGAATTTGGCTGGAACTAGTTGTGGATTCAAAATTTACTGAGGGAACTAAAACCCAAATATATCTACACACATTCCTCTCCTAAGCCTTGTCTCCTTAGGAAAACATACTAAAATTTAAGCTTATTCTTGTCTGAAGAGGTGTTTGGCGAATGGTGCAGCTGAACACAAATCCTTGCACAGCCTCAGCTGGAAATAGAGCTCAGATCTGGCAATTCCCCATCAGATCCCCTTCCTTTCCACTCACGGTGGGAGCAGAGCCCTAACATGTGTTTGTGAATGTGAAGAGCTGGAAAACATTGAGCGCTAGAGTTTAAATAGTTCAGGGAGGAGAGTCAGCAGTCCTAACTGGGACTGTGCACACGGCGAGGAGAGCGTGTCACATCCCAGCACTTCTCCACCCCAACTCCACAAATTTAGAACCATCCTCAAAAATAGCCAGGGAACAACGTATAATTGGTTTCACAGACAACACATTCTCATGCTGTGATTTATTTCGTAACGTCTGGTGAGTGTCATCACGCCACACTCAAAGCCTTGGTGCTGGCATCCAGAGAGGGCCCAGAGAATGAAAATTACCAGCTTCCCCGATGAATCACTGCTTTGAAAATTCACCCTTGTGAGAATCCTGTGACTATTTAGAAAAAAAAAAAAATTATATTACAAGCCTGTCTATCACTCATATAATTATCCCTTTCTAGGTTTGATGTGGACAGGGCAGCATTCCTTAAAGCACCATAAACCGGCCAGGACCAATAGTGGCTTTAGAAATCAAGTGGAGAAGTTCTCACAATTAAGGTGGAGAAGGAGGACAGCTGTGGACAGACACATAAATACACAGAAGGACAGGTCTGTGTGCACACTGTGGGCTCTGGGACTGAGACAACACCTTCTGCTCTGACCTTGGCTTGGACTAAAGAGGTGCCTGCAGCATGAGGGCTACAGGCGCCTTAGTGCTTCTCAGCCTGCTGCTGCTCTCTTTCTTCTTGGGTAAGTAATCTTTTCCCGAGCCTAAGAAAAAAAAAAAAAACAACAAAACAAACAAACACCAAAACCTCTCCTGACAACAAATTTTGGAGAGTCTTGATCACTGGCTGACAGGCTTGAAGATAAAGCTGAGCAAGTAGAAAATATCTGCAGGACTTGCTTGCTTGTGTGACGTATTTCTACTCCTTGTGTGCCTCTGCAGTGAATAAAGCAGTGGAGTTGTCACTGGGAGACAGAGAGAGCAAATTCTGAACATCTCCTCAGTAAATATACCAAAGCAGAGTGTAATTATGAATTTTTGGTATGAATGTTCACTGGAGAGTTTTGCTGAACCAGTTAGAGAAGAAACTCACTCACCTCTGGGTCATCTGCTCTTGTTTTGATCCTAAGCATCTTGGTATTTGGTGTTTTCCTTGGAGATGTGGAGATGTAATTAGATGAAAGTTTCAGCTTTCGTTGATGTTGCAGAGAAAAGCTTGAAAATTAAATTCAAATGTCCTCAAGGAGTCAGAACAAAGAGGGCAAATTAAAAGGACCCAGCAACTACTTATCTTGAGATTTACACATCTCTGTGCGGATGTGGGGGAGCTGAGTGATGATTTTTGAACACATAGATCATGTCAGTGTTATCCCTTGCTTGAGTCCAGCTGACCCAGCTCTGCAAGGTGTGTGGTGACAGTTATTGAAGAATATGTGGAACAAGAACTATTTATACTTGTTTTTCTGCTAATAATTTGAATAAAGAATTCACTTGAGAAAATGGCAAGCTGTGCATGGAGAAGAGGTGAATTGCTTTGTACACATTATTCATTATGAAATATTCATCTGTGTCTAATTGAGTCTTAATTGGGACTGGGTTCTGTCAGAAGGCTGAAGCTTCCTTCCAAGGCCAGGCAGAATAGCAGCAAACTCTGTGATCTCCTGTAAAATAAACAGATGTCAAGAGGCATCATCACAAAGTCTTCTGTAGATGCATGTAATATTTATAAAAAATATTTAATGAGCTGTTTTGTAAATAATATGCAGATAGCCATACCAGTGCCTTTACCACTAAGGCAGCCTAGCTAAACCTGAGGACAGGGTAAATGTGCCAGCACCAGGAAAAAAACACCAAAGGGCAACAGAAATAGCAAAAGAAGGAGGGAGGGTTGGTGGATGAGGGTTGAGCTGACTGAGGGTTGGGTGGGATTTCCCTTGGGGGGGCTGAGTGCAGGACAGGGTGCTCTCACCTCCTGCCCAGAGCCACCTGAGCAGCACCACGGCTGGCAGTGGCCCTGCTGACCAGCAGGTACAGCCTCACCAAATGCTGGCTGTTTGTCCCACACTGCTGTGACCCAGATTCTGCAAGTTTGCATTCAACCCACCCTGGAGTGTCAGGCTCCCCTTTAGAGACATGACAGGGTTGCCCCGTTTCACAGCTCTGACTCAACCTACGCGCCTGCCTGCTGGCTTTGCCAGGGAGAAACAGGCAGAGGATGGACTGATTATCTCCAAGCCCAGAGCCTGTGGTTACAGAGGGTATTTTTGTGCTCATACTGACCAGCACTGCCTGTTCTGCTCTGTATCACCCCATGACATCTCTCTGTATCTCACCTGGAGTGAGCCTGTCCTGGGAGAGTCTCTGGGCTGTGCCAAGGTTGGCTGTGAACCCAGCCACGGGAATTCCTTCTCCATGGCACCCTCGTGTCAGCAGCACCAGCCACTTTCATTGTTCAGAGGTGCAGGAACCTAAAAGCCTTAAAAGCCAATATAGCTTTAAAATCTCTGGGAGCAGGGTTCCACATTGGATACGGCAGCTTGCTTCCCTGGGAGTGGCTGCTTTCCAGGAGACTGGGTTATGTGTCTGAGGTGTAGTTAGCAGCTGAACGACTGATTACATGGTATTTTAGTAACATTTTTCAAAATAGAAAAATACTGAAAAGCAATTCAGATAATGTATTTCCTGCCCCCTCTTCCCCTGCGCAGGATGACGGAGTAGGAAAATCCTGGAGTACGTTTCACTGTGGTTTGCATAAAGGGTCTGTGAATTTAGCTCAGACTTTGTCAGAAAGCAGTGCTGGTGTGTAAAATCTGTCTAGTGTTTATTTGGGTTTCTTTTTTTTTTTTTTTTT
>VZRZ01008094.1:1604563-1632434 GCA_013398175.1 Climacteris rufus | reverse complement strand
TTTTTTTTTTTTTTTTTTTTAGTTCCTGATGTAGCCGGTCAAGAGATTGAAGAGGTTAGTGCTGCTGTTTCTGCTTGCTGAATCTGCATTTCACAGAATCATGGAATCATTACTGTTGGAAAAGACCTCCGAGATCATGAAGTCCAGCCTTTGACTGGTCACCTAAACCAAAGCCCTAAGTGCCACATCCAGTCATGGCATTTCACTTTAGAGGGATGATTTTGTAACCAAAATCTTGGTGCTGGGTAAACAGTTTTTATTGTCTGCTGAGAGCAGGTGTGTCCTTCCAAGAATTCCCAACACTGGGGAGTTCACTGCTACACAGGGCATGTTGTGTGTGGTCACGTTAGCAGGTAGACCAGGGAAATAGGTCATTGGTTTAGCAAATCCTTCCTATGCTTAGGTCTGGGGTCTGCAAGCACAGGGAGATGTTTATGTGCTGCACCACTTTTGACTTGTCTCCACTGTCCAAGCTTCTCATGGAACAAATGGACTACTGAGTGTTCCATTCCCTCAAATTAAGTTAATCACTGGGACTTGTATAGAGACAAAACACCTGTACACTTCCTTGGCATCATTTTTAATTCCCCACAGAATTCCCCTACGGTTTTCCCCTCCTCCCTCTGGGAAGGCAAGAGCTCAGCAAGCACCGAGCTGAGTGCAGGGTTTCGCAAGACGCTTGAAGTCATGCAGGAGGGAGGTAGCTCAGCTCCAAATGCCTGACAGAGCATCAGTGCTGACTCTTCTCCTGCATGCCTAGGCTAATCCACTCATATTGTTGGGAGATCAAGACTTCTCCCAGGTGACTACAACTTCCCTCCTCAAACATGGGGTGAAATTTCCCCTGAAACGCTGCTTCTGCGCATTTCTGAGAGGGTTTTTCCATCAGAAAAGAGGCAGTGTCAGCACTTGTCAGAAAAAGCATTACATTAGTGCCCTTGTGTCCCATTCAGAAAGTGAAACAAAGAGTATGAGGATCCTGAAAGAATTGTTTTCTTCTTATTCCTTGTGCAGATTTGTAGGGAGTTCATAAACAGAAGTGTGTACTGCACGAGGGAGTCCAACCCTCACTGCGGCACCGACGGCATCACGTATGGGAACAAGTGTGCCTTCTGCAAGGCAGTGCTGTAAGTGACACAGGTCTGAAATAACAGGGATTGCCTTCATTTCCATGGACCTAATGATGTTCTTCATGGAGGGAGGCCCTGTATCCAGGCTGCTCCTCTTGTGTGGACCTGAATGGTGCCAAGTGGATTATTTCCTCCTTGGAGCAGAGCTGTGTGAATATGAGTTAATTTTAATTCATTTCTGGGCGTTGCAGGCTGCTGGTTGCCATGCTGAGAGGCAGCACGGGGCCTGGGAGGCAAGTGCATCCTGCCTGTACCTTCCGCACGCACTAAATTGATGCACAATTCCCAGTATGTGCCACAGGCTGCAGCTCTCACTGCCCACACTCCTGGGTACTGAGAAGTGCCTGGAGGAATGTGGGAGCTGAGCCATGCCAAGTTATTCCTGAAAAGTCTGAATGAACTTTGTGGAACAAGACACAAGATCTCAGAGGAAGAACATGATGTCTCTCCTTTTCCTGAGCTCTGTCACCTTTTAAAGGAGATGCAACAGGAGCCATCCCTGCTGGGTGGAATGTGCTTGCAGAATGTTTTTTCCTTAGCAATCCTTGCATTTAGTGTGCAGTCAATGTTGGCTTATCCTAGGGGAAATCAGAGAAGGATAAGGAGAGGAGGAAATGGCTGGATGCTCCTTGTGAGGCACCAGGGACTCGCACACTGGCACGAGTCAGGCCTGTTGGGATGGGTGAGCTCTGTCCCACACTGCTTTGTCTGTCATTTGGTGCTTGTTCTAAGTCTGTCTTCCTCCTCTTACAGGAGAAGTGGAGGGAAAATAAGATTGAAGCACCTGGGGAAATGCTGAGTCCTCCCTGTGACCGAGCAGCAGGAGCTGAGCCCCCGTCAGCAGCATCCTTGGACATGGGAGCATCCTGCCCTCCCTCTGCTGTCTCTGCTCAATAAAATAAAACTCAGCACCAATCCTTGGCTGGATTCTTTTTTCCATAATACCCAGAAAAGCGCTTTGATCCAGCCGTGCTGGATCCAGGCTTTGCTGTTGCATCACCCTCCTCCTGGGAAGCGAGGCGCTCCCGCAGCGGCGATTCCCATGGCTCCCGTGGGCTGTGTCCTCCTGTCCCCAGCAGCCACAGCTCCCCTGTCCCATCCTGCCTGAAGAACTGGCACATGCTGGGCAGCCAAAAACTGCTCCTGCTCGTGGGCTCCTGCCCTTGGCTCTGCCCATCCCAGGGGGTGGGTGACAGCAGGAGCCTCGGTTCTCTTCCCAGCCTCCAGAGCCGTGTTCCTTCTCTCAGGGGTTATTGTGGGAGGGTGACGGGAGAGCTGATGAGCAGCGTGACTGCATATGCCTCATCTCCGTTGGAAAGCAGAGACAAGCAAGCTGAGGGTAGGGAATATTGCTCCATTTAAGCCTGCACCAAGAAGATGGCAGGTGGAGGCTGGTTTTAGGCAGAAGCTGCAAGGCTCTTCTTCCCAAATCAGTCTTTTTCCTTCTTCCCTCTGAGAGAACGCTTTGTCTTGAAAACTGTGAACTTGCCAGCATTAATTTCCTGCTGCCAAGTGGCTTTTCATGCTAATAAAATTATATTTAGAACAGCACCAGATTGTATAAATTGTCAATAATTAAAAAAAAAAATATTCCCTGGAGCAGGAGAGCTGTGGGCTTACTCTCATCTTCTCTAGGATAAATTCTCCCTGAATCACACACAGACCTTGATTTTCTAGGCACACATGTTTGCATTTATTTACAAATTTTAATACACATAGGCTTTATTCCTTTCTTCACTTTTCACACTGCTGCCCTCTCTCTTCTTCACGCTGGCTGACAAATCCTTCTTTGTGCAAACACAAGAAAAGTAATTTTACGGTCTCTCCCCTTTCGCTGTGCAAAACTCTCACAGGGAAATACTTGTGGCATCCTCTTGTTAAAACATTGGCATTAGATCAGTGGGACAGCAGCTCCTTCATGTTAAACACTTAACTTTCAAAGGGAGCTTTAGATTTTATCGTGAGCCTCAGGGGTCAACATCTTTTGCAAGCACCTAAATGCTGAGTACCTAAACCTCTGGACCTTGTTTGGACAGAGCTTTGCCTCTCATGCCACAATCCCCGCTTTGAACTCAACTGGGGCACAATGCCTGAAAAGAGAGGTCTCAGCAACGTTCTCAGCACACCTAATGCCAGCTTCTCCTCTGATAATCCACATAACCCAATTCTGGCAAATCCTTTGACATTTGGTAACTTCCCAGGCAGGCAGCCAGTGGCTGAACTGCACAGGCAAAGCTTTGTGTTGGAGCTGGTTTGGAGCTTCTCTCAGACCAGCTGCCTTTGATCCTGACTTTTTCCCATCCCAGCCTACTGCATTCTTGCAAAATCTGCCACCTCTTTTTTGAAGCAGACCAACCCTCTCTGTGGCCCAGCTGTACAGCCCGGACCCTTGGTTGGTTTTAAATTCAGGAGTTACATTACTAAACTCAACAGCAGGACATCCAGAGCATGGGCAAATTGAGGGGAACAAGATGCACAAGTGGTCAGGAAGAACACTTTGGGAAAGAGGGATGACTTTCCTCATCAATGCTCCTGCTTGGAGCAGGATGACCTCCACGTTTTCTCCCACCTTAGTTACCCTATGATGATCCTATTATGCTGTGTGGCTCTGGACCAGCACCATATTCAGAGGACAGGAGCAAAAAGGCCCTGTTTTTAAGATGGGCAATGACATTTTGATGAGAGCAGGGATATGGGGCATCTTTATGCCTGAGATGGCCCTCAGTGACTCCAAAAATCTCACAGCATATTCCTGTATCTAATCTTTTCCAACCGGAGGCTGAGATAACAAGGGCAGATCACAAGAGAACAGAAAGTGCAGGAGTTCGCTGTTTAATAACCATCCTGTATATTGCTTTTTCAGAGAATATAGCAAATAAAAACACTTCTGTCCCTCACAGATCCAACTACCATCTCCTCCACCTGTGCTGGGGAAGTGGAGAGTGACAGCAAGCTCTTTTGAGGAAACTCTTTCTGTCACTTGGGGAAACTTCCCAAATCTTTGTCCCCAGGAGAGGCCAAGAGAGGCAGCGCTCCAGCAGAAGCCACTCCTGTTGTGGTCCATCCTTCCAGCAGATCAGGCACTTGGCTCCAGTTAACTGGGATGGAAGGGACACTTTGCTGGTGCCAGGTCTGTTCACTCCTGGTTTTGCAATGCTGGGCTCACCTTCCCAGAGGGGCTGGTGGATCCCTGGGATGGGGCAGCAGTGGCCACAGGCTGTCCAGCCTGAGCTCCCATCTGTGTCTGGCTGCCTCCCCAGACACACACCAAAACAGAACCCAAAACTTCAGTCAATAGTTTTTCCTTGATTTTCTTCCCACACCTCTTAAATTGTGTTGGATTTGGGTTGTTTTGGTTTTTTTTTTTGACAGCTTTGAAAGGTGAGTGAGTCATGATACATTTGAGATCTCTCTTAGATAACATGAGCATCTTCACAGCTCTTTCTCTCCTGGGGAGGAAGGGGTAGAGGCTGGGGTGGGAGCTGCCCCAGCAGCTCTGTGGCTGCCAAGACCTGCCCCTTGCAGTGGAATGAGGTCCAGGTGCTCCCCACAACACACTCAGTCCCCTCAGCAGTTAAAATACCAAGAGAATGAAACCTGTGCATGGTGTCTCAAGGAAGCCATTGCTCACAGCTGAGCACCCTCCTGTGACCAGGCCATGCACATGGCAGGGGAAGGATGTATTTCCCTCTCTCAGCTTCACTCTGCTGGTGATGCAGCTGCTACTTTATTGTGTCCAGGCTCTTGGCCCATTTAACTTGTGTGCTCAACTGCTTCCTCCTCCTCCCCCAGCACAGGCACGTGTCACTGTCGCAACTCAGTTGAATCCTTTGCCCTACTTTTTTCCCTTGACATTCACAGCGTTTGACAAGGCTTTTCAAGCTGCCATGGGATGATCCAAGGGTGGTGGTGCTGACTGCAGGGTTCCCACAACCGGGCTGGGGAGGAAGCTCTGGACTTGGTTATCATTCCGGTTCACCCTCTTTTCCCCAAGAGAAGCAGGCTGGATCAGCTTGGAAGGGGCTTTGGTCCAAGCTCCTCCTCATGGCAGGGTTAGTGCTGAGATCTTATCAGGTTGCTCAGGGCTTTACCCAGTTTAGCAGGGAAAGCCCACAAAGGTAGATGCACAATCTCCCTGGGCTGTCTGTCCCAGGGTTTAGGTGTCACTGTGGTAAAGAAATTTTTCCTTGTATTCAGTTTCAACCTCTTTTCTTTCAACTGTCTCATCTCCAAACCATGTACCACCATGAGGAGTCTGAACCCATCTGTTCAGGAACCTGGTTGTTAACTTTGTTAACTGGTCATTGCTGTTATGTTCCCCTGAATTCTTCTCACCAGGCTGAGTGACCCCACCTCCCTCTGCCTACTCTCACCAAGCAAATGCTCCAGCCCCAAACTCTCAGTGGTTTTTCACTCAACTTCAGTTTTCCAATGGCTTTCTTATTTTGGGGCAGGGAATAGGGAATGGGAGGCTGGGAAAAAGATTGCTCAGGGAGCAGGTGGGAGAGCTGTAGGAGTGTTGCAGGGCACTGAAGAGACGTAGATGGTGACAATTGCAGGTAGCAGCAGGAGGATGTCAGAGTGCATTGGGTCCTTTATGGATTAGAGAACAGCTGAGCCTGCCCTGGGGTATAAAGGTTCCCAGATGCTGGGAATCAGCCAACAGTTCCCTCCATCCCTATCACAGCTGAAGGGCTTAAATAGGAGCCAAGTGGAAGGATCTGTCTGTTTTCACAGACTTCAGAGCAAAGAGAAGGTGAGGAGTTTGCTTAGGGGTGTAAATGCTGGGTTTTTTTGGGAGTTGGTGGGGGTTTTGTTGGTTTGTTGTTTGCTTTTTGTGGGTGGGTTGTTTGTATTTTTTTTCCCCTGAAATAAACAGTGTAGTTTAGGAGCTTCTCACAGGAGCAGCTGCAGTAATCGTGTTTGGTGTAGGTGTCTTATAAAGAAACACTAAAAATGTTGAGGAAGGCTTAAAAATGTGGATGATGAGGATTACCCCAATACATAAAGGAAGAATGGGGGAGGAATAAGATATACCCCTATAGAAATGCCGGTGTGAGAGGAAGAGTTGTTTGTTTCAAAGCTCCAAATGAGGTGGTGCTTCAAGGCACCTCCAGCTTTGTCATTCATGGGGCAGTGAGGGACAAGATCTTGAAGAAGGTCAGCTCCTCAGGACTCTGGAGACAGCAGGGTTTTGGCACAGCCTCAATCAGGAGGTGAAGGATCAGGTCAAAACTGAGCTTCTGCCTGGGCTGAGGGATGCCCTTCCCTTTTTTAAGCTAAAATTGCTCAATTAAGTGTGAGCGAACAGAAATGTTGCTCTCGTGGCAAGAGCTGGCTCTGACACTTCTGGCCTTCCCAAAGAATGCCATGGCTTTCTTTGGCAGGGTGATTTTTGGGGAGGCACCTGTGATAAAGCCATCACTGCCTGGGAGCTGCCCTGTAAACGCACCCTCCGTTTCTAGACATGCCCTAAATCCTGATGCAGTCACACCAGGCCAGCGGGGGCTCCGGGTTTGTCTGATGGTGGCGATGACCCCTTGGAAAGGAGGCGGGAGAGGCTGCGGGAGGTGCCCGGTCCCCGCAGGGCCATCCCGGAGGATGCTCCCGCCGTTCCCGGGCACGGGGCTCCCTCTGCTGACCGCCGGCTCCGCTCCTGCTGCGCCGGCTGCTTCTGGAGAGGAGCCCTGCAGCCCCTTGGTGCCGGCCTTTGGGATAAAGCCCTGCGAAAATGAGCAAAATGCGGTGTTAGTGGTGCCGGTGCTCTGCTCCTGCAGGGTCCATCGCCTCCCATCCGAGCTCAGGCACAGGGCGCAGTCTCGGCACGGCCCCTTCACATAACGGGTGAAAGGTAATTAATGAATTCCTTGGCCTCAGATTACTCAGTCCCCTGTCTCCCCACAGGGCATGGCTCACCGCTCCTGCAGACCCTGGAGGAAGAAGTTTGGGAACAGAGAAATGCAGCCGAGGTGAGCTGGCTTCGTTCCTCTGTGATTTGGGAGATGCTTTTTGGTTACTCTGCCAAGTGCAAATGTTGAGATTTAGCATCAGTGGTGGGGCTCCAAGCGTGGCATGTTTGCTGCACTTTTCACTGCACTCAGCCGAGGGTTGGGCTCTGCCTCTGTGAAGGATTTTCCCTCTGAGAAAGGAGACACAGCCAGTGCCTGCTCCCGTATCCAGCAGCTGTGGGACGATGCAGCTGCAGAGCCAGTGCAGCCCCTCCACCCCAACAGGCTCTCAGGGGACCTTCTGCTACTGCAGGTTTGCTGTTGTGGCTTGGTGGCCTTTCCAGGCCCTGATAATCCCTTGGAATAGTCCAGGAGTTGGTGTTGTGTGGCAGGATGCTGCTGCTGCTCCTCCTGTGCTGCCGGGGGCAGGGTGCAGTACTGCCGATGGACACTGGATGCTGCCACAGACCGGCTGCTTTCGTCCTGTCTATGCAGTGAAATGTTTTTTATTTCTTGTAAAGTCCCAGCTTCTGGGCTGCGGTGATTAGGTAAGACCTAAACTTCTAGCTCCCTAAATATATATGTGTTTGTATATGTGCTTACGTAGTTTAAGCCCCTCTAATATGAAGTCAAATTATCGTTCAAGAAGTTTGCTGAGAAAAACTTAGAGATAGAAGAGCAAACTTACTTGAAAAACTAGCATGATGATGTATTGTCCACAATTCCAGTGGACTAAATCCCAGGCCCTGTTTTGTTTGCAACTCTGATTAGCCCTGGGAAACACAAATATTCCCCTGGTAGCTCCAGGAGTCTGGCAGATGTCAGATATTGAGACAATTCTATGTTTCTCCTGGCCAACCTCTGATAACAGCCCTTATTCCTGCCTTCACAGGGCTCTTCTCCTCCAGCCACTCAAGTTGTGTCAGGTTGTGCTGGTCAAACATTCAGCTCTGACCAGTCAAACCTCCCCTCCCCTCAAAAACAGATCCATGCTGTTGAGACAGGAGGGGTGACAAGGTGTAGTTGGAGATGAGCCTGAACCCCTGCCCTCAGCAAATGGATAGTCCTTGGCTGATGGTATTTTGTTCAGGAAAATGAAGTGAAAAGCTCTTGAGTTTCCCTGCTGTGCCATGGCTTTGTTGTTGTGTGGATGCTGGCAAGGTGATGGAAATCTGAGAACTGAATTTTCCCTGTAGGGAATTGATGTTTAAAAAGAGGGATGTGTGGTTTAGGGACTGGTATGGGATCAGTGGGAGGATGTCTGAGGCAGAGGAGCAGCCTCATGGTAAAGCTGTGCCAGCAAGCAAGAAAACTGGGCTCTTGGGGCAGTGGGAGGCTCTTTATGCTCTCTCAAAGGGGTTTCTTGGATTTTCTATGTTGTGGGTCAAGGTGAGTGCACCCAGCACTGAGCCTGGGAATCCAAGCGAGCAAAACCTTTCCAGAAGATCAGCCTGAGTGGTTCTGTGGCTGTGGCCTTTCTCCAGCAGCAGAAAGTCTCAGACACCAGGCACAGGGATGAAAGCAGAGATGGTGGTTGTGGGGAGCTGGGTGTCCAGGGCTCTCTGCTCTAGGACAAGAGTGTGGGTGTGGAGCTCTCTGCCCAGCTGCTGCAGGGTAACCAGGGGATGGGGGCAGACAGGATGGCAGGGCCTGCAGATTCCCCTCCAGCCTTGCTCTGTTGTTTTTAGGGCACATCTGTGCTGCCTTGAGCAAACCCTGTTGTACTGTGTTTTGTTGTGATTTAGGAATAGGGAAACACCACTAATCCAGGGGTGAGGAATGGTCTGGGCAAGGACACTTGCTCTAGGTCCTTGTAGGGCTGGAGAGGGTTTGACACTGGCTGCAGGACCTCCCTGCCAGGTGAGATCAGGTCACTCTGTGCCTGCCCCTGTAAAGCTGCTGCAATCCAACCATCGCCTCTTAATTGGCTCTGGCAGGAGCTTTAGCTGAAAAGCTCCTGTCTGGTTTCCTTCCAGGCTTCAGAACAGTGCTTGTCCCATGCCTGTCCCAAGGTTTCTGCTCAACCTTCTGGAAAGGCAAGGCAGGAGGGGGGTGTAAAACTCACCTGGTTCTTGTGAAAGATGGACCAGTGCTGGAAACTCTGCCTGTGAGTCTCCATTTGCTCTGCTGACTGCCTGAATAGTCTGACAGCTCAGTAATGTTGCTACTCTCTGCCTTGATTCAAGTTTCTTTGGAGAAAAAAAGAAGTGACTTATTTTCCTTTCCTAGTTTCTGGAATTGTGCCCTGTACTCGACTGAGTCATGCTCTGTGGATCTGTAATTATCTGTGTTACCTGCATTTCCATTAAGGGATTTTATACATTAATCTCACAAGATTTACTGCTCATTTTGGGGTTTTCATCTTGCTGGCCGCCCATAACCTCTTAGTGCAACGTGCTGGGTGAAGTGCAGGGCCAGCAGAGAGGAAGACAGGAATTTCTCCCTCATTCATCCTTCTCCCTGATCCCAGCACTCAGCTGAGGCTCCTGGGCCAGCAGGGAGCTGTGGGATTCTTGGTATGAGCACTCCAACCCACCTTTCCAAGCCTCAGAGGGCAATGAATGGCTCTGCATCAGTTATCTACATTCAACTCCATAACTATTTCCTAGCATCTCTGTTTAAAACCAGGCAAATTGTCCTAAACTTGGTCAGGGATTGCTGGGCTGAGTGAAGGACAAGCCATCAACTCAGTTTATCAGTGACAACAGTGTCATCTCAGCTCCATAAAACTGAATGCTATATGATTTACTAGTTGCAGAACTAAATCTATCTAAATTTACTAATTGTGGTCTATCTAAAGTAATAACTTTATCAATGGCTAGTTAGATTTCTTCTTTTTTTTTGTGAACCAACCAAAGCAATTGTATTAAGGAAAAAAAAATCACTGATTCTTACTCAAATTCTTAAAATTTAGGACTACTTAAAAGTGTACATGCACATACAAAATCCAATATTTTGATTCAGTTTAAACAAGTCAGAAATGTCAATTATTTGCCTGCTTTCTTCCAGCTGCAGCTACTCACTAAATCCAAAACAAAGTAGCTTAACAGCTTCTGAATGTGTTTATCTCAACTAATTTGCTATTTGTGGGACTGGGGATATTGCCTAGGTGTAATTACAAACCCTCTGTGTCTGAAGCTCAGAATTTCCTTGACGTGTTAGACACAAATTTTGTTTTCAATTTAATACCATTTGTTATAGAAAAAGATTTTGCAACATACCTGTTATGTCTAGTCACATCTGTAAGGGATTAATCAGATTAAAAAAAAATCCCATATCACTTTATCATTTTCATCTCTGAGGCAGTTTAATATACTTACCTTTTCCAAAAATGTGCTCATTTTGGTGCTGATTCAAGGAATATCCATCATCAGGACAGCAGAGGGACCCAAAAGTGCATCAGTTGCAGTTTAAGTGTCTGCTTGAAATTCTGCTCATGTCCCCCCCACTAAACTGATGCTCACAAATGTCACACATGCCCGTGTACATTGTGAAATGTGAACTGAATATAGAAAATTGGATAAACAATCATAAGTTTTGCAAAATACAATTCTAGGGCCAGCTCATCTTGCCCTAGGAAGCAGGGTGCCTCAGAAAGTTTTACTAGAATTTGTTAAGTAATTTACATTATTCTTCCTGTGCCACCATTTGTTTTTCCAGTATGACCCAAACTGAGGGGGAAATACCTGAGGGATAAAGTTGGGTGTTCTCCAACGGAGCTCTTGGCTTGTAGCACATCAATCATGTACAAAGCTCCTGCAGCCCCTCAGTCATTCCCATGCCACCACTGGGCCAGTGAAACTGAGATTGAGAGATACAACACACCCACAGCAAGAAAGTTTGAAGAAATGAGGGGGGAAAAAAAATTACAGAGCATTGAACAAAACAAAGCTGGGAAGGAAGATTTTACCCACAATGTTCCTACGAGAACATGCTCAGAAGTAGAACTCTTGACCAAACTCAGCTTTGACACCCATTTTTTTTTATTCATCTGTGGATGTTTTCCTCCAATGTGAAACAATTTAAGCAAGTTTTCTGGGCAGCCTGTGAGCCATCACTCATGCCCAGCTGTCTGGCTCTGTGGTCTGCGCTCCGGAAGGAGCGTGACAGATCCAACCCAAAATCCAGGGGTTGATCTCACAGCAAGTAGAACAGGCTGGAGATGAAAAGCCCAATCAGATCTGAAGATTGAGATGTTTGACTCAAGAGCTTATAGTGAACTATGACTTCTTTGATGCTCTGCTCCTGAGTTTGACTTGCTTTCCTCTCAAGAGCAGCATAAATAATGAAGAACAAGGCTCCCACTGTTGAGCACCAAACGCTTTAACACCACAAATATTTAGTACTAAAAATCTGATGCAATCTTAGTGTTTCAAAACAGCAAGGTCAAAGTGTTCTGGGGTGTTACAGGGGGAGGAGGGGACATCACTCAGCAGCAGTGACCATGCAGGCTCTGCTCCAGGTCATCCAGTCCCCTGGCACGCAGGAGCTGCAGCCAAACCTGGCCCCTGCTGTGATAAATAATAAAAGCAGCTCTTTTCTGATATATAAACACCTTGACAAATGGTGGCGTGTGAGCAGAGTGGGTGTGCAATTCCAGCTAGGCAGTTTCAAGAAAAACACAACAAAAACTTTCAAGGAGTGTTAATGATGCATTTTTTGCTGTGCCCAGCACCCCAGCCGTAGTGCTCTGAGCATTATGCAATTTGAGAACAAGCTCCCTTTGACTTGTGCCCATTCTTAACAGAAAATGAATTGGTGGGAAAGCTATTTGCTAGGAGAGACACAGAAATTAATGGCGTGGCATTGTATGTGACTGTGTGTGGCAAGGACACAGGCCAAGCTCGGCACGGACTCCTGAGAGCTAAATGAGCATCCCAGTGCTCAAAGCAGCATCAAAGGATCTCCAGAGATGAGCAAACTTCCTAAACAGGCATAAATAATGAAGCTCAGGGCTATATGAGAAAGCTCATCAGTAAATAATGAAGCTCAGGGCTATATGAGAAAGCTCATCAGTATATAAATAGTTCATTTTGAAGTTCTCTGTTATAAAACACCATCAGAAAAGGGCTGATGTATGAAGGAGGTTGAGGCCTTGTGTAATTACCAGTGATCTAAAGGATAATGGGGGATGATGCAGATGGGCTCGGAAATACAGGTCTAAAGTAGTGTGGTGCAGCAGATAAAGCCAGGAGAGCCAAACTTGGCACTGTGGGCCCTCAGAGCCATTTTTCACTTTTCTTTAGGAAAACCTAACCTGAGCTGTTCACCTCATCATGAGGTAGATCTTGTTGAATCTTTGAGGTTGCTTATACCTAAACCAAGTCTTTGTTAGTGCAGAGCCCATTCCAAGCACAGATGTCAGCACCAGACCCTGGTGACAAGATACTGCTAATATTGCTCACTCAAGGAACTTGTAATGCCTGGAAGATGCACCTGTCTTCTCCAGGATGGAGCAGTATTTTTCTCTTCTAGTCCTGTTATTCTCTCCCTCAATATTGTCTTTTCACTGAAATTTTTCTCTGTCAATCCCCCAGCTGAAGCATGTCACCAGGCTGCAGCAGTTGCTAACATCCACTAGGACCTGCCACAGCTGCTGCAATGACAACAGTAAAATACCCAAAGATTCTGCCCTCTGACACCTCCTCATCCAGCACTGCTTGTGTTAAGCAGCTTTAATGAATCAGGAAAACTGTGTACTTTTCTTTATCCTCTGAAATACAGTTTTTACCTGTCCTTTGTCTTATTGGGAGCAAGTATTCAGCACTTCTCACATCAGTCTTAAATACATCCTGAACAGACAGAGTGGAAAATTGTCTTAAACCCTTTGGCATCCACTTGCTGTCAGTTGAATGTCAAGTCAGGAATAAAAATTGGCAACTAGCTGTAGATTTCACAGTCATGCAGCAGGATTTGTGGAGCTGAATTTGCAGTTCAGTTCTTGGCTTCAGCTGTCACTCCATGTACCTCCAGTGATGAGCATTCATGCCACAGTGAGACATTGGAGTTGTCAGATATCCAGGGCTTACTGAAATAACTTCATTTGGAAATGGACTGTCTCTTCTGGTCTGAATAATCAGACAGAACAACATACAAAATGTTTGACATGTACTGGGAGTCTGGTACAGTCTCTGACACATGAAAATATTTGGAATAGTTCAGACTCCATTTAATGCTCCTCCAGAGTTTTGCAGAACAGTAAATTATGAGCTCTGTAATTAAGCCACATGCTCTCTCTCTTTAATTATGACTTAATACTATTTCTTTTAATAGAGATTTGAAAGCCTTGATCAAATACTTCTCAGGCACCCAATTAAAGCAGAAGGAAAGTAAATGTTAATGTTAAACCTTTAAACTTTGCTGTCCATAGCTATTCCCAAGGCTCAACAACATTTTGGAAATACAAGTAGGTCAAAACTGTCTTCCCTATTGAAGAGGAGAAACAATCAGCACAGGTGTTTTCCTCTGAATTTATGAGCAATAAATACATTGTTTTGGGGCTAAGCAGAAAACTACTCACTTCTCCTTGCAGTTACTCTGGTACTTTGACAGTCACATTTTATTATAGCCCAGAGGAGTCCTGTAGTGCAGTGAGGAGCTGCTGTGTGTGACCCACTCCCATCATCCTGAGCACCTCCAGTTCTTTTATTACAGATTATTGGACCTTCCTATTCCTTACAGAGTCCCATTCCCTTTAGCATCTGCCTGTGGACTTTCCTTTCTGAAGCTGCTGATGCCACCTGCTTCCAAAACAAACCATAGCACAAACCACAGATTTCTTCCTGCTGCTCTTACCACTTTTAAGCCACTGTCCTGAGTGATCCCTGATTCTTGTATTGTGCAATTTGCACATCAGGCTTGTGCTTGCCTTATCCACAGCTTCATGATTTTAAAAATCCCAACCATGTCTCAGCCAAGTAAATCCCAGCAGCATTTTTAGAAGATAACCAAATTAAACTGCAAGACTAGTCTTCAAACAGAAAATGTGGTAAGGAAAATGACATTAGTCATACAGGACATAACAACTTGTCAGCAAGAGCTCTCTGTTACCATCACATTGAGATCACACTTGCATGTTCCAGCTCAGCTTATGAAATATTTGAAACAGGAGTGCACATCTCCTTCAGATCAGTGAATACTCTGAAATTCTGAGATTAAATCAAGATTGATTTTTTTACATGTTTCTTGTATAAAGCAAAAGGAGTATTGCTCATTCACTGTAATTTTCTGTTTGCAGGCCAACTTTGAGCAAAACAATACAGGCACATGTTTAAATACATTCCCTTGGTTTGGTTTTCTGTCTCTGCCCAGCACAACAAACTCCACAGGTGATTTAACTGCAATGCCTTGACTTCTTTCCACTGTTTGAAGTCAAAGGAATTCCAGTGCACCATGCACACCAGTCTTACATTCCAATATCTCTGCTGCTGGAGCTTCTCCAGCAAAGGATCCTTGTTCCAAGCTTGGGGATTGTCCCTGTGCTGTCTGCACCGGGGTCAGGCAGTTCCTCCATCAGAAATCAGCTCTAGGAGACAAAACTGCAGCTATTCACCCTCCATCCTTACCTAATCCATAATTTTTATGGTTTGCTCGTTTAAAGCTCAGCTGGGGTTGGCACTGAAGCTCACAGAGCCCTGGCTCAGGACCTGGACGTTTCCTGACAGGTCACGGAGCCGTGCTCAGCCCACCAGCTCCTTTGTGCCTGCTGTCCTGACAGCCTGACTGGTGCTGTCAGGGCTCCTTTGCTGGCCAGCCTGGTGCTGCACCATTCAGCAGCGCTGCCCTAATCCCCAGCAGCACACACCAGTCTCTTCCTTAACAACTGACCCAAGCCCTCTGTCTCTGGAATCCAAACAAACCCTCCAAACCCCCCAAAGTAATGTGATCAATGGCTCCTCTGTTATGCAAGCTCAATATTTAAAGCAGCACAGGACACCAAGTATGAAAAAGGTATTTATTATTTACACAACTGCTATAGTTCCTTAAGAACAATATATACCATTTTTTATTTGAAAGGGTCAGTCTTCTTTCAAATCCATGAACTGCATAATGCACAAGTGTTGGAAATGCCAACCAGCAGTCACATCACACTTCTATAGTGCAGGCATAAGCAGCGCAAGTAAATGATATTTTAAGAACAGTATGGCTGAATATTGTATTTAAACACAGTGTTTGCACTTTGACAAGATTTAGCTAGAAGAGAACACGGGTTTTTGTTCATGCTTTGTTAGGAATGTGACTTTCCCATCTGAGGTTAAACCCTTTATCTGACATATGGGGATTTTTCAGGCAGACTGCTTTTCACTGACCAAATAACAGTGGGTTTCTCTCCCTCAAACTTCAATTTTTTGTTTTCCAGTAAACACTGCTTTATAGTACAAGTTCACACACTGGGATAAATTGGCCACAGAGGTGGTACTTTCCCATCTTACTGTCTTGCACAGAGAAACACTGACATACTAATACATACCAAACTTAGACAACTTGTAATTCATAGACTTAAATACTGGAATGGGAGAGGGAGACTGTTTCTAAAGATGGAGGGAATAGAGGACTTACACAATTCATACACTGCCAAGGTTGGCTTTTTAATCAACTTTTTTGGTCTAAATATTTTTTTCTAGTCTCAGAATGGTTTTGGTCTTTGATGGTTAGGGTTGTACTTCAGCAGCAAAGGAGAGGAAAGTATTTTGAGAAGTAACACCAGAACTGAATGCAAGAAAAAGCAACTGACTTGTTTCTCCCACTTTGAGCTTATTGCTGTGATCTTTTAAAAAACCCACAACCAACCAACTGGAAGACCAAGTTTAGCAGTCATTCTGGCATTGGGTCCAGTGTCCAGCACTATTATACTCTAGCACAAAAGCAAGGAAAAGTCCAATGATCTTAGTGATGTTCCCTTCAATTCAGTGCCACACAGTTTTATTAGTGTTATTGTCCTTGCTTCTTTGAAAGATACCTGAAAGAAATAAAAGTACAGTTTTTCACCAAGTAAGAGGTGGGCACAAATATATCTGGGATCTTAAGATCAAAGTATAGTTCTGCTTTCCTTTCTCACTAACAATCCTCCTCCTGATAACCAAAAATTAGAAATGCAATCAATACCACTTATGATTTCTATTGGATTTCAACATCTTTCAATTCCATGATAAGTTATCTTGTACTAATTCAAAGTTATGTTTTTAGTTAGACTCTATTAGGCTTTTTAAACAAATAGAAGGAAGGAAATGGAAACCTGTTTTATTCTAAGAGGACGGAAAATTGTATCAGTTGGAAAAATGGCTTTCATATCCTTCAAGATAAAAAGGCCCATTAGTAATGGCACTCTTTCAAATAAATTCAGGACTTTAATGAACTGATCCAGCATAACCTGAAAAGAAAAGCCCTTCAGCAGCTTCTTTGGAGAATCTGAGTGACTCTAAACTGCTGGTATTGTGATCTCAAAGCTCTCTCAGCACTAGAGCTGGAGCAATCTGGATGTGTGGTGTCACAAGAAAGGCTTTGCAAAAACTCTAGGAGAAAGAATCCAACCAGTTTCACTGACAGTGTGAAATACCCAGTGAATTTCACTGCTTTTAAGGTTCAACATTTGGCTTCCTGTTCTAATCTGAAAAAAGAAAGAAACTGTACCAAGCCTCCAAGGCTGTTTTTTTAAGCACTGAAGGAGTGGTTTTTCAATAGCTTTTCTTCACATGCATTGAAGCTTCAGCTGTTTTATAAAACCATTGAGAAGAATTTTGCTCAAACACTTCAGCTAATCATTTTCTAACAAGAATTAGGATGCCAACTGGTACCCTGACTTGGAAAACTCTTGTTCATAGCACAGTAACTTGGAGCTGATGAATCCTCTAACACCACCCAGCCTGGATGGTGCCTGAGAACCACATTAACACCACCAAACCCTGGAGAAAGTGCCAGAAAAGCTGCCCCATAACAAGGAGTTGGGATCTGAAGGCACAGCTTGACTTTGCAGGGAGAGAAAAAGAGAAATTTCCAAGGACCAGGTTCTTTCAAAATTCTCTTCCTTTTAGGAAGCATAATTGCATAATTAGCAGTGCTGAATACTGGAGAAGTAGGAAAACACAGATGCACTCTGCCAAAATCTTATCATTTTAGGGAAGCTGCCCCAACACTGCAGCCTTATTAAAATTCTTCTCAAATTAAGGGACCTTTATAAATGTAAATGATGTCAAAGTTCATCAGTTCCATTGTTCCTGGTGTTTGTGGAGATAAACTCAAAGAAAACACAGGGGCCAGGGACAGAAAGAAGCAGGAATTTTGACTTTGTTCTTACCTTTCCCAATGTTTGTGATTCAGCTCCAAGAAGTCATCTAATTTTGCTATTTCTTTGAGGTATTGGGTGAGCTTTAGCAGCTCCTTGTCTTTATCCCGATTTAAATGTGCTTTCATAAAAGGCCTTATCTACACAAAATAAATAAACTGGGCATAACCATTTGCTCACAGAAAGAAAAAGGCTTTAGATTCCCTATCATTTCCCATCTAATTAAAGTATACTTTCAGTACAATGCCAAGTTATAACTTTTCACAGGTAAGAGGAAGAAAAACCTTTTCCAGTAGTGGTCACATCCAATTTGTTCTGTTCATGCAAACTGCATTGAAGGGTTTTTGCCTTGCATCACCCAGGAAGAAATTTGTTTTCTCTTGCCTCTTCAAGCCTTCACCTCCCAGACAGACTGATAAAATGATCTGGAATGGACTGCCACATTTTCTAATATGCTTTCATAGAGATTTTTGCAGGAGAGGCTTTCAGCTCTAGTATCACTGGAACCAGATGCTTTTTTTCAACAAAAAGCCTTTGACTACAACCAGAGCTGTAGTGCAAAGGGATGGCAGAAGCAAAGCTTATCTGACAACTGCTTTAAGCTTGGAATACATTATACCTGGGCCTTGTTTTAGTGATTCAGTGCTCTTGTCTGCAGCTGTTAACAGCATTTTGACAAACATCTTTCCAATCTGAGCTAGAGGGACCTCTCTGGATAATCCTCTCCCAGCAAGGTCTTTGCTACTCCTGATTCTCCTTCCAATTAAGATCATGTTGTTAGATCTCATCAACTGCTCTCCTCTTCACATCATGGATGCTTTCAAAAAAATACCATCTTGAATTTCTGCATTTGAAAACATCTTTTTCTAAAGAAATTTGTGAAAGTTCTTTTGGTACCACACTTCTTTACCATCTCATATATGTAGACATTTAAGTTGCACCCTTCTTATTCAGAACCAGCAGTAATAACAGAGCACACACTGGTTGACATTTGTATAAAATGAAATATTTGCTGTTCTGCAGTCAAAATGGCTCAAGGTACTAATTATTTCTCATAACAGAATACTTGTGATTATACTGTCATGCTACCATTAAATACAGCCACTTGTTATTTGAGTTATTTTCTGATTATGAGCACTCTTGAGATTGAACATCACATATTTCAATGGTGCCTGTCAGCAATGCCCAGCTTGATTACAGCTTGCAGGTATAACTGAAGCAGAAATAACAATGTCATTGATCACTAATAGTGACACAAAGCTTATTTAATACTACTATTAGGGAAATATTAATCCAGACAAATGGCACTGTAAATAAAAAAATATAATAAAATAGGCATCTTTGCTAGCTGAAAATAGCCTTTCTTCATGCTACAGCAAAGAACTATGAGAAAGTACTACTTGAGTATCAAGAAAAAGTAGTAATAAATAAAAATTCTAGTTTACATTACCTTGAGTCCATTTTGTGGGTTCATTAGGAAGTTTCGGCCAATATCATCAAACATAATGGTATTTTTTTTGCTGTAATATTCTGAAAACTTTCCCCAGATAACACCAAGAGGCTTCACCTGCAAATACAACACAATACAAAGTACTTGAGGTAAATCAGATCATCTGCAGGAGATGAAAATGCCATCTACAGGAACCTGAGGCCAAACTTGAATGGACACTTGTATTCTTTTGCTTTAGAATTAGCAGGTAGTTTGGCTTTAATAAAGAAGAAATGTGAAATAATGTAACATAAATACCCTCCACACTAAGGAAAACCTCTTTGTTACAAATTGTCTTGCAAGTTATCTACTATTTGATTTGAAAGCTGTGACATCTAAATACACTACTCAAAATAAAACAGGAATAAACACTTTCTTTAGGAAAAAAAAAACAACTATGGTTCCAAGATTCTTAGTTTTCTTGCAAGAAAATTCTGTAACAAATTTCTTGTTGAATATTTTAAAGTGGTATGATAAAATGTCAGCTGAATGTAGAAAAAGGTCAGGAGATAAATGGGTGCTTACATCTATGAGTCCTCTTCGAGGAGTGTGCACTGTTATCATGGCAGCACTGTCCAGCATGAAAGTTATCTTGTAGTTTGCATTGGTACTCACTCCAAGCTCCTGCATCACAAAGATTTATTATTAAAGCTTCTATTTATGACAGTTTCACTGCTGAACAACTGGAACCACAATTAGAATGCACTGTTTGTCACAGGGTGAGCTGGGGAGGATTACCAGAGACAAGCTGAAAATAGGTATGTGGGGAAATTTAAATTTGTTACCCAATGAGAATCATAAAAGTACACACAGGAATTTATTTTTAGAGTTTAGTATCAGGAACTTAACAGCTGATGTCAGCAGAAAATCAAAGCATCTTTGCAGGTAAGACAAAATACAGAAAAGTCTTGCTCAAAGCTTTGTGCACAACCTCTCCCAAGTTCTACACACATCAACTTTACTACTTCTAGCAACTGTGTGCTGGCTGTTATTTATTCCTTAGAGTGAGTTGCACAAATCACAGCCCAACTCAAGGTGAAATATTCAGGAACAGTTACTGTTCCCTCCTGCACATGTCCAAGACAATGTTAATGTCAGTTTGCACTTTTAAGATTTGGTAACTCCTGAGATACTCTAAGGAAAAGAACCTTTTTAGAAATAAAAAAAACTTTCACTAGATGAGACAGCATCATTTCCATTTCAAATCCTTTCCAAAGCTGAAAAGTACCAGTAAAATCTGCTGACATGGTGTAACACAGATATTGCTGACAATTTCTGGTGGGTGAAACAGCAGCAATATGCAAAGCTATGTAACAAGGAGAAAATAATCACTGCAGCAGCTCTCTTGCAACTGTCCAGCCTGATTTGCTTTTATATGAAAAAGGGAATCTTGCAAATGCAATGCACCACCTACCTGGGTCAGTATCCTGTTACACTGACAGAACTGGCTGTTCTAGACTGTTTGAATCCCCAGCACAAAGAGGTGGTAAATGAGATTCAATTTGATTATCTGATGTTCCTTTCTTTTTAGTGCTGTTCCTCTTTGTAGTTTAAAACAAAAATTTTAAGGCCAAGTATTGCTGGAAATCACTGCTCCCTGACCAAGAGGGAAACTCTTGGAGGGAAGCACCCCTGGTGCCATCAGTTCAAGGAGAAACAAAAGGTGGCATCCAGGGGCAGGAATCTCAGTGATTCAGGATCCAGGCACAGGGGTTCAGTAACATGAAAGGGCTGGAAAAGCAAGCTAGAAATGCAGGAAGGTGACCAGTGCAGGGGACAAAGCCCAGTTTTGGACAGTGGTTTTCCACAAGATCAAATCTTTGCACTACAGTGATGGACACAACAAGAACCTGTGCCACTGTCACAAGAATGCAGTGTTTGCAAGGCTCAACACTGATTTGACTTGCACTAACTGTATTTCATAGTTCTGATTAAAGGCTGTCATTTCTGAGAGGCACTTTTGTTTAGAAAAAATTGTAGCTATTAGTTATTTTGAGGAAGAGAACACTGGAAAAACATGCTTTGCTCTGTGAAAACCTGAAAAAATACTGCATAATAATAAGCATAAAAGCTTAAATTTGGAAAAGTTTTTCCTGGAATGGAAATAACCTTTGATTTATAAGCATAAAAAAAAATCCCAACCCACCAACCAAGCACACAGCAATTCTTAGTAAGCTCATTAGATTCACAGCTAAGCCTGACTGTAAATATGTTTACCACAAGGTCAGCTGTGCAAAACTGGCTTCCTGCCTGATTTCAGTAAGGAAGAAACCAGGACTGAAAGAGCTCTTCTGGGATGTTTAATAAAGGCAGAGGAAACAACAGAACCCCACAGCTGCAAGAGGTAAAGATAAATATGGGAAGAGTTTCCTCTTGATAACCTACCCCAGCATGTCACATCTGTCTATTCCTTTAAAAAAAATTACACTTAAAGCCTGAAGCTCTATAATTAGAGATAAGATGAAAGCAACTGTGCAAGGCTGCGTGACAAATCCAAGTTTCAGCAGGTACTGACTTGTGTTTAGTTCTGCTAAATTTAGCACCTCCTGCTGATAGTTTGTGTGGAATTCTAAAATTAGATTTAATCTAGTTTTGTGATAAAGATCATTTAAAGTGACTGTGGAAATTGAAATAACTCAGGTTATGATTCATACAACCTCCCCAGTTTCCAACCTGCTCTACAATGCTGAGCATGAGCCCAGCTACATGAAGAGCTCCCCAGACCAAGCACAAATCACATGTTTTCAGAACAACTTACTTTCATTTTGGCTTCAATCCACTTCATATTAGTAGCAGCTGAAACACAAAGGAGAAAACAGAAAGAATATTTTATCAAAATAAGTCACTGGCAGGCAAAAAAAGAAACAAGCCAAGAAATTGTTCACTTAATATGTCAAATTTTCACACAAAATTTTATTTTAGAAAAATGCATCCTTGTTGCAGCTTTGAGGGTCACTGCCTTAAAGACAGTCTTCCTTCATGGAAGTCTATTTTTATTTGCAAAAGCTTACTTTTCAAATGAACAACTAGATGAAGCACTGCAAACGTTTAAACCATTTTCTAGATCAGCTGTTACTGAACTCCAGCCTGCAGGACCATAAATACACCTGGTTTGAGGAACCTCACTGCCTGTGCAGGATTTCCCTCTTGAAGCAATGATAGGAATATATGAAACCTGGAAAGGACAAAGTGTCAACATTGCCCACTGATCTAACAATGTGCAGAAACAGTGTTCAAGACTACAAAAATGAAATTTTGCAATACAATTTTAATATGCTTTGAAGCCTGCACTGGCTGAAGTCTGTTCTCCAGCTGTTGGACAGGAAATGAACCAGAATGCAAAGGCAAAGGATCAAATTTCCCTGTACAGAGGACAGTTTGGTTTATTTGGCAGTTCACTGTGTGTTGTCTGGATTGAGATTATTTGTAAAAATCACTATCAAACAGTGTTTTAATGTTGATTATAGAGTTCTGTTACTTCAAGCACTTCTTTGTACAAAGTAACATTCAGTGAAGTGATGCTGAGCTTTATCCCTGGCTAGACCCACTCCTGTGAGCAATATGTGGTGCTTTTTCACAGAAGAATTGGTATTTTTCTAAAATATCTCTAATACTTGTGTGAATTATAGCCAAACATTTCTGTATTGTTTTAGACCCTGTGATTCACACTAAAAGCAATATAAAAACCTCCCACCTGGAGTGTCTGCTCTGAATGGCAATTTACAATAAACTCTTAGGTATGGAGTATAAAACTTACACCAAATTACAATATCATAGTCCTCATATGCAGAAGTCAGGAATTCATGAAGGTATGGCCTCATCAGTTCTACCCCAGTTTCAGCACATGACCTGTGGTCTAAAAAGAAATGAGAGATAAGCAATTCATTATTAAAGTATTAGTTATTAGAGTTCAGTCTGACTTTCCTATCTATTCAGTTTCATGAGGGAAGCACTGAAGCACTTTAAGATCATGAATGAATGGATATCAAACTCCCATTCCCATTTTACAGGTGGAAAGAAAAAGCAGTGGAGATATTTATCTGATGGTCCTTACAGGCACTTGAGGGTTTAGCTAATAATTAAATCAGAGATCTGTGGCAATTAGTATCTTTGAAGAGTCAGGACAAACAGTTCATCTGTGCACTCAGCAAATTTTAACTGGCCAGATATGAAACAGATTCCTTCAAACCTCGTGCAGTTAATTGTGTGCACACATATCAAGCTTATTTCAGAGATGCAAACATTGCCTGTTCCAATTCCAAACTGCTGCCAAAATCTGCTAGCAGAAAACCTCTCAGTAAAGATTTTAAACTCAGTAATAGGTTGAATGTTGATGTCAGATTGGAAATAAATCTCATCAAAAAGGAAAGCTAAGGGAAAGGTAGAAGGCAAGCTATTATTTAGTGCTCACAGTCACACTGCCATGACACACCTACAACCCAGGAAATTAAGTCAGAAGGAAAATTTTGGCTTCTAAGAAAAACCAGCTTGACAGAATTTTCAAGTAAAACATGTTTTTGTGAATATTTAGTAAATGATACATAAATAAAATTTGAAGCCATTCTCCCACACCCCTCAAAAGTGGAGTCAATCACGTAGAGACTGGGATCCCTATTTTACAATATTTTGTCCTGCCACTATGACGGACAAGATAAAAGTTGTCAAGAGAAAAACTATGTGGACAGAAAACTAAATTGCTACTTTTTAATGTCTTCTTGCAGCAATAAATAGCTGCTGCACTGAAATCAACAACATGCAAGACTCAAAAAGCCCAATGCTTTTTGAAGTGTGAGCAGAACACCACAAAATCATCCAAAAAAGTTCTGTTGTACAACAGAGCAAAGCAAAAGTCAAGAAACCTGATCTGGCAAATAACCCAACTTCTTAATCAAACAAAATACACAAGTTGCATAAAAACTCACCAAATAGTGTATAATCAACATCTAGCACCAGCAGCTTTTTCCCTTCTCTAGGAGGATTCAGAATCTCCACTTTGTATTCTTTAACTCTACGGGAAATTTTTAGTAGATTTTCTTCCCTGATGTAACAGTGCAAAAAGTTACAGTTAATTAACAGGCACACTCTGCATTCAGTAACAAACTGTTTTAATAGCTAAAACTCCTAACCTATTCTCTACTTCCACAACTTCCTCTTCAATATCAAAGTCATTGACCACATCATCGTTATCTGGAGGCGGCCCAAGGACATCTTCCTAGAGGAACAAAAATAATAAAAGACAACTAGGATCACAGAAGGAAAATAACAATGGATACCAAGTTTCTGTTACTGCACATTACAGGGCAGGAATACTATTTAACCAAAATTATTTCACTTTACCAGTGGAAAGAATTACTAAAGCACACTGATGATTGTTCAGATTTGAGAAGTCAGTGAATATCACAATAATAGTTTGTACTTCAAGTGCAGAACAATACAGGAGTTTCATGAATGCACTGCTCTTTGCAGCAAAGGTTACTTTAAATAGAAAAATAAATGCAAACAGAAATTTACTGTACTGCCATTTTTCAAATGATGACTGGAATATTGAAAATTTAAAATCACAATTAGAAGACATGGAGCATTTTTTCCCATTCAAGCTAATAAACAAGCAAATGATTTACCAAACTCTCTTCACGAGTGCCCATCATCATTATCTTAGTATTTGGTTTCAACTTGAGGGCTCCAAGCTTAACATCATCATCTGCAGGTTTGCCTATAATGCAAGCAGATTTTTTTGTTACTGGGGTAGAGAGATTTTAGAAAAATGTCTATACCTTTCATGCTTAATTGAAATAAGCTCCTCGTAAAACACCAGATACCCCAAGCTGTGTTGTCATCATCTTCCATATACAGTGTCCTGGTTTTGGCTGGGATGGAGTTAATTTTATTCCTAGTAGCTGGTGCAGTGCTGTGTTTTGGATTTAGTATGAGAATAATGTTGATAGCACAACGATGGTTTAGTTGGTGCCAAGTACGCTCATTCTGAATCAAGGATTTTTCTGTTTCCTGTGCTCTGACAGTGAGCAGGTGCACAAGGAGCTGGGGGAGCTGGGCCAAGGGATATTCCACAGCACAGAACCTCGTGCCAAGTGTATCAACTGGGGGGAATTGGCTGGGAGACACCAATCACTGCTCAGGGACTGGGAGGGCATCAGTCAGTGGGTGCTGAGCAGCTGGATTGTGTCACTTGTTTCTCTTGGGGTTTACGTCTCTCTCTCCTCTTTCCATTACTATCATTATTGTTATTATAATAATTAATACTATTATCATGTTTATTTTCTGTCAGCCACTAACCTGTCTTTATCTCAACCCATGAGGTTTACTTTTTTCCCCCAATTCTCCTCCCCACCAGGACAGGGCAGTGACCCAGCAGCTCTGTGGTACTTTGTTGCTGGCTGGGGTTAAACCACAAGAGAGACACATTGTTTATCTGGCAAGTAGCAACCGAACTTTTTTTAGCATACACTTGTCACACTTCCATGTCAACCACTAAAAAATGAGCAGGTAGATACATTAATAATAAACAATATCCAGTGATGTATAAAATATCTGTATTCATGTTCATTCCATAGGTAGAACTGGGAGGTAGATGCCCTGTTAGTGTACACATCCTGCTTTGGTTTAGAGGATGTTTGTCCTCAAACACCTCACACACATCCCCAGAAAATAGCAAATAGGGATAGTTACCCTTCATTTTAAGGCCAAGAAGTTTCTGGCGCTCTGGTAACACTCCAGTGAGGCCTTTCAGGGACTGCTTCAGGTCCAGCACTGTGTCTTCTTCTGACAGCGAGGTTATTGTGTACTCCTGTCCACCCCATTTTATTATGAGAGAGAGAGACATCCTTGAAGCATATGTTCAGTGTTACTGTCTGAAAAATCTGCTGCAGGAGGAAAACACAAAGACCATGTAAGGAAGAAGGAGGAGAACTGCTCTTTTCAGAAGACAGACCATAACATCTGGTTAAAGTACTCTTGATTTTTTATTTTATTGCACATCAAAGAGCTGTGTGTTTCCCCTGAGCAGATGATAAATGTGTTGAGAAATTGCTGAAACAAAGGGAGAAAGAACACTGTTAAAACTGGGGCTCTGAGTTCCACTTTGATGTTTTTAGCAATGTCACATTCACATCTGCTGGGTGTTCTGTGCAGGTACAGCCTGTGCACTGCACACTCGAGCAGAGCACTGCAGCACCACAGAAGTCATTGAAAAGCTCAGAAATGTCCTCTGCAATACTTATGCAACCAAACCAGCCATGGGTGCCTTTCCAGATGTAATAACAAAACAGCAAATACGAAATACCTAAAATATATAAGCCCATAAAAAATAGTTCTGCGCCCAACAGTCCATTTTTGGCACTGGATTTCTCTAATCCCTTCCACTGTGCAATACCTGCAGTAATACACACTCCAGGTCACATCTCACTGTAGCAATATCAAAGCAGGAATTTGAAAACAAAGCCAAAACACACACCCACACAATGCAATTACACCCTAAGAACTGCACTTTCATTGCCGTGCTGACAAAATACCCATAATTATACTATCTCTAATTTACACAGCATCGTTTATACAAATTGTATTTAACAGTTTAGTCTTACACTAAACATGGCAGAAAAACGAGATTTTTAGCTTCATGACGAAGGAAGAACATGTTTTTTGTCTGTTAGGGCTTGGAAACAGAGAATCAAGGAGATAGAAAGGTATGAAAAGGCTGTTACACTGGCAGGAGATGCAGAAAAGGCCTCTGCACCACTGATGGTGAAAATTTCCTCAAAAGACTGATATTCAAAGAGAGAGCAGACCTGTGAAAAAACTGGGGTTATCAACCTTCAAGAGGTGAATTACACCACGAAATGCAGTTCTGGCAATTCTAAAAAATCTCAGAAGCCAAAACTCTGATTCCTCTTCCCCTCTAGCATTGTATTCTCTGAGGTTACCCACTGTCTGACCAAACATTTCTCTGTTACACAGCAAAGGCCATTGGGAACAAACATGGAATTGCTCAGGCACACCCACCAAGCTCAGAGCAGATGAAAATCAGTCTAGACACAACCTCCTTGCTGAGGACACTACAAGCCTCACCTCCACACTAAGAGTCCTGAAAACAAATTGAAGAGGAAAACTGGTATCACTGGGAAATGAATTTATCTTTTTCCCCACGCATTCTCAAATCAGATGGGGACCTGGGATCATATGGTGAAAAAGACTAATGAAAAAGGGTCTTAGAAGCACTAAGAAATTCTGCTGAGGCTAAGGCTGCGTAGTGTCCAGCACTGTTGATACACAGTCATTATCACAAATTATTCTTGTGCATAATCCCCAGACTAAGTTAGAAAGATTCCTTACCTGTACCATACCCCTCAAATCATTCTGCAAAGAAATGCACAGGGCAAGAAAACTTCTCCAGTCTCTGTCCAGTGCTAAATTGAAAAGATCAACCCTCCAAAGCTGAGCACTTGATCAACCCTCAATCCTTACAGATCTATAGCCCTGTCACGACAAATGCTATCGGAACAAAGGCACTTTTAGTCCATGCCAGAACGCTAAGGGGTCCGAATCAAGGAATCTGGGAAAATGGATGAGGAGCAGAGGGAGACACAGGGGTTTCCAAGGGTTCTGCCAGCGGGGCTGCGTGCTGTGCAGAACTGAAGCCAATACCCCTCCCTTCGGTTAATTCCATCTTCAGAGCCTTTACAAAACCCTTGGGCCACCAAGACCCAATCGGTTGGAAGGCCACGGGTCAGAGAAAGGATTCAAGTTTTGTTGTTAAATTGCAGCATTACGCCACTTCCCTTGGAAGATTTGGAAGAGAGGCATCCGCATCTTTTAAGTTCCGCCGAGCAACACAAACACAACCCCCGCATCCCCCCGGCAGTGCCCGACGAGCGCTGGGGCCGCACCTCCCACAGCCCCGTAACAGGTGGGCACGGGGGTTTGGGGCCGGCAGCTCTCGGTCCCGCTCAGCGGGGCCGGCCCGGCCCGACCCGGAGCGCCCGCTCGGTGCTGCGGCGGCCCCGGGGCT
>VZRZ01008094.1:1536020-1597001 GCA_013398175.1 Climacteris rufus | reverse complement strand
TCCGCCCCCCTTCCCCTCCCCTCCTCCGCCGGCGCCGGGAGCCGCCGGGGTTACTGGAGTTCAGCGGGGCCGGGCAGGATGCGCGGGGCTGCCGGCGGTGAGCGCGGGAGTTGCGCCGGGCAGGGAAGGAGACTCCGGTTGGGGACTGGGGTAGCGAGGGGGTCGCGGTTCGGGGATGAGCTGGCCCCGGGGATGAGCTGCGGGCTGCTGCAGCCCTGACAGAGCCGCTGGCTTGGCCGGGGGCTGCGGTGCTCCCCGCCCTGCCTGGGGCCGGGCTGTGCCCTCGCCGGGGCCGGGCTGTGCCTCGCCGGGGCCGGGCTGTGCCCTCCGGTGCCCGCAGCCGGCCGAGCATCCCCCAGCCGGTGCCGGGCACCCCTCCTGGAGACGGGCCCTGGAGCATATGGTCATGCTTATGTAAGGAGCAGCCTGCCCGTGGCGTGGAGAACAGGGCTCTTTCCATCTTCCTTACTTAATGTCATGTCAGTCGATTCTGTGAGACCTTCTGTAGCCTTTTAAAATAAGGTTTGTGATGAGAATGTTCGTTTTTCTCCTGTGCTCGGGAGTAGTTCTGCGTACCAAGTATACTTGTGACAGATGGAGCTCTTAGAGGGATTCTTACCTTCTGCTTCTGCTGCCTTTTTGGGGGTGGGTGTGTGGGACCTGGTACATAAATAATGTAATTGGGAGAATAACGTGGAAAAAATGTGATTTTTTTTTTTTGTGTAATGCACACAGGTATCAGCAAACGAAGAAGAATATTAGAAACTATAGGCAAAACATACCAAAGAAAAGTGAGATTTGTAGAATATGTTTGACTCATAAATATTAGGAATTTGTGATCTCATTCAGAATACCTTTTTTTGACATCTGTAGGTGTTGTGGTATTCATTTCATAGGCAGTTTTTAGTACAAGAGTTTGTGTTGTGTTCAGGCTTGGATACTTTTACATACATTGTAAATAGGGGTTTTCCTGTGTTTGTAATGAGACCGCAGAGATAAAACTTGGGAGGAGAAGAAGAAAATAGTTATTAATTACTGTTTGATCGCTTCTCTGTTTTAATGAGGATTGATTTAGCTATTGAAAAAACAATTCTTACGGTCGGAGCTCTTGGCTATTGCACCACCTTACTTCGGTTTATCTGTAACCTTGGCTTATTTTTGCTGGTTGTCTTAAATATCCTGTGCATGAGAAACTGTATTTTTGTTTCTAGTTACCTTTAATAACTGTGGTAATCAGCTCTGGTTTTTGAGTCATAATATCACTAAAGGATTTTATTAATTCATAAACTCATTAGCATTAGGAAATGGTTGTCTTTGCGACCACCATTACGTGGAAAGAGCATCAAAAAATCTTACAGAGTAATATAAAACTGCTGCTTATCCAGAACACAGGATTCACCTTGTTTAAATCAGTCTTATGAGGAGCTATTGATGTTAGAGCCACTCGATTCTGATGGAGCAGCGTGCCTTGGAAGAAATACTGGGGAATTCCGTCCTTTGGAGAGGATGGAAAGAGATCAGTATCTCTCTCCGGTTCAGCAGCTGGAGCCCGGGGTGCAGATGCAGAAAGGCACATCATGCCAGTGAGATCTGAGTGGGTGTGTCCTGGAAAACTGTGTGAGCCTGCTCGCTGTTTCATGTTGCACTCGCACAGTTTTCCGAGCTGTTTGCTAAACTTGGGTCGGTTTCCTCCTCTTCAAACAGGCGTGCAGATGGCTTCTCTCCCCCTGCGCTGGAACCCGTGTGGTGGTTTACTCTTCTGAATCCATTTTTAGCTCCAAATACACCTGGCAGTGTTTGATGTGGTTAGAGTGGACAGTTCACCATCCTTCTGGTTTTTAAGTGCATATTCAAGTCCAGCCTTCAGTGTGATTCAGGCATCTGTGCCTGTTTCCCTGCCCTTCCAGCATCTCTCATTTCAGAGAGGCCCTGCTGCTCTGTAATTAGTCTCATACTTGGAAGGAGCACTCAGAAGTGGATACTTCATCTTGCAGAGTTTTTCTGGAAGAATTCTTTGGTTGCATGTCTTGAGTTTGAGCATGTTTAAAAGGAACTTTTCTGGGTATTTCCACCGTGTGTTTGATATTTCTGTCAGGCGAGTCTGGTGCTGCAGGAAGCTGAGCTGCCTCTTTCACAGGCCTGGAAGCTTTATTTACATGATTCTGAAAACAGATAAGGCAGCAGCAGCAATGGAAACTATATCAGTGTTGACCTAGAGAAATCTTGAAAGTCTTAGTTTATATTTTAACTTCTTAACAGTCAGGTAACTAGTTAGTGGCATGACAGATTCTAAACATAGGCTGTGTCTGCATCTGAAGTGGCTAAAAACTGTCTGAGCAACTGTGGAGGATGAAATATATTTCATCCTGGTAACACATTTGGGTTGCAGGGTGTTTTTTGTGAGGCTGATGGGCTATGGCAGCTTTCCTTGTGTGTGTGGTGTTGCTGTGATCCCGCTCTCCAGGGTGGGTTGTCACTGCATCATCCCGGGCTCTCATTAATGCTCCGTGTGCAGGTCCTCTGGGTATTCTCTCCTCTGCAGAGGCGCTTTGGGATTGCTGCCCAGATTTTCTCAGAATGTGCTGATACAAATGTGGTTAGGCAGGCTTGTAGGTGTGGGCTTGCAAACACGGCTGTGACGGCAAAAAAAGTGCTGAATAACGAGTTAATAAACCAGACCTTGGACTGGCGAGAAACAGGGGAGCCAGAAAGGACCTCAGAGCAGTTCAGTTTGTTGAGTCAATCTAGATTTTCTTCTGAAGACTTTAATTAAAGGTATTATTAATTATATTTTAATTTTAATGAATTAGATTCCTGTCTTTCAGGTGCCCAACTATGCTGTGATCTCAAAACCAAGCAGCCCCTCTTAGTGTGACTGGGTTTGAACTGACTGTAGGCAGGCAGAGCACAGAT
The DNA here is from genome assembly GCA_013398175.1 of Climacteris rufus. Lineage (NCBI taxonomy): Eukaryota > Metazoa > Chordata > Aves > Passeriformes > Climacteridae > Climacteris > Climacteris rufus. The sequence goes on along the minus strand of VZRZ01008094.1, from coordinate 1,594,088 downwards.
CCCGTAGGAATCCACAGAAGGAAGGATTTTGCTGCATACCTGGTGGATTTGTTAACCTTTGTTAACATGTGTTAGTCCCTGAGTTCAGTTCCTTTGTTTTACCTGCTCACTATGAAAAATAAAAGACACAGGATGTTTTACAGCTGCCTATAAATAATAAAATGTATTTGCTATATAATTGAGAGTGGGCTGAAAGTGTTCATAGCATATAAATGTATTAGAGAAATAAATCTTTAAAGAAAACTTTATCTTCACAGCTGATATGTATGATATGTATCTTCATTTCCTGGACTGGTTTTCTTTTTCCTCATATAAAACTTGCTAGAATTAATGAAAGTTGGAAATGTAGATTTGTTTTTTTTTTTAGAATTCTCTGCAATTAACCTTCTCTAGCGGTTTTTGTCCATTTTTAATATGCTTTTAATGTGAATTCATGTTCACTGAAGTCCCTGTGATCAGAGAAGAGTCTGACCTAATTTATTTTGCAGTAACATTTGCTTTTGCAAAATACATGATAGATTTGTTTGGAATGGTTAACCTTAGCTGTGCCACAGTTCACAATTGAGTTGAATCTTGGGAGAGCAGAAATTCAGGAATTACTGTGTTTTCTAGGTAGAAATACCAGTTCTCCAGGCACACCACTGCAGCAGCTGTATAGCTGTATATTGTTCGACCAGATGGGAAAATGAGGGGAAAAAAAAAAAAGGAGAAAAATTTTGTTTGTTCTTGTTAACTGCATACACAGCAAGGTCGAGCTGTCTGTTTGCTGATGACTCTCTCTAAACTTTGAAATTGGGGGCTAAATACTCTCTGGTTATGATTTGAAATTGAGCAGCTTTAGTGATCTCCAGGAAATGAGCGTTACTGGGAGCAGTGACTGGGTGCCAGGGACGGGGTTGCTGGGCACGTCTGCAGTGTTCCAGGGCTTTATTCCTGCCCTTGCTATCTCGCTGGATCTGCCCTTCTCAGCAGAAATCTTGNATCTTGCAGAGTTTTTCTGGAAGAATTCTTTGGTTGCATGTCTTGAGTTTGAGCATGTTTAAAAGGAACTTTTCTGGGTATTTCCACCGTGTGTTTGATATTTCTGTCAGGCAGGTCTGGTGCTGCAGGAAGCTGAGCTGCCTCTTTCACAGGCCTGGAAGCTTTATTTACATGATTCTGAAAACAGATAAGGCAGCAGCAGCAATGGAAACTATATCAGTGTTGACCTAGAGAAATCTTGAAAGTTTATATTTTAACTTCTTAACAGTCAGGTAACTAGTTAGTGGCATGACAGATTCTAAACATAGGCTGTGTCTGCATCTGAAGTGGCTAAAAACTGTCTGAGCAACTGTGGAGGATGAAATATATTTCATCCTGGTAACACATTTGGGTTGCAGGGTGTTTTTTGTGAGGCTGATGGGCTATGGCAGCTTTCCTTGTGTGTGTGGTGTTGCTGTGATCCCGCTCTCCAGGGTGGGTTGTCACTGCATCATCCCGGGCTCTCATTAATGCTCCGTGTGCAGGTCCTCTGGGTATTCTCTCCTCTGCAGAGGCGCTTTGGGATTGCTGCCCAGATTTTCTCAGAATGTGCTGATACAAATGTGGTTAGGCAGGCTTGTAGGTGTGGGCTTGCAAACACGGCTGTGACGGCAAAAAAAGTGCTGAATAACGAGTTAATAAACCAGACCTTGGACTGGCGAGAAACAGGGGAGCCAGAAAGGACCTCAGAGCAGTTCAGTTTGTTGAGTCAATCTAGATTTTCTTCTGAAGACTTTAATTAAAGGTATTATTAATTATATTTTAATTTTAATGAATTAGATTCCTGTCTTTCAGGTGCCCAACTATGCTGTGATCTCAAAACCAAGCAGCCCCTCTTAGTGTGACTGGGTTTGAACTGACTGTAGGCAGGCAGAGCACAGATCCCGTAGGAATCCACAGAAGGAAGGATTTTGCTGCATACCTGGTGGATTTGTTAACCTTTGTTAACATGTGTTAGTCCCTGAGTTCAGTTCCTTTGTTTTACCTGCTCACTATGAAAAATAAAAGACACAGGATGTTTTACAGCTGCCTATAAATAATAAAATGTATTTGCTATATAATTGAGAGTGGGCTGAAAGTGTTCATAGCATATAAATGTATTAGAGAAATAAATCTTTAAAGAAAACTTTATCTTCACAGCTGATATGTATGATATGTATCTTCATTTCCTGGACTGGTTTTCTTTTTCCTCATATAAAACTTGCTAGAATTAATGAAAGTTGGAAATGTAGATTTGTTTTTTTTTTTAGAATTCTCTGCAATTAACCTTCTCTAGCGGTTTTTGTCCATTTTTAATATGCTTTTAATGTGAATTCATGTTCACTGAAGTCCCTGTGATCAGAGAAGAGTCTGACCTAATTTATTTTGCAGTAACATTTGCTTTTGCAAAATACGTGATATATTTGTTTGGAATGGTTAACCTTAGCTGTGCCACAGTTCACAATTGAGTTGAATCTTGGGTGAGCAGAAATTCAGGAATTACTGTGTTTTCTAGGTAGAAATATCAGTTCTCCAGGCACACCACTGCAGCAGCTGTATAGCTGTATATTGTTCGACCAGATGGGAAAATGAGGGGAAAAAAAATAAAGGAGAAAAATTTTGTTTGTTTTTGTTAACTGCTTACACAGCAAGGTCGAGCTGTCTGTTTGCTGATGACTCTCTCTAAACTTTGAAATTGGGGGCTAAATACTCTCTGGTTATGATTTGAAATTGAGCAGCTTTAGTGATCTCCAGGAAATGAGCGTTACTGGGAGCAGTGACTGGGTGCCAGGGACGGGGTTGCTGGGCACGTCTGCAGTGTTCCAGGGCTTTATTCCTGCCCTTGCTATCTCGCTGGATCTGCCCTTCTCAGCAGAAATCTTGGAGCGCTGTCCTTGTTAGCCAATTTAAACTGAACGGGAGCAAGACAGTCCTTGCCTTTCCTTGCCACTGTCTGCAAGGGAAAGAGCTCTTTTGATGGATTGGTGACTCACATACTCTGAGTTCTAGGTTTGTTGTTTTTTTGTTTTTTTTTTCCTACAGAATCACACTGGGAGACTGTTTTCTAAGTGCATATCTGAGACACCTTTTAGTCCTGTTCCTTCCCTTTGCTTCTCTGTGTTTTCTCCCTCCCAAGCTGATGATACAAAGATCTGAGTCTTTGAAGAATGGGATTCTTCTGTAATTCAAATTCTTTTTGCTCCCCAGACCAGGGCAGGTATAAAGAAGGGGCTCTGGGAGTGTGTGGGTGCAACACAGTTGATTGGTCTAATTTTAGTTTTTGAACTCTTCTCTAGCTACAGATAGGAGTTGTATATTCTGTATTTTGTTTAGGTTTATTTCTTTTCCTCTTCAAAGTTTGTTTAGCAAAGTTTACCTGATAGGAAAACAAAAGGTTTTCCTGGTGATAAATTTAGTTTCAGAATGTATTACTGAAAAATAATCTAACATGGAAACTCGACTGCAGAGCAGAATGTGCTTGTTAACAGATGTATCCAAAGTAACTAGAGTTTCATAGATGTGAGAAACAGAAGTTGAAATTGTCTCTTGGATTTTAGTCAATCTTGCCAAGTATTTTAAGTTGTGATGCTGTAGGAGAATGAGCATTTTGTTCACAGATGTGAGACTGAATGCTGCAGGATCAAGTCTGGTTTTGAGGTTCTGATGTTGTCTGGAATTACTGTCTCTTTCTCTGGTGATTTTTGGTGGCAATAGTCTTAGAATAACTCTTACATTTGCAGATATTCCACTTTATTTCTGTAACTATTAGGTAACTTTATGATTAATGCTTTCCTATATGGAAAGCTCTTCTCTGTTAATGTAATTTTGTATCCCTTTGGATAAAGGCATGCAGATTTTTGTGGCCTCTTGTGCTGCTTTACCAGAGGGTATTTTCTGCCTGTGATATGATAGATTTATATTTATGTTGGTGCAGAAGCAACAGTTGCACTGGCTTAAGTGGCAGAATTCACAGCTTCAGCTGAAATGGCAAAATTGTATGTTGTGACAAAACTTCAGAAAGAAAATTCTGTTAAAGGAAAAATGTGTGTTATCTTCGAGGGGGTACGTGCCGTGTGATCACACTCAAGATGGTCTGTGCTGCTGATGGAATGAGCTGGGACAGACTTGGGGTTGTCTTTTTCCTTTTTTTTATTTACTTTTAATTTTTTTAATTGATTTTTGCTAACTCTACTGTTTTCTTTAAAGCTCATCAGGAATATGCTTTTGACAAAATGGCTATGTCAGGTGAGGGAGAGATTTTTGAAAAATAGTGATTAGAAAACAAAAATGAACAATAAATGGCCTGTGAACAATCAGTTATGATGGGAAATTTTTAAAAGGTCATTTTTGGCCAAATAGCACAACTTAAGAAGTGACATCTGAAGTTCTTGGTCCTGGCTTTTGCTGGGATAGAGTTAATTTTCTTTTTAGCTGCTGATGCAGTGCTGTGTTTTGGGTTTAGTCTGAGTATAATGGCAATAACACACTNATCTATTTCTGCTGTGTAAAACTAGGGAAATTTGGTTTCCTGGGACCTTGCTGTCCTTCCAGATTAATTGCATCCAAATTAAATAGAAGGTGCTGATACTATAATGGCAATATCAGATGTTCCTGTTTAATTTACTGATGTTCAAGTTCTGTTGTATTTCCCCATGAATTACAAGTGGTCTGATGACAGTTCTTGGATATGTTGGAATCTATCTGAAATATTTGAAAAATCAAAGTCATTTTAAGGGGGAAAGAAAAGAAGAATACAGCTTGATTGTTGATTACTGTTTTTTTTTTTTTTTTTGGGGGGGTGTGTGTGTTGTTGTCTCCGTTTCACCATCATCATCAGTGTTATATTTTATTTATTACACTGTTCTTCTCTCAACCCATGAGGTTTTTACCTTTTTTCCAGTTCTCCCTCCCATTGGCAGGGGTGATGGTGAGCGAGTGGCTGTGTGGTGTTAACTCCCAGCTGGGGTTAAACCATGACAGCCTTCCTGAGACTGTTCTTGTTCTGATTTGGAACAGGGAGATGTTTGAAACCATGGGAAAAAAAATTCTGAAACACAAACAAGTGGCTTCCCAGTCCATTTTTTGGCTTTGTACTACAAGTGACCTATTTTCTTTTTAACGTCTGAGCATCCAGCAACTCTTGTCATCATCATTTATCTAAAGGTTTTAGAGGTTTAATGTTGTGGTTGTTTTTTTGTTTGTTTTTACACCAATCAAAATAATGTATTGTGAGAGCTCTTTACAATATAATGAGCTTAGAGCAATGGACTTTGCTTGCCTCTATTAGGTTCTGTTAGAACTTGGCAGCCATTACAACTGAGGCTTTATTTAACACATCCGCATTTCTAGTGGAGTTAATTTTAAAGGGTTTCTTAGTAGTATTGGGTGTTTTTGTGAGTCAGTGGCAGAAGATGCTGCAGAGTTGCAGTGGCTGCTCCTTATAATAGCACTTCCTTTGTGACATTATGTGGTTTTTAAAGTTTATTTTAGCAGCATTTGAAATTTAATTGTTTTCTTAGATAATCTAAATGCTGCACTTTTTAGTTTGCTAAGTCTCAAGCGTGTGTTTATGCATTTGGGAGGCAGAATTTTTCTGCTTAATTTGGATGTGCTGACCCTCAGTTAATTTGCAGTATTAAGAGAAGTTGTTCATGGAACTGTGTTTTGGAGTAATTAAGGAAAGTGAAAGCTCAAGTGAAAGTTACCTTCTTGTCATATGTGTTTGGTTGTTGTTGATGACTGAAAAAGGTTTGGCAGTTTTGAGAATGTAATTTGATACCAGGCACTTGTTGTCACTTTATGTGGGTATTTTCCTGACAGAGTGAAAACCTGTCAGTCCCTGCCCGCCCCTACCCCACATCCTGATCTACTTGGGAGAGGAACCTACTGAAAAACCAGGAGGCAGCTTAATTTTAGAGTTTGAATTAAATCTATGAACTTGGTGCATGCAAAGATTTTTGAAAATTCTGGGACATCTAAAATATTTTGATGTGAATTATTTAAGCTGATATTTCTTGTACGTTTTGTGTACAATCCGTGTAACTCCCAGCTTCTGTTTGCATTATATTATGCGTTTAAACTCCTGTCTTTTATTCACATGAAATGTTGAAACGTAGCAGCTGCTTGGGTGGTAGTTTTTGTTGTTCATTCTAAATATTTGTAGTCTTCTGGCCAACATTTTAATTTGTTTTGGGCAGCACTGTGAACTGCTGCTGTAGTGTGGGGTGCCCAGTGTAGTGGGAAGACACTTCCTGTGTGAGGGGAAGGATGTGCTCCCCTTGGGGTTGGTAGAGCTGTTGTAAGAGCTCTGTAAAAAGTCCCAGTATTTACATAACGTGAAAAATCAGACTGTGGGCTAGACACTGGCAAGCAACAGCCCTGCAACCTGTGGTTTATTGAGCCATATCTCTGTTTTGATCTGTCCTGACTTCTTGAACCGAATTAATTTTGTCATCTTGCCTTGAGAAGCATTGAGTGTGGCTGAAGGTGTGACATGAACAGATTGCAGTATCATCCAGGCCATGGCAACACAAATAGAACCTCATATGAGGTTTGTGTGCAAGTGAGAGGTCTTGGGGGTTTCTTTGGGTTTTTTTGGTTTTTTTTTCACAATGTGTATTCGCATAGTTTCACTTCATGCTGGACTTCCATGTTGGCTTGAAGTATAAAACTTGCACAGCTGCAGAAACTTTTATAACTTACACAAGAACAATATGAATAAAGTCCTGTAAAACTTTATTTAACATAAAGTGCAGTTCAAGTGCAGATTTTTCTCTTTCTTTGCTCAGGATGCAGTTCTTTTCAATTATTCCCCTAATGACTGGGAGCCTTTCCTTAAATCTGACCTCATTGGGGGGCTGATTGTGCTGCAGGGGATTTTACTTTGAGTGGCTTCTTGTGGATAAAAACTTGCTGGATTATCCCCACCTTGGCCTTGACTACTTCAACTGCACTTCTCTAATATCATGCATATAATTGGTGTCTCACAAATGCAGCCTGGAGTGAATCATGCTCCTGGGATGGGCAGGTGGTGCTTGATAAAACCAGCACATTGCATTTAGTAATAACTGTGTCTTAGCTGACAGGATGTGGAAAGTGATTATTTTGCTCTTTAAAATGCTTCTGTTGGTGATTTTGGAGGTGCTGTTGTGGACCAGCTTCTTTTAGAAAAAAAAGTGCCCTTCATTGTTTTGCATCATCCATCTTATCTGATGGCACACTCCAAAATTAAATTACCTTCTAGTATTCAGGCATGGGGATATGGTCTTTTGTTTGTATGAATACTTGTGGTGAATCACATAAAAATGAGTAGAACAGTTGCATTATTGCTCCTACTCTTCCAAACATATAGCTCTAAAATTCCATAAATAGATACATTTGTAGAGGTTAATGAAGGCTATAAATGATTTTTTAAAAGCTTAGGTATTTGAAAATTATTTATTGCAATTTGCATTGAGGAAGTGAATCTAAAATGTTTAATGAAATCTCTTAATTGGTGATTATTTAATTTGAGAGGCATAGTAATAGTGCTAAGCTTAATGGATGTAGTGTCTGGATTTTGTTGGTGTTTGATTTCTAAAGCTTACAGAGTGTTTGCATTCTAATGCTGATCATGTAAATGTTTATGTAGTACCTGCTACATCGGGGTCTTTTGGCTGAGACCTTGGATGCTAAATTCGTGTAAATAAGAATGGTGCACACCCTTGGACCATTTTCATGTCATTAACCTGCCCTCCCCCCATTTTACAGTATCACTATGGAAAAACTGCTAGCAAATTGACCTTTATATAGCAAAAATAGAAGCTGTCCTGTCTGGATTTGAATTTAACTCCGTTGATTCATTCAGTCGTTTGTGGCCACACAGGAAGCCCCATTCATAGGATCACAAAGCCTAATGGCTGTTTGTACAGTGGGATTGATCTGATTACTCTTCTCTCTCTTGTGCTATTTACAGTCTGCTGCCAATTCACAGAAAGGGAAGAGAATGGCTGCAAAGGAGAAGTTGGAGGCAGTATTAAACGTGGCCCTGAGGGTCCCAAGCATCATGCTCTTGGATGTCTTGTACAGATGGGATGTCAGCTCATTCTTCCAGCAGATCCAAAGAAGTAGCCTGCACAACAACCCTCTCTTCCAGTACAAGTACTTGGCCCTTAATATGCATTATGTGGGTAAGTATACATCTATTCAAGAGAAGACACTATTGTACTAAATACCCTTTGGCTTGCTACAAGAATTTTAAGAATTCGGTAATAGCATGTTAATATATTGATTACAAAGAGTAACATGGTAATACATTCATTACAGTTGTGCCTGAGGGACAGTTTATGTTAGCAGCAAAGTAATCCTGTCCAGGGCTTTCTACTGATTGTTGTTATTTAGCCTTTACATGTAAATAGAGTAAACCTGGTGTTTGGAAACACAGTTCATGTCCTGAAAGAAAGCACAGTGACTGTGGCTTGTCTGACTGATGAGGAAGCTGCTGTTAAATGCTGTGGAGACAAGACTTATGCTTAGCATTAAACAAGAGACTGGGGAAAAGGTGGCTTGGTTTGCACTAACCACAGCACCAGAAGTTTGGCTTTCACTGTGGAACAGATAGGGCTCTTCAGTTCACACCCTTACAAAGCATCTGTGTGCTGTGAGTGGATTCAAGCAGGTAACAAGTCCTTGTGTTGCAGATCAATGGACAAAATCACTAACTCAGCTGAGGCAGCTGAGGTTTGAACCTCAGCCTGCAAGTCTGGCTCTGCAATGCTAGAGGTCTGTTCTTAGGAGATGAAAGGATTGGGACCTGCTCTCCAGGTGAGAATGTGATTCATCTGCACATGGGGTAAATTAGGGATTGGATTCAGGCTGTTGAGGTTCATCTTCGGTGAGCATCTGCCTGAGCACTGCCTGGAGCTTGGAGAGAAAGGGCTGGCATATAATTTTTCCACTCTGTAGTGTTTCTTCCTTGTAGATGGCTTTGGAAGATAAAGATGCACTGCAGTCAGCTAAAGGAAACACACTTGACTTCAGTAGTTAGAGAACTGTTGGCTTTTGGAGGAGCACGTCCTGACTTTAATCCTGACTGCTTAAGTGCTGGCATGTGGCTTTCCTTTTTTTAATCTATTAAATGTCTGTTTTCTGGAAATTATTTACTGCACAAAAATGTGCAGCTTTCTTTGTTATGGCTCCACTGTACTCATGCTGGGATTACAATGTACTTACAGTGCCAAAAGTTGGTGTCACAGTCCCCTTTTCCTGTGTCTGTGGGAGAGGATGTTTGGTGCTGGTGAATGTGACCCAGGACTGTGGTGGCCTGTAACTGCAGCTGCTTTCTCCTGCATTTGTGTGCACACATGTAGCTTTTAGGAATTGCTTTACTAGATCAAGTTCTAATGCAGAACTAACAGTTGTGCAGTGGGTAATTTCCAGCTGTGACAAAGGCCCTCTTCGTAGGCATTTGATAATCTTGTCCTTGCTGAAGTATGTTGAGACACACCAAGAAAAGGTGCTACAGAGGGGGTGGGTATTGTTACCAAAGGATTTCTCACCTGGATGCTATGGTGGTACTAAACCAGTGGAATCTGACCTTGTGCTCTCTGTACAAGGGGTGCTTTTGTGCTGGTGCACAATCACTCAGCAGTTCTTTTACGTCTTCCTTTTATGACATTGAATATCTGCACTTTTATTTCTCCAGCTGGTAGTTGCTGAGCAAGAAGAGCTTCTAAATTGTCAAACAAGCTGCTTGTTTTAAAAGATTTTCAGACAATTTTTAGTGACAAAACATTGCTAGTGCTTTTCATATAAAGTTGGTTTGTTTCAATCCCTTGGTTGGGGGTTTTTTAAGCTGTGTCAGGGTGAGGCTGAGCTAAATCAATTTACATGCCTACATGACATTTTATATAGATTTAGTTTACAGTATAACATTAATTAAGATGATGTATCAAAATATATAAATTGGATTTGTGAGGAAAACAAAGTACTTTTCCACCAGCTTGGGGAATTAAGCTTCCTTGAAGATACATTGGGGGAAATTAACTGCCAGTGACAACAATTCACCGTGGATGTGTTTCAGCATGGTAGTCTGCTTTATTTAGGGAAAAAAAATCCTCTGTTCATATTTGCAGTTAGGAAGCACTATCAGCAAATGCAATGGCAGCTTTGCAATATCAAACAATCACTGAATTTCTTGTACAAGACAGTATCTTGTAGTGCTATATATAGTGCTGTAGAAATGCTTCCAGCAGCTGAGGAAATTGGGTGCATCTATCTCAGGCAGGTGCTCAAGGAACAATTTGATTAGAGAGCCCGAAAAATTAATAAACTCTACCAATCTTGATAGAGTGAACCTTTTCCAGGAACTAAGGAGACAGAGTTGGAAATTTTTTCAGAACTGGGGGTTACCTTTTCTGGGAGTGTCTTTTCTGTTTAAATGTATCAAGTGAAATGATGTCTGTTCCAGTGTGATTCCTATCCCAGTCAGCAGTACTGGGAGTATAATAAAAGCTTCTACAAGGCAATTTGTTCTTTGAAACAACTTTCCATTTTCATATCTTTCCATGAAACAGCCCTTATCTGGTTGAGCAAGGGAAAATACTCAGTCCTGATAACCACTCAACCACAAGTTCACCTGCATGAAATTTAACTAAATATGCACAGAGCAATGCAAACAGCAGAGAGAAATTTCTGGTTAGAATTGGTGAACCCTTTTTGTGTAGGGTAGATTGGCACTTTCTGCCAGACTTCTCTGTTTTCTTCTGCACTGTAGAGTAGCTCTGAGAAAACAGACACTTCTTTTTTTGTTCTTTTGATGAAGAAGGTGGAAACAGTTGAAGCCACGTAATTTCCTTCTGTGAAGAAGGGCAAAGCAATGCTCTGTGTGCTAACTGGTAAATACTCTGAGCTAGATGGAAAGAGAAGAGTCATGAGCTCAACCTATAATCAGAGTCAGACTTGGAATTTAAGTCACTGTCATGAGGGTGGCACAGAATGGCACTAAATACAGGGTTTTCTTACTTAAGAGTAAAAATAGAGCAGTTTTCCATCTTAAACTCTATTATTTGTCATTACAAAAAATAAAAAGAAAATCTCAGGGAGAAAAAGCAAGAAAAGTATTTAAATATTTGGAATAAGTGGGAGGTGTGTGATCTTTCACAACCCTGTTTGTAATCACAGTTTCTTGAACTGTGTGCTTAATACTTTAATCTCTTGGTCACATCACTTGCTAGGTGTGAGCTACATGCTATGAATGCTGCCTTTATGAGGGGGGCTTGAGGGAAGAGAAACCTGCTGAACTTCCTGCCCTTGTGTGTTTGCTGATGTACTCTTTGGTCTGCCCACTTTTCTTGAAGTTCTTGTGCTTTAAGTAGAAGATCTTTTATTTGGATTGCTTTTTTTGTGTTGCCTTTTAAGAGGAAAAATATTGTACTCTGGTACAAACACAGGAAGAAATGCCAAGTGAAGCTTCAGTGTGAGAAGAAAGAAGCTGGTTCTTTATAGAAACAATTTTTCTAAAACTGTGAGAAGAGGATGCATGGCTAAATATGTATATTCAGAGAATGCATACAAAGATGAGGTACTGCTTGGATTCAGCATCTCTGGCTTTGCTGCCCCATGTCTTCTGTCTCTCTCCTGCCAGCAGCACTTAGATAAATGGGTAGTAGAACTATTTTCTGAGTGTTACTATTTTATTTTAAACGGGAGCTATTTTTAACCAAGTGCACATTGATGACATGGACTTGGTCTTTATTTCTTAAAATAATTACTTGTTACGTCTTCTCATTCTCTTTTTGGATAAAATGCAGTGTGTGCTGCAGTTGGTAGGACACAGAGGAGGTAGAGAGTGTGCCATGCTCAAAATACAGCACACCCTTTATTCATTTTCTGACTCAGGACTGAAGATTCCTATACTGCTCCCTTAGTGTTGTAGGTTTTCACTAAGCAGCTTCTCAGCATATGATACTTTCAGGTAACTTTTCTGTATGAAGCTGGTATCTCTTTTTGACAACCCACATCACTACTTGTTTTAAAAGAAGAAAAAAAGGAGCCATTAGTAGCCTTCTTGAAAGGACATGCTTAAAATTTTTGACTCTGAGTACCAGTCTCCTGACAGCATGGCAGCTTGTCTTAATGATTTAGAAACAGCCTCTGAATCAAATGGCAGAACTAGAATCAAAAGTCCATTTTATTTGTTCAGTCAATACTGCAAATCTCTGTAAAGAACTCAGTTTCTTGGATTATTTATACTTAGAGTGCCCAATCTGTTATGCATTTAAAAATTCAAGAAACAGCTGTTGATGGCAGTACCCCAGTAATGAATAAATTGTTTTCTTGGAATTATTTTCACTGAGATGTGCAGGTGTTGATAACAGGATTTCTCATCTCTGTTTACAGTTGTATTGTGCCATGACTGAGTAAATACTAATTTCCTTGTGTGCAAGTGTGTTTAGCTGTGTGCCTTCTCAGCTTTGAAGTAATTTTCCAGCATCTTCTGAAGGGCAGAGTATTTGCTACTTTGGTTCCAAGTTGGGCACTTCTTGCTTTGTTCAGGAGCTCTGGCTGAATGGGAGGCTGAGGATGAGGTGTGCCTTGGCATTGCCAGGCAGAAACATCACTCCCCAAAAATGCAATACATCAGAAAGCCTTTCCCATGAATGCTGCCTGGAACAGGTATTGGGGTAGCAGTGGTGTCACAGGCTGGGGGAAACCTCCCTTTCCTGATGGTGCTTCTGGTGCCTTGGTGGCTGCTTGAGACTGAGGGATTTTGGTGTTGTGTGCTCTCTCAGTGGCTTCTGTGTTGATTTGTGGGGCAATTTTTGTGTGAGCCAGGTATTGGAGCCAGCTCTGATGCAGGAGGGTGTTTCTTTGTGTTGGCAGAGTGCTTTTTGTAAGAGCAGATGAACAGCTCTCCCTCTCAGAAGGGGCAGCAGCGTTGTCTCAGTCAATTCAAAAGATCCGGTTGTCTGAGTTACCCTTTAAAGGATGCTTAATACAAATTGAGGATGTACCAAAGCTTTTTGTCTCCTCTTTTGCGTGGCATAAAAATAAATGGCTGTTGGGGTGCCTTGTGGGCCTGCAGATCTTCAGAGAAGAGGTCACAGAATCTTGTGCATCATGTCTTTAACTACCCTGAGCTCTAAAGTATATATTTTAAAAATCATCTACTCTTAAGAGATGATTTAGACACTGACAGTTTATTAAGTCTCTGTGTAAATTGTAGTGTAACCAGTCTGGTGATTGGTTATCCTGAGAGTTAGGCACACTGAAAATAAAGGTGCCAGTTATTTCTATAGTACTTCTGCCATCTCAAATACAGTCTTTCAGAAGTGTGTCCTGTATTATTGGTACTTGCATGCTGTGGCCAGATAGTTGTCTGAATAAACTGAAATGGGGACAGTTGAGGATTTGGCTGAAATGCAGTGACTAACTCAGTGCACTGATCCCTCGTGGGGGCAGGAGAGCTGGGCATTGTGATGGAGTCTGGCTCATGATTTGCTGCTTCCTAGAGAGTTGCTTTGCAAATCATGCTGAGGGACCCTTCACCCTCACAGGATATGGGCAGCTGGGGAAGGAGGACCCATAAATTAATTTCCTGGTGGAATCTAAGCAATTGTGCTCTTACTTTCTGGCACTCTAAGAGTTGATATGGCCTTATTAGGAAATGTTATGAACTCTTTGATGTGCAGAGTTCTCATTTTTAGACTAAACGTGCAGGAAACTGTGAGTAATAATACGAAATGGACACAAGGGATCTGTAATCATGCAAATGAGCACTAAAGTGTTCCACAAAGAGGATGAGTTGTGACTTTGATCATGTTCCAGAAGCCTCCATTGTGTGCAGTCAATAAACCTCAGACACCTGAGTCGGCAAAGAGGTAATTCTGGTGAGAGAAGCTGGGAACACCTTGGTGGTGCACAAATGGAGAAGGATTGCTGAAAGGCACTCTGTGAGCTGCTCTCACTGCAACAATGAGCATTGCACAGCCAGAGGTTTCCATCGAGCTGAATCAACTAAATGAGGTCATGAACTGGTTAATAGGAGTGTGCTTGTGTGCAGTGTTTGACTTAGCTTTTCTGCTTAGTATTATTGCCACAGTTTATTTTCTCCAGTGAGGCCTAAATCTTTACCATCTTGCATGGGAGGCAGTAGAAATTCTCTGCTTTCTTGTGCTCCTGAATAGGAACTGAGCAGGGGTTCTGTGTATTTTTAAGGTTGGCAGAATCTTCTGTAGTGCTCCTTATAGCTGGAAGCTTAAAGGTGCAAGTATCTTTCTTGGTGTCCTAGCACTAGGGCACTGTGACTGTATTCAGTGAAGAATTTCTTCTGTCTTTTCTTTATCTTTGTTTGTTTGTTTGCTTTTAACATGTGTTAGAACCATTTGTTTACTGAGGCAGGAATTGGGCTTCCCTGAGCCTGCTGCTTGCTTTAAACAGAAATGTACGTGGTGAGTTAAAGGAGACAATGCATCAAGTCCCAAGAGCAAAAATAGCATGGCCTAAATCAGGGGAGGGGAGTGCTCACTGCTGACACAGAGCTCAGAAACATTTGGAGGGAAGTGAGTGTTAGTTATTGTTAACCCTTGCCTGAAGGTTACCCAGCCAGATATCTGTTTCTCAAACTGTAAATCCTTGTGTATGGGGACTCTCTCCAAAGGGATATATGTTCTCAGCATCGTGTTTTCTTCTGGCAGAGGAGGTGCAAATGAAAACAGAATGTAATGATTTAGATGAGAAAGCTACTGTGAGAAATTCCATTTCCTGGTCCTTTTTTTTGAAGTGGAATCTTGTTTATGCCACTCACTAATTACATCATTTGTCTGCACGAGAACAAAGGGAATGGAATATTATTGCAAGTATGTCTGAATTTGAGCTTGTCTTCCTTTTCTTCTGCAATCAGATGGGTTGGTAAAGAATTACTTGGCTTTTTTCTTTTGTTTTTGGCAGAGGCACTGTCGATAAAAATAAGGTTGGTACCACTTTGGGAATAGAGCCTCTGCAGCAAAAATGCAAATATTGCAGTATGAAGTGTGTTGAAATCTCCCTCTTACCAAGTCACAAGAGGAAATTGTAAATAAGAGTGAATGAGAACTACTTTAAATATCTTTTACTCCCCCCCTTCTTCAAAATCTACCAATTAAGGCAAATTGCTGCTTCAAAATGAACATTTACATTCTGGCCCAAACTCCTGAGCAATGGAGTTCATTGCTCAAGCTACTGCAGTAACCTTGGCTGTCTTGTGCTGCTTCCCTGCACAGTTCTGAGCATCTGTGCTGTGTGGAAGCCTGCTGGTTAGAAGGCACAGGGACAGTACTTTTTTTCATCTTTTAATTTAGCCTTTTCTTTTTTTCCCACTCCTTCATTGTATCCTGAAGGATCCTAACTATTTTGGTTCAAGTTGTGATCATGTAGAGAAGAATGAACTTCGATGATCTCTAAACTCCTTCCATATAACATCTCTTTGTTAGAGTGCAGTTACTGCCCTCTAAAATGTGTTACTTTTGCAGAAATGATCCTACCATTGCTCAGGTACATCATCATGTGGCCAGAGAGCAAACTTTCATGTGATAGAATAAGGTAAAGATGGCAGAGCTTAAATACAGATAAGTAAACAGGTATTCTAAGACTATTTATAGAGTAATAGAGGAAAAAAGACTGCATAATAAACTCCATTTAGTTCTCCACCTGAAGGTGAGTCACAGGCTACAGTGAGAAGGAAAGGTTTAGAGAGATTTGACTCACGTGCTGGAATGAGAAGTGGTTGTGGGATGCTCTGCAGGGGGAATTGTCCCTCACCAAGGAATCGAGGGAAAGGGGTGAATGCAGCAGAGATGAGGTGTAAGAATGTCTGCAGATGGTTTCAGAGCTCTGGAGCTGGCTCATGGGGTGTGGTGTGCTGCAAGGTACTTAAATGTCTTCATGGAGACTGCTGAGGAGTTCCTGCTCCTGTCATTTGTGTGTTTGGTAGATGGAAGGTGGTGAACAGAGGACAGGAATTCTGTAAAACACAGGTGTTTAAGAAAACTGCTGGTGTAGAACATCTGATGTGCTGTGTTAAGTAGAAGCAGGTTATTCTGTATAAAACAGGTGCAGGAAGGAAGCTGATGGAGTGCTGTGTTTCAGGTGCGTTCAGAAAAGCTCAAAATAAAAATAGTTCTGTTCTCCAGGCTGAACAGCCCCAGCTCCCCAGCCTTTCCTCACAACAGAGGTGCTCCAGCCCTCTGGTCAAAGTGATGCTGTACAGAAACTTATGTGATACTTGATTTTAATAAAAGAAACGATCAATTATTTCAGTTTTTGCAAGGCCTCAGACAAAAGTGCAAGTTGTCACATCCACTTCAGGAAGATAATTGAAAAATTATCTATAACGTTAAATATGTAAATTATATGCTGGTATTTAAAAAAGGTAAGTAAATAGGCTTTGTCTATTTATCATTGATCCTATCATCTCTCTTACCTGAATTGATCTCTCTCTGCTTGGCATCCTGTGGGTCTGCTGCCTTTTTCTAGGAGCATCTTGCAAGGTACCTTTTTGAAGACCAAACTGTTGGTAGAATTTTTCAGAGGTGACTTACTGAACATGGCAGATACAAAGCAGCCTTTGTAAATAAATACTGACTCTGCAATAATGTCTTTTTCAAATATTGGAACATGCTGTGTTCCCAAGCTGTTTTATAGTACCTGGTTTTGCCACTGCTTGTGAGTGCTTAGTCTGGAATTGCATTACTAAATACATTAAAAAAGCTCAAAGTCTAAATTAAGTCAGCTAAAAAGACTGTGCCTCATGCTGTTGAATAGATGTATGAAACTTTAAATGTGACATGACTGGTGTGGCTGTGAGGGTCAAGAGAAGTTCTTCTATTGCATTTTTTTCTTAGCTTCAGGGAAGTTGTTGGCTGTTGCTGGGTTGTTTTCCTAAATGGATTTCAGTGCCAGGCACTTGAGCTGACCTTCAGAAAGAGCACGAGTGCACTGCAGTGATGGAGAGCTTGGAAATAAATATCAGTAAGGGCACCATGTGCTGGGTTTTTGACCTGCAGCTTGTCTGGGAACGAGTAGATTATGGACAGGTACCACTCAGTTCTGAAGTGCCCTTCATACTGCTTTGTTTGGGAATTCAGGTGAGAGGTGTGAAAGAAAGGATCAGAGTTCTGGTTGCTGGAGAAGCTGCTGAGAGCCAGGCCATGGTCTTGAAGAGTAAAGCTGGATCTGCATTAGGCCATTTTCAACAGTGTCACTAACTTCTGGGATAAATGCCTACAAATCCCAGGCTGTGCCAAGTCTTGTCCTTGATTTATGCAACCCTGATGGCTGGAGTGTTCTTTAATATGACCAGTGTGGAGTACAGCCTGTGTGTCCCCATCTGAAACTGTGGACATGCAGAGTGTCCTGAAACCATAAACACATAGGGAAGGAATTAAAATGTCTAATGCTACTCAACCTGGAAAAGTGTTCTGTGTCCTTTGCTTGAAGAAAAGGATATTTTACATCAATGGACTGAATTTTATGGATGGACAGGCTTTTTTCAGTGCTGCACTGAAAGATGCTTTACTTTGCAAGAAGATGGAGGTCTAGGCCTGTTTTCTCTTTGTTGTACAGGTTGTGTTCATTAGGTCTTGTTAAAATACTGTGGATCAAGTCCACTTTTTGACATCTAGATCTAATCTTAGAGAAGCTGATGAAGTTGTTTCTAATCATGGGGAAAAAAAGAAAAAGTGGCAGGTGTTTTGTGTGCTTTGTGTCTTTTGATGAGAGAAAAATGTAGGTACATGAAACCTAAAACCAAATTAAAACAAAGGCTATAGAGATCTGAATAACTTGAGTGTTAGTTCATCTTTTAACAAATTTGGGGTTAGATAGTATTTTGTTAAGTACCAACTTCTGCTTTCTGTTACAGGTTACATCTTAAGTGTTGTGCTCCTAACTTTACCAAGGCAACACCTGGTTCAGCTTTACCTGTACTTTCTGACTGCACTGCTGCTTTATGCTGGGCACCAAATTTCCAGGTAAGAACAAATTGATTCATTTTGTTAGCTTGGTTTGGGAATGAGAAAAATAACAGTTATTTCATTAATATCTTCTATAAATGGTTCTGTGGACTCCTTTTTCTATGTCACACCCCTAAATATATCTTGCTGTTCTTTGTCTTGCAGAAGTTTACAGAATTAAATATGCAGTCAAGTAGTTCTTTAAGTCATGGAAAATACACCAGGAATTTTGAGCTACTTGTCTGGAGAGTGTAATGTGCACTAATCTAAGGAGAGAAAGCACTTACCACAAGACTAAATGTGGCCTCTCAAAGTAATCTCAGTTAACCAATGGCTCAGCTCACATGCTTTCAGCACAGGGGCATTTTACAAAGCAGACAGGATGTTACTTTTAGTTTCCTGGCACCTCAGGTGAGAGCAAATTGGGATCTGGAAGGTGGTAAAAGCAAAGTAATAGTGGAATTTATTCTTAAAATAGGTTACACAAAGATGAATTCACAATGGAGACAGGCAGGTGGTTTGGATCTAAAATACAGAGTGTAAGGCTGGAGAACTCTGAGTCAAACAAGACAAAATCAACCATCTTTGCTTGGCCCCAGCTAAATCTGTTGAAAGGCAGTGTAAACTTTCTCACTAACACGATGTTTAATTGGAACCAAAGACACTGTCATCTCTTTAAAGGCTTTGCATGGGAAGTTTTGAAAATAGGGATTTGAGCCTGACTTACTTTGGTGCCTGCTGATGGGAAACATTTAAAAATGTGCTTTCAATTGATTTAATGGAAGTGATAGTTTTGTTATTTCCGCATCAGAATTGTTCCAAAGCATTTGCTGGAATGTCTTGCTCGATATGTTGCAGTTCAGGGGAGTGTTAATGAAGGTTTTGTGATGACTTGACATATCACTGTTGTGGCTGTCAGAGTTGCAGTCAGTGATTTCCTGAGAGGATGAGGAAGAGAGGAATTATGGCCTCTTATTGCCTTGGTAGGAAGGAAAGAGGTTTATTTGTCATCCTCAGGGGAGTCCTGAGTTATTACAGATGGAGTTTGTGGGTGTTTCTTACAGAGTTAAAGGCTTATTTATTAGAAAAAGCAACCTAAACATTATTTAAAACCTTGTGTTGAAAAAATAAAGCTAGTAACAAATGCCCATCAGACACAGGACTTTGGTCCAGAACACTTAGAGATGGACATGCTTATGCCACTCTGGGTCTTTATATTTTTTAGAAGAAAGGGAGGTGGTATGCATTTGGTTGATACATTAAGGAATAGCACTGTGTTTGCTTTGAATACCTTGTTTGTTTTTCTGTGTAATAGAAATTCTGACCTCTGTTGCTTTGTGAGGTTTGAGAGTTACAGGCTTCATTGTAACACATTTGATAACCATTGCCTGGACTGTTCCCTGTGTCTGTACTAGGATTTCTCTATTTGGTGCTTCTGGAGCGAGTTAATAAAGACTTTAATTAAATCTTGCATCAACTAGCACAAAAAATATATTTAATTAAAATATGTCTTGGATTCAAATAGTCCAGCAGTATTCCCGAGGTGTTTTGCAAGGCAAATGTAGCTGCTGACACTGTTGAGTGAGCTTACCCATTCCCTAGACAGGAGGCTGATTTGGTTTGGAAGGAAGCACAGAGCAAGGGGCTCTCACCAGCAGCCTTTGTATAATCAGGCAATCATATGTGGGGAGTGACACTTGAATTAGCTTTACAAAAGGATTTTTGAATCCCATTAGTTTTCACATTGAAAATAGTAAAACGTGACAGACATATCTGTTGGCAGAGCCATTCCTCTTACTGCCAAAACTATCCAGTTCCAACTGATGTTTCTATTTAGCAGCCTGATCACAACAAGACATACAGTAGTCACATGTGCAAACTGTTCTTTAGTGTTTTTTGTTGGTAATTCTGCTTAGAGCTGAAAACTTCCAGGGACTGACTTGCATGCACTACCAGTTGGGATGCTATTTAAGATCGGTGAAGAGGTCTTATATTGAGGCCAGTTTGGTTAGTGCAAATTATAGAACAAGACCAGAATCATCTGGCACTTGTGACTCTGCAGTGTCCTGGAAATTCTGAGCTGTTGAAAGACTTCAGCTTTCAGTGCTTTTTTTCCACCCCAGAAATAGCTTGCAGTTCATCTGCAAGCCTGGGAATAAGATCATCTGAATTTTATAGTTAAGTTCTGACTTCAGACTTCCAGGTTTATGTGACCTTGACAAGTCACTTAATTTCTTAAATGTTTGTTTCCTTGCCTGCAGAGCTGAGAATTACCTTAGCTGTGTAAAGATGGTTTAGGTAATGTTTGTGAATACTTGGCACATCCCAGAAGATGCTACATTTGTATGTAGCATGCTAACCTGGCAATTCGGGTGGAAATAACATACCATCTGCTTATGGAAAAAAGAGAACTCAGCTTTAAAAAACCAAAATCCTGGTTAATGAAATTTCTTTGCCCAAGGTTTCCTGCTGCAGTCTTCAATTTCAGGAAAAATTAGTTTAATAATGGAGTGGCACAGGAATAGGAACAGCTTGTGCTGGGTGCCTCCAGCCAGGGACCCAGAGCACACAAATCTGTGAAGCTTTGTACCCTTACAGTCAATACACCCATCCTTCACACACTCTTCCTGTGCTTTGCACACATCCCTTGGTCAAATGGTGGGTTTTGGTCTGGGGTCTTATTGTTCTTATTGTTGGATTCTTTCTCAGTCTGAGTTGGGTGTTGGCTGTTTTATCTGGCTGGGTGGCAGCTTCTGCTGACAGCAGTGGCTTCCTTATCTTCCAGTTCACAGTGGTCTCAGGGCCTCCCTTCATGTAACAGCAGAAGTTCAAGATAAGTGTGACTTTTCTATGTGGGAGCTTGGTGCTGGTGAGAGTTTGGGGCTCCTGGCCTAAGACTCCAGCAGCTTTTGCTACTCATGCTTTGAGCTTTTAGATTATTAATGCTCAGCAAAGCCACTCAGACAAATAATACAGTTAAAAGGCCACATCTAACTAAACTTAATTTACGACACTCCTCCTACTTTTTAAATTAAGCATTCCTTCTAATATGTCAAAAGGAACTCATGAAGTCTTAAAGACCCTTAAATACAACCCTTAGTCTCACATACAACATTATTATATGCAATAGGCACAATATAATCAGAGTGAACAAGGTCATCACTGGATGGAGCATCTGAATAGACATTCCTGTTGGTGACCACCCAAAGAGAGTCTCCCAACATCAGTGTTGTACCTCCTTCTTCATTCTTTCCATGACATGATGCATCTCTTCTGCACTGAATGGTGACTAGAATCTTTTGTCCATTGTTTTGGATATGTTGCAGTAGTTGATAGAGGTCATGGTGTCTTAGTAGCTTCCTCACCAATGCAGGATTCATTCTGATGGGGATAAGTAGTAAATTTTAGCTTAAGTATAATTGGACTGTAACCATTGATAAGAGAAAATAGGAGCTGAATAATTAAAATTGCATCCCACAGTGTTATTACAGTTAGAAGTAATTGAGTGATCATTTGTCCCTGCAGTGATGTTATTTACAAACAAAAAATTAGAAAGAGTTCATAGACAAACACATCCTTTTCCAACATATCCAAGTACAGTTTCAGGGGTTTCTTTGGAGTGTATTGCAAGTGACAGATATTTTGTTCAGTGTCAAAACAAATGTCTTGAGCTTTGATGGTTTTACTTTCACAGATAAATCCCTGTTGTGCTCCTGCAACGTGCACATCAACGTTGACACTGCTATTTGATGTTATTTTATTGTGCCCATGCTCTGTGTTCCAGTGGATGGAGTGTAGTTCCATTGGGATTCAATCCTAACACAGGGATTGGGGATGTGCTGTGTTCCTATGTGTTGTATTGCACTGAGACAAAAAGCTTATTACTCCGGGGTTATATGGGAATTGGCTGGATACCACCATGGTTGGAATTATCTCTCAAAATCGGTTGCATTTTCCTATTTTTTTTTAATTTCAATAAGTAAGATACACCCTTCCCCTTCTTATGGTTGTGGCTACTATAGATTGTATCTGGAGTTGTGCTTGGGTGCAACTGGAAGCCAGTGCTTATTCCAGAAATTTGGGGGATCAACTGATCCCTTTCTCGTGTGGGGGTGGTACCTGAGCTCGTTGTGCTGGGCAGTGAGAGGGTGGTTGGTATTAAGTTAATTTCTTTCACAGTTCTTATTAACAGATACTCTGTTGACTTGAAATTCAGTGTCCAACCACACAGAGCACCTGGAATGAGTGTTAAACAACAGTAGCACTGGGGCAATGAACTTTGGTCATGCTGGTTCTCTATTAAAGTTGGATCATGAGCTGTGTCCAATTCACCACAAAAAATGAGAGCTTTTGTTTTTGGATTTCACAGAGGTTTGGTCACCCAGCCCCTGACAATCTACATGAATTAGCTCCCCTTTAGTGTTGTTAACTTCATACCACACTGAATTGTGCATTGATTTTGTACTTAGCCATGCAGCTGTGGTCATCTGGGTTAACAGCACCAAGAGTGGTGAGTGAGCTGTCCCACTTCATCTCTTCAGTGTCAGTTCTTCCCAGTGCCATCATTCATTAGCTGGCTGGTTACTCACCACTCATTTGACATGAGACTGGTGTATCCAATTTTCTTTTCCTTAAACAGTAATGCATTTGTCCAGGGCTTTTATCCTCTAAGCGCTGTCGTAAATAAGTGAGTCTTAATTGATTGAAAGTTCCATGTAGTGGCCAAATTTCCTGGGGCCCCCACCAGCTGTCCCAGTAATATATGGCCATTCCTCCTGGCACAAGGCCACTGTGTGCTCTTTAGATAATTGAGCTGTACCATCAATCTTTTCCCAATTTCGCAATACCTTGGCCAAGGGCATCCCCTTTTCTACGCGGAGTTTATTCCCTGTTACCAGAAATAATGAAGAAAAGGCAGCAAAAAAGGACTGTCAGGGAGACCCTCCTGTTGAGTTACGAGGTTCAGAAAGGACCCCCTCGCTTCTCAGAGAGGAGTGTAGGTGTAGCTGGATCCAAGTCTCAGACTTTGCCAACAGTTTGTATCTGAAGGATTTTATTTCCCATTGCTAAGAGCGACTCAACCCCTTTCCACGTGGAACTTGAACCCCTTTTCTTTGTGCATGTTACACTGCTGTGAGTGAGCTGCAGCAGGGGAAGGATTCAGACACACCCCGATACTGAGAGAGACTCAGACCCACTGCAGGACTTTCTCCAAATCTGCTGAGGGAATTTAACACTCACCCTTCAATGCCTCCTGCTCCAGAGGCTCCTGGTGAACTCACCTGGTGCCAGCACTTGGGTATTTGGAGACGAGAAGTTGTGAAAGTGGTCTGAGATCCCATCTGGTTTCCTGCAGCAGAGTTTCCAATTCCAAGAAAAATTAGTTTAATAAGTGAGTGGCACAGCAATAGGAACAGCTTAGCTGGGTGCCTTCAGCCAGGGACCCAGAACACACAGATCCCTGGGCCTTTGTACCCTGCCTGTTCTTCACACACTCTTCATGTGCTCTGCACACACCTCTTGCTCCGGTGATGGGTTTTGGTCTGAGATGTTTTTGTTCCCTGCTGGATTCTTTCTCTGTCTCCAGCTGGGTGTTGGGTGTTTTTGTCTGGCTGGGTTGCAGCTTCTTCAGTGAACCAGAGTTCACACTGGCCTCAGGGCCTCCCTTCATGTAAAACTGAGCAGAAGTTCCAGATAAGTTCAGCTTTCCTAGGTGGGAGCTTGCAGCTTGTGGCTGAAGACTCCAGCAACTTCAGCTACTCATACTGTGGAAAACTACTCACACAAAAGAACATAGTTTAAAATAATTCAGCGTACTAAATTAATTTACCACAGTTCTGCTGCTCCTGACAAGGAAGGTGGATGCTGGTTTTATTTTATATGTAGTAGCGGAAATGTCTTGCTTAAAAGGATCACATTTCTTTTACCCATTGCCAGCAAAAAGCAGCTTGGGAAAATAAGTGATGCAATTATTTAGAATAGAAGTGATGCAATTAAACACACTATTAATGCTAAAACTGGAGTCCACATCATTGTCTAATTTCATGTTTTGCAGTTCTATTATAATTGTATCCCAGGTGTGTTGAGCCTCACAGAGCTTAAAATGAGAAGGGAGGGAACCAAAGACTGAATTGTTTCTTATGGATAAACTTAAAATACACTTAATTTTAAGGTTGTCTGTAGACATTAGAAACCTATGAGAATGTCTTTGATGTTGACAGTGGAGATTAATCAGCCAAAGTAAATGTCAGCAATATGAGTCAGGTCAGATAACCACTGTGCCTTGTGTCAGTCAATTATAAAGCATTTTTTTAGTAATGGAAGACCTTTCTGCACTTTCAGTACCAAAAAAATGGTCCTGTGTGAAGCTCTGTGTATCTTTACCTTTGTAGAGCAAGGTTAGCCATGGCTGCCCATGGGTACCTGTTAACAGGCCAGCAGCTGGATTAAATGAGGGTAGGAATGCACCTACAGAATGAACAGCAGCCAGTCTGATCTAAGCTTTATTCTTAAATCCTAATTTTCTAAAGTAATGTAGTTTCAGTCATTTCATTAACTAATAAATAATGATTTTAGCATTCTTGTTTTCTTACATTGCTGCACTAAAGTGAACAATCCTCAAATGTAAAAGCTGCAGATTAATACAGCTTTAATTGATCAAAATTGAGTGCAGGCACTTGCTTTTTTCAGCATCTTGTATGGCACTGCAGCTGTTCGAGGCATCTTCTGATTGGTGTCTGTGCCAAAAGATCCTTGTGTTTGTACTGGTAATAAGACAATCATTGCTTTCACTTTCCTCATTGAGACATCATCTACAAATACTGTTTAAAAAATTTAGGAAAGCTTAAAACATTGCTTCTCGGAGCTGGTGAGCCTGAAACTCAGTTATAATTGAGAGTTACTTAGGGAATTCAGCCAAGTGCAGACCTTTGTGCAGATGACTGAATCAGACAACAGCAAGAAATGTAGCTTGAAGAAATTTGGGTCATCTCCAGGCACGTTCTGGCGTTGAAGAAGCAACTGTAAGTGCAGCTTTGTTTGTGTGTCTTAGCTAAGTTGTGTAAGGTCATCTTGCTGCATTTGGTATCCTGGATGATTTTATAACCTGTTTCCTAACAGATAGAGAAGAAACTTGATGTCTTCACTGCTTTCCTTCCAGCAGCTTAGAAATTGCCACTGTTTTCACCCAAAATTTGATGATGGAGCATGGTTTTTTTAAAAAGCCATCTTCAGCGTGTTGCAAGTGCTGTGATTTTTTTCTGTCTTTTGTAACTGATGGATTATCCTGTTTGTGTTGCTGATGCTTTCAGAAAGTGCTTTCTGCTGGTACATATGATGTAAATAGATGTAAACAGATAAAAATAGATGTAAATAGAAAAAAACCAAATCTTTGCCCCAAGGATCACAACCTTATGGATTTTGGAAGGTGGGAAAAAAAGCACTTGTACTTAGCTATACCTTGATAACAAGGAGAAATTTCTGTCTAGAATTGTCATCTTAGGTGCCTTTTCAGTCTTCATGTGTTTTTAATTGTAGGTTGCAGTCTAAAGAACCCATTTCAACATACCTCACATATACTATGACACTTAAAAAGCTGCTGTGAGTAGGCAGCGTTATCAGCTATGAAGAACAGGCTTTGAAGTGTTTGTTTTAGTACTTTGAGATTTATATCTTGAATTCCAGAGATTTTTTGCAAGTGAAAATGTGAATACCTTTGCTTGGGGTAGGAAGGTAATACTAGGAAAAGGATTTATTTCCACATTTCTGGGGAGAAGCAAAGTACTAAGTTGCATCTATTTCTGCACTGAAATAAAAAGAGCAATTCTTGTATTGGCTGCGTTTTCCAGTCCTGTTTGCTGTGCTTTGTCTGCATCTGTTCCCAGCAAGTGTGGCTTGCCTCACTGATAAAAATAAACCTGGAATAAATGAATTGCCCCTCGAGCAAAGAGACTCTGCGAGCTCCATGCGGGGTCAGCTCAAGTGTGTCTGTCTGGCATTCCTGGGATGTGATGCAGGTAGACATGAGTGGCTGGACAGGATCAGCCAGATCCAAGCACAGGCTTTTTGTGCTGCTGCTGTCCTAACCAGGGTGGAGCTGCAGCCACCCTGGAGTGGAGCAGGAATGGTCACAGGGCAAGGCAGAAAAACGGGCTGGGGATCAGGATGTGGAAGGTCTGGAGTATTGCCTGCTGTCTCATGGCAGGGGATTAAGGAGCCACTGCAGAATTCCTGCTGTGCTGCTTCAGGATCAGCTTCTGAAAGTGTGAAATGCCTGCTCTTGGTGTGAGGTTCATATCTGAGTTCTGTTGCTGTTATATCTGTTAATAACCGAGGGCAGAGCTGATGGATGATCACCCAACAGCAGAAAAACGCCCCAGCTCCTCAGATTCTTACCTTTCACTTTGGTTGCCAGAGCCCACCCTCCCAGCCTACCTTTTCTGAAGGGAATTACAGATTTTCAGACTCTTACTGTGTCTGTCAATAGCATTCTATCAATTTGTGGGGATCCAATTTAGAACTAAACTTTTAAATCATGTTGGACAAAAGGATGATGTAGCAACTGTGTTCCTGACTCTAGTTCATGATTGTCACTTTTCCTTCCTAATTCAATGCAAAGAACTTGTTAAGTGCAAAATACTATAAGCATTAAATTGGAAGATCTCTCTGTCAAGCGCTCCAGTTGTGTTTTCACACATTGCTAGGGGGAAAAGAAATTATTGTTGGGAAGAAAAACACTTAATAAGGATACTTAGAAATGGAATGGTGCTTAAGAGGCTTTGTCAATAAGCAGTTTGAGGTCATGCTCTGAAGAACAGCTTGGATGTCTCAAAGGATTTTTACAGCACTGCCAGTGAGTCTAATTACAGATAATTCTGCTCTCGCTGAAGTCATGCCTCAGTTAGATCCTTCCATCAGTGCAGCTGCTGGAACCATAGTGTTAGTACTGCTTTTTGCAATTCAGTTAATTGGCTGTGACATACACTGAAGTTACATATATGTGGGATGAATAAATTGCTTCTTGTCTGATCAGATGGATCATAATAGTTTGTGGATTTGCTTTTTTAGGGATTACGTGAGGAGCGAATTGGAATCAGGATATGAAGGACCAATGTACCTGGAGCCTCTCTCCATGAACCGTTTCATGACTGCTTTAGTAGGTAAGTGCCTTAAATAATTGAGAAGAGAGAGCTCTAATTCTCTTCATTGAAACCTATGCATGTTTACCTCGTGGTTTCACATCTCATTTATTACTTTAACTTATTGTGGTTCTTATTAATATGCAAGAGGCATGGGAGGATAGCTGTATCCTGCCTGGCTTTTTCTATGCCACTGATTTAGCAATACCCCATACTTGCAGCTCTGAAATACTTTCCAGGTCTGTTTGTTGTGCTCTGCCTCTGTTCTTCTCAGACTTGCAGTCTGATTCAGAACAACTGGAGTGTCTGTAATGACCTTTATGTGGAAAGTACTGTAGAAATTTCAATGGTAATGTGCATTTGTAGTGTTTTTGTCAATTCAGGTGTTGTACACATCAATTCTTCATTGGCTTTATAGCTGAACACTCTAATTATCTCAGAAAAACTGGTGAAATATATTGGTGGGTGTGTACACGGGACTGCAGGCTACTGGTCTTTTTACAGAGTCCCGGGGATATTTCTAATTAAAGAGTTAAGGAATAACAAGTCAAACACATTTAAATTGTTTGATTAATGGCAGAGATGACTTGCCTACCTAAAAATCCCAAATAAATCATGAAGAATTGGATTTCTCAGACTGTTTCCTTACCCTTTGAATTTTGACTGGAAGAGAACAAATTTGGTGTTAAGGTTGCTACACCAAACCGTATGTTCTCCTGAGAGGATACTGGAATACAGCCCCCACCTGCCCATGTATATTTTAAAATGAAGCCTGAGACAAGCTTGGAAGAAAAATGTTCCTTAATTCCTTTCACTAAGATCTATGGTTTTCATCAGATTATTGACAGATTTAGTCAGCCATGTACTGTTGGCAAAACTCAGCTGCTTTCTGTTTATTTGCAGCTGCTACTGGCAGATAGAAATGGGTTTTCTGCTTTACAGTATTTTAGGTCTGACAGAATTTACACATCTCTTGTTTGCCTTCATCCTCACTTTAAAATGTGGCATTTGTTTTTAATATTTACAATAGAAGTAACATGGATAATTTTCAAGAAAATGTTATTTAGATACAGTTTGTTCTCTCTTCTGAATTTCTAGATGTATTTTGCTGTCTTGTCAAATGACACCAAAGAACAGCTAAAGGTTTTGGCATGTTTTTTATGAGAAAATGTTTGTAATTAGTCTGTGAATCTCTGCCAGGTGCAATGCAGGGTTGCATGGTAAAGCAAAATCCCTCAGAGAGCTTCACAAAGCAGCAGGCAGGCCTGGGCAGGAAGGGATCAGGAGGCATTGTGTCATTCAGTAACACTCAGAAACCAAACCCAGAGTCAAACCCAGTATGCTGCATCCAGGTTTTAATAGGGATTAAAAAAGTGAGAAAAATATAATGGTTTTATCCAATACAGTTTCTGGTTGTAGTGGGTATCAGGCTAAAGTGTCCTCCTATTGTAATTGTTTCAGAAGTGGGTGCTTACGACTGTAGCAGCAAATGTGTGTATGTTAACATACGTACCATCCCTATTCTTCGTTTTCCATATTCCTATAAAGTCAACTTTAAAGTGTAATTTTGGTCTCAATGACAAGCAGTTGTTTTGGGGAAGACTTGTGAAAGTGGTCTGTGAGGCTTGACAGTGTTTTGTATGAATGTGAAATATTTTCTCAGATATGTTGTATACAAGGGTGTTTATTCAGTGGAGTCTCAGGAATGCACAGCACTGAGCAGTGTCATCTTCACAGCAAAATGAATGTCCAGGTGCTTTGCTCCATCTTTTTGTCACACATTCTGACAGGGTGTTGGGCTGCAGCACTGCTGACAAAGGCACCAAAGCCAGGTGCATGAGGGAATGGAACAATGGTGCTGCTGGTACAGCTCTGCTTCCTAAAGTTCTGGTCAGAATTAAGGGAATAATGTACAATATGCCAGTTGGTTCACAAATGCAACCTTTGTTAATGCTTTTATTCATTAGTACTTTTTGAATGGGCCCTCACAGCCATTTCTTCCCCTGCATCTAACTCAGTCTGATGACTGTTGTCTAAGGATAATAACATGTTCCTAAGTGCTGGATGGAAGAAATAAATGTCTTTGGGGATAATCCCTTGGATGAGTGTGCCACTTTGGGAGCACCTCAGTTGTGAATGTTTCAAAGCTGCTGCATGGTTTTGGAAGTGATGCTACCATGATGACTTGTTCCTTCTTAGTGCACAATAATGGGGTTTTATATTAACTTTAGGGCATCCTGGTTTTGAGTTAACAGTCACTGGTGTAGCCAGGGAGTTTGTTAACATCAGAGTTCTAAAATTGTGAGTGAAATAAAGATGCTTCTGTACTCCCAAGTGGCTTGTACAGTGGCTGTGCCACATTGGCTTTCTTGTTGCACATTTTCCATTAGCTTATGAGCTGGGAGGTTCTGGCTGCAACGTTTAATGTATTGATGTCAGCAATGTTTAATGTATTTATGGTGGTTTAGGGAAGGGAAAAGAATGGGCAGGAGGTGGATTTCTTCCTTATTGCCTCATTTCCTAGCAGAGGAACCTGGTTGGTGTCTTCCAGGGGTGTTCCAGCTATCAGGTTCAGTAGCTGTGTTTGTCAGTTTTCAGTCCACAGCATTTCATCTTAGAATGCAAACATTCACCTGGATGTGATAATCTTAGCAGGTAGCTAAAGTGTTCAGATCTATGATTTGAGGTACAGACTAACTTTCTCTGGCTGATCCTGCAGTGTGAAGTTGCTGTACAGCCTCACCTGGAGATGAAGTGTGATTTACTGCAGAGAGAGAGTGGCTGTCCTGAACTAAGGTGCTGCTACCCCAGTTTAAAATGGGAAGCACCATCACTCAAAGCTCCATTGGAGACATTCACGCCCTTCCTGCAGGGGTTGAGAATTGACAAGGTGAACACTTCAGGGAGGAGATTGGGGCCTCCAGAGAAAGTGCTCCATGTATTTCCTTTGATGGTGTGTACAGTTCTCCTTCCCATGACAAATAACTTCTGACCTGTGTTTACATTAAAAGGGTGGGAGGGCCAGAGTTGAGCAGGGATGACCAGCACACTCCACACGTGGCTGGTTTTGCTGCCTGCTGAGATGAGACTGAACTCAGGGGCTCTAATTTGTGTGCAGAGAGCTCCAGAGTCACCCCAGAGAGCGCTGGATGTGATGCTGTCGCAGTATCTCGTTTCAGATGACGCCACTCTTATTAAATCCTGAAGAACATATTGGGTGCTGGTGTTTGTGTCCCTTTGTATGTGAAGCTGAGTTGCCTTAGTTACCATGAGTCGCAGAAATCCTCGCAAGCTGCCTGCCAGGCTCCTGAATATGACAGCACAGCAGTGTGCTGGTGGTGTCTTAAATAGGGTTGTAGCAACGTGTGTGTGGGCAGAGAACAACAAAGCAGAGGGAGAATGCTTCAGAGCTGGAGTCTGCTGAACGTCTAAAGAGATGAGTAAGAGTAACTTTCTCTGAGGCTCATAAGACCCAGTATGCTGGTAGTGTCTTGCTGAGAGCAGGGGTGCTTGTTCTGCAGAGACAGCTGCTAATTCTAAAATACATCTATCAAATTGACAGTAGGAATTAAACTTGAAAGAGAACAGTGTGAAGGAGGGAGAACTGTATGCTTAAGTAGTAGAGATTAGAGATTGCTTTCAGCTGCGTTGCAGTTATTTTGAAAGCAGAAGTGCTTCCCTAGGTAGGGAAGCTTGGCAGAATGAAAGCAAAACACTGGTATGGCTGTTTCTCCTGCCACAGCTTCCCTCCACAGCCCATCCAGAAGGGCTTACAAGGTCAGTGAGCTTATGTGAGCACATGGAGTTCATGCTGACCTAGAGATGCTACTGGCCTTGGTCTGGTTTCTCTGTTTAGAAACTCCTGGTTTCAGGGGGAGTTATGAAATGCAAGTATTAGCAGAGGTGGTTCCACAACAGGGCATAAAACCCAAAATAAACTTGGGTTTATTGTATTGTGGCATTTGGATACAAGTTATCATCGATGGTGAACGAGGGTCTGTTTTCAGATAATATGCAGTAAACTTTTTCCTTACTGTAAAATGATGAGTGAGAATTGTTCTTACCCAGCAATGTGCATTTTGCCCCATTCAGTTTCCTCTGGGATCAAGGATTCAACTCCCAGTGACTCTGATGGGAGCAGTTACACTGGAGTGCTCTTAGTGCTTCAGAAATACCCCCCTCCAAATCTCTGGGTTTGTGGGGGAGATGTGCTTGTCTCCCCACCAGCTATTAAAGAGAATTTAGTTGTTAATTATCTATCACTTGCAAGCTTCAGTGATAATTCTGAGCAACTGCCTGAGGGCGTTGTGAAATTATTGAAGTCTCAGCTGCTGACCTGGCTGTTCTCCTGTTGCTGTTCTTGACCAGTAATTCCTCTTGACAGTGTAAATATTGTTGCTCTAAAAGCCATTTGGGACCTCTGATTACTTTTTTTGTGTAGGTCAGGATGAAATAGTGTAGCTGGGCTTCAGAAAAGCTGCTGTGTGTACGGGATTTCAACTGAGATGGGGACGGTGAGGAAAAAGAGAGCTGACTTGTTGGGTTATCCTCTGTATGATTTATTCCTGGGACTTTAATCTGATTCTGGATGTGTTTTGGGTTTACAGCTGACTAATCTGGGAAGTGAAAGCATTCACTGTGTGCACTTTGCAAAGGGTAACTTTGAGTGCCCCAGCGCCAGCCACGCAGAGGAGCCTGGTTTCGTAACAGAGATGCCCCAGTTAGAACGGCCCTGACATGCTGGCTGCTGATAACGGCGTTCTGGAAAGATAACGTATTAAAAAACGCTTTTTCCTGAAGGGGATAATCAGCTTGGTTCTGAAGCTCTGTGTCGCCTTTCCAGGGCAGCTGGTGGTGTGCACGCTCTGCTCCTGCGTCATGAAGACCAAGCAGATCTGGCTCTTCTCGGCCCACATGCTCCCTCTCCTGGCGCGGCTCTGCCTCGTCCCGCTCGAGACCATCGTCATCATCAACAAATTCGCCATGATCTTCACGGGCTTGGAGGTTCTCTACTTTCTGGCCTCGAATCTCCTGGTGCCCTACAACTTGGCCAAATCTGCGTACAGAGAGCTTGTTCAGGTAAGACATTGGATGTCACAGTTTTATTTTTCTTGGCTTAAGCCAGTTTTTGCAGGCTTTCTTCTCAGCACCTCTGTGTGTGTGCTAACTCACGCTTTCTTAGCAAACCAAGTGTCCTCCTTTTCATAGCATCTTCTTTCTTTAATTTATGACAGCTTTGGATGGGTGAGCAGTTAAGATATGAGCCTGAATTATGCTGCTGGCCAGCTGAACATGTCCACTTTGCTTGGACTTTGCTTCTTCCTTCCCAAATCCTGGCTGAAAGACAAGATTGTGACAGAACAGAATTTATTTGCAGGCTTATTAAGTGAGGAAGGTAATTCCCTGTGCATTCATTGTAGTAGCTGTTCATTTCAGGAAATGCCTTCTGTATGAAAAGTGTTTGTAATTACAGAAGTGTTAAATAGGGAGTGACACTGAAGCTGATTTTGACTCTGATAATCACTGTGTTAGTGATTTGTAACTTGGACAGTGATTTGAAAGGTCTGTGGTGTTTTCTTTAGTACAGCAAAGTTACTGACACCTCAAACAAAAGTTGGCAGAAACAAAGAAGACTGATCTGATGTGTCCATTTTCTTAATGCATTGCCATCTGTTATGTTTAGTTGAAAAGATACTTTCTCAGTGCTACACAAGCATCACATCTGGTTTTTTATATAAAATATAAATGTATATGCATCCTTCTATATATTTCAATATAATAAGATTGATGCTTGCTTGATTTTTGACTGAGCCACTGTTTCAGCTCTCACTACAGCCTAGATTTTTTTTAAACCAATCCACTGGGCTTTTTTGCCTTCTGCTCTTCAGTCCAGAAGCAGTCTGAAAACTAACTTGTTAAGCTCTCTCAAAACCTTCTTTAAAGCTCTTGTTTGCTGTCATATCTGTCATACACAAACAAAAACCTGGCAGCAGTAGGTGCCTGCTGTGCCAAGGTCTCAGCTTGTCATGTTGATCATTGGTGTCTGGTTATTTATTTTGTATGTAGTTGGTCTTTAGAGCAGGATTATCCTTCTGTGTTTGTACAGCACCTAGCATGGTCTGACCTCATCCACAGAATCATAGATTTATTTAGGTTGGAAAAGAACTCTGAGATCATCAAGTCCAACCACTAAACCAGCACTTCCAAGGCCACCAGTGAAACGTGTCCCTTAGTGCCTCATCCACACGTCTTTTAAATCCCTCCAGGGATGGGGGCTCCACCACTGCCCTGGGCAGTCTCTTTCAATGCCTGACCACTCTTTCAGTGAAGAAGTTTTTCCTAATATCCAATCAAAAGCTCCCCTGGCTTGCAGATTTGCTGATTAAAAACTAATTAGGGAGTTAACTGGCAAAGCTTCAATATCCTGTTTTCCAGTGAGAATAGAAATACCAAGCTTACTGTGCATGAGTGGTAACATTTGGGGTAAAATGTCTTTGTACAGCTCAGAGCTTTGCAACAGGGTGGAACCAGCACTTCCACTTTCCATGTGGATGAATGGATGCACAGTTTGGCTTCCTGAAATCAAATTCCGATTACATGTGGATTTGAGACCTGTATCTTTTTTTATTAGACACATTTAAAACACTTCGACGTTACAAATGTTTTAATTGCAAATACATTCCAGATTGAGAGGGGACATAGATATTTTTTGCTGATTTTTTTATTTGTTCATTTGTCAGAGTTGTGTTGTAAATATTGCTGTTACCCAAGTCTCCTCATCTCTAGAATTTCTTGTCTCCCACCTGCCCTGTCTCAGTGTTTAAATCTTTCCATGCCAGGCTGTATTATAGTAATCATGAGGAAGAAATACTCCTTGTATTCCTGGCCTTTGGACACTGATCATATTCCTTCTCCTGGCTTTTTATGCATATGGATTAATGGTTTTTTTCCTTGGGAATACAGAAAAAATGTCAGAAACTTTATAATGTGGCACTGAGTTTATAATTGTGTTGGATGCTGCTTTTCTAAATGCAGTAGTGGAGTTGGAATAAAAAGTTGTGTGTAAGTGGTTTTCACATTGTATTGGCAATAGGGGAAAACAGGATTTTTGTTTTTCAAGAGCTTGCGGCTCTGTGTTCCTGAAACAGCAGAATAAGCATTGGCTCACAGTGTGTTCATGTAACTGTTTGCAACTCCACTGCAAACCAAGCCTGGATGTGTATTCCAGAAGAGGGTATTGCTGTTCCAACTGGATATTTCCCTACTTGTATTTGCTATAACTTTGAGCAGTTGTTGGTTTTCAGTGCTGCCTTTATCCTGGTGTTTGTGAGTTTGCTGCTCTTCCAGGCTGGATTTGGTTGAGGGTTTGATATCAGTGTCAAAACCTTGTGAATATTGGGATGTTAAACACTGGGAGTGTTTCCTGAGACAGCCCTGACAGGTGGACCAGGGCAGCTTTTTGTGTTTGTGTGCATGTTAGACTGTGCCTGATGGTATAATTTAAAAGAGGCCCAGAGCCTTGGCTGCCTGTTGGCAGCAGAAGACGCCAGAAATGCCTCACGGTTATGAATCTACATTATGAGCGTAGCATGACCCTTTTCCGATGTGCTGGAGCACTCTGCCAGGAGTGCACAGGATTGCTTGCCTTGGTCCCAGGCCAGGGGAGTCTCCTGAGGGCAGGTGCACTCCTTGACAAGTCTGTGAGCAGAGCAGGAGCTTGGCACTGTGTCCCTGCCAGCAGCATATTGCTTGTCCATCAGCCCCAGTATGTACTGCAGCAGGTCCCATAAGTGTCATATCCCTCAGGCTTGTCAGCTTTCTTAGCATTTGCTGAAATTTCCTTGCCATGATGGCTTCTGTGTCCTTGTGGGAAGCAGGGGATGAGGAATTAGTAGTTATGAGTGATTTCCTTTTGACCTTTTGTATTAAGTCCAGCTCTGTGAAGTTCCAGCTTCTTAGAAATGACTGCATTGTAACTCAGCCTTTGCAATACAAAGGAAGTACTTAGAGCTTCAGAATCTTCTGAGATAAGTCTTAAGCATGAACTTCTAATTGGTGGATTAGGTTTGTGATCCTTTTGAGACACTTAAACATAAAATGTGTGAGGTATAAAGTTTTTCCTTAAAAACATGTCAGCAAAGTAGATTTACTACTTTTTAGTGGTGTGGCTCATTTCAGTTTCTAGTGTGTGCAGTGACTTGGTAGTAGCTACAGAGAAAACAACATTGCTGTGACTTAAACTGAGCAAGAGGGTCTCAGGGGGTTGGCACGACCTGGATCCACATGTCCCCACCCCTCTGGCTGTGAGTGGGCTGCAGGAAGCAGCTCCAAGCCAGGTGTTGGTAGGAAGGGACATTCAGCTGGCCTGAGGGTTTGCTGCTGCAGTCAGGAACTTCTCCCTGCTGCAGACAGTGGAAATGTGTCACTGCTGAACCTGGGCTCTGCCTTTGTCAAACTGTAGTTTGTACCTCCTCTCTTCCCTTGGGATGATTGAGGCCATGTGGATTATCCTTGCCTTCCTTGTGACTGTATTGTTGACTTTCCTTTTGTTACCAAATCCCAGGTGTCATGACCCAATAACAAATTCCCTTTTTGTGTCTTCCCAGGTGGTGGAGGTGTACGGGCTCCTGGCACTGGGAATGTCTCTGTGGAACCAGCTGGTGGTCCCAGTGCTTTTCATGGTGTTTTGGCTCGTCTTATTTGCTCTTCAGATCTATTCCTATTTCAGTACAAGGGACCAGCCTGCCTCCAGAGAGAGGCTTCTCTTCCTCTTCTTGACCAGGTAATTGAAGAGTCTGCATAGAGTTGGTTTTCTGTTTGGACTGTCTTCTGAAATCAGTATTTGTGCTCTTTTAGAGACGAGATGTGTATATTGGCTGTATTGCACTTGGATACCCAGCAAGTGTTTGTCCTTACTGCAGTGACCATGCACATAAACCCTGTGAAGCTTGTCCTACAAAGCATGGATCCCATTCAGAACAGACAGGATCAATAGAACTGTGGGACAGTTCCCAAAGAAAGCAAAATACTCCTTTGAGAAGCGAATAGCTGTAATTAGAGCTTTGATCCAGAAGCTCTTTTCAATATATAAATTGGTTTTAAGGCCAAGATATTTCAGCTGAAGTTCAGTCCACCTGATACCTTATTCATGAACCTGTTGCTTTCTGAGCCTTGCGTGTTTTGTTTCATCATTTTGGTGTGGGACACATTCTTGAGTTCATCCAAGCAGCCAAAGCACCCCACTCCCAAAGCAGCTTTTGAGCCTGGTGGTTAATTTGGCAGAGGTGTAAAGATCAGAAAGATACCAAATTTGTAAAAGCTTTTTCAAAACATATAAAGTTTTATAGGCTATAAAGTTTTATACAGTTTAAAGGTTGTAAGATAAAGTATGGAGGTCTGTGTTAGTGCTGTTACTGAAAGGCAGCATTTGAGGGATTATGCAGAAGCACTGATACTGTTACCTGGCTGTTGACTAAACCATTGGGGTCTGAAGTTTTTCCTCCTGTTCATCTCTGCTGCAGTGTTAGTTTTGTTACAATAGAGCACATAACAGAGGTGTGGGAAGCAATCCTGTTCCTTGAAGTTGAGTTTATTCCTACACCAAATTGATATATTTCTCCTATTGGTGGCAGAACAGGGATAAAACACTTACTCATCCTAAAAACACAAACTCTAGTAATACCACTAACAGCGTCTGGCCCCCTAGGAGGGAGCTGAAGTACCTGGTCAGGGTAGGTAATAACATAGTGCTGTCTGTTAACAAAGTGGAAGAGAAGATGTGCTCTTCCATGAAAGTGAGTGAATTCTGCATCTGTGCCTTTTAAGTGAATGATTGCTTAAAATAGGCTGGAATTCAGGTGGGAGCAGTTGGGGTGTGCACAACAGCTGTGTCTGACTTCCATGAGAAGGTCAGAGTGGCTGTGCTGGGTCAGCCCAGATCCTGACCTAGTCTGGGATCCATTTCCCCAGCAGTGGCTGTAAATGGGTTCCTGCAAGGACACCCACCCATTATATGACAAACAGGATGCTTCCTAGGACTCATCCAATCCCACATCCAGGTACTTCTGTCAGGCTGCATTAGCTGGATGTGGTAAGTATTTCAGTAACCCTCAAAAAACTCTGTCATGAGTTTGTCCTCTAACACGTGTATACTTGTGTCATTTGGAAGATCCTGAGGCAAAGAGTTTGACAGCTCAGCCTGGTCTGTATAACAAAAAATCCATTTTGATTGCTTGAATCCATATAGTTTCATTCAGTGCCCCTCAATTCATGTATTGGGCAGGGGAGACAGGGAAATCAAGTTGTTTCCTTCAAAACTGAGAGTAGCCCAAGTCTGTTCTTCCCAGACTGGAAAGCTCGTGTTTCATATTTGCTGTTTAAAACTATTCTGTACCTTTCATTTGCCTTGTTGTTCCTTTGGAAATATTTTCCATGGGTTGTAACTGCTTTGATTTTTGAGAACCCATGAAGAGTTCAGCTCTTTGGGACAATTTATAAACTTGTGCTTGACACATAAGTATAATAAAGCTCCCCAGGCTTCTCTTGAGCTCTTAAGCTCCTCTGGGACCCTTGCACAGTTGATCAAGTTTAAGAAGAGTCCTAACATTACTCTGATAAAAAAGCATTGGGCATCAGGCAGAAAAGCCAGAATTCTTGACTTCTGATAATTTATTTTGAAGCAAAACTTAGAGTTCCTCATATATCCTACATAAACAACTGCTGTAAGTACTGTCTATCTCACTGGCTTGATCAAGAGGAACATTTGAAAGCTTTTTCAGCCCCCCTTGGCTTGGTAAACAAGCAGAATTTGAAGGCTTACCAGAAGTACTGTAAATAGTGTATGTAGACACATCAACATTTTCTGCTGTGAATTGCTTTCAAAGGATATTTCAGGTTTAAGTAGTCACTAAAAGAGACAAAGTAAATGTCTTTTGAATGAGCTTTGTTTATTTTTGAAGCATGTGCTTCCTCAAAACTCTTTTGTCAGAGCACTGGACTGCTTCACTCATCACTCAGTTAATTAGCAGAACATGTTTTTGACTACAGTAATTTGTCTCACAAGACTACTGTCCTGAGGAACAAATGAAGATTTTTTTAATTTTTTTTTTTTTAATGAATGAAGGTGTCAGTGTATTTCCTTGGATTATGCATATGAGTATTTCCAGATGTGGATCCCCTGGCTGTCAGCTGGTTCTTTACCTGGCATTGGCAGTGCTGTGTTTTGGAACCCGAAGCACATTCTGGGCTTGGGCTGCTCCAAATATCACAGTGCCAGCACCAAGAGCAGCCTGAAGGTGAGGGAGCTGAAGTGACAGAGCTGTTCTCAGCATTCTCAGATGTAGCCTGTGGTCTCAGTCTCTGGGGCTTCACTGCTGTAGCAAAAGAGAGGAAGAAACCTGCTGAAGGGGAGCCTTCTCCGCTGTCTTATTGTGCTGCTCTGGCTCAGCCATTCCAAAGACAGGTGTTGCCACGGGAACCTGATGGGGATGCTGACAAAAAGCCCCCAGTCTCCCAACAGGATTTATTAGTTTGATGTTGATTGGCATTATTGTGGATAGGAGGGGAATGTGCCTTAGTGAATCCCTCTGCTTTAACTGGGTGAAATTGCAGTGCCCGGTGCTGGCGGCTCTGGGCTGGCCTGTGGCTCCGGCAGCCGGACAGTGCCACCCCGTGGGGCCGCAGGGATGGCACAGCACAGCAATCAACTTTCCTCTCGAAAACAAATAATAGAATCCACCTCATCTTTTTCTTTTATCAGAGGATTTAATGGCAGTGTAGAACTTCTGATGTTTTCATTAAACCAGTCCAGTTTTGCTTTAAAACCAACTTCTGTAGTTAACAGGACAAGGGGAGAGCTCATCACCTTGCTTTTGATTGATTAATCTTTTCTTTTTGTTTCTTTTCTTCTCTTTCCTGCCAGTATTGCCGAATGCTGTAGCACCCCATACTCACTGCTGGGTTTGGTCTTCACAGTCTCCTTTGTTGCTTTGGGAGTTCTGACTCTCTGCAAGTTTTACCTGCAGGGTTACCGAGCGTTCATGAATGATCCTGCTATGAACAGGTAAGTGCCTTGTTGTGCCCAGGGTCTGAAAGAAACAGATAAAAAGGGGACTTGTATGAAAATATACAAATGGCATTGCAGTTTTTTAACTTTTAAACTCTTGAGTGTCCTTGACAGGCTTTTTGTATGCCAGTCTGTGTGTGTGCATTGAAAAGATATGAGGTGAAAAACACTTGTCACAGTCTTCTTGGGAGATGGTTCATCCTGTAGCAACTGTAGGGCTGTTACTTGGAATTTACAATTGCTTTCATTTTCATGAGTCACTGAAAAATGAGTTTTACTGTTTGGGTTCCAAGATGTGGTAGCAAAAAGGGTATAAATTGGGCCTGCCTAGGAG
Source organism: Climacteris rufus (assembly GCA_013398175.1). Lineage (NCBI taxonomy): Eukaryota > Metazoa > Chordata > Aves > Passeriformes > Climacteridae > Climacteris > Climacteris rufus. The sequence continues at coordinate 1,554,584 of VZRZ01008094.1, read as the reverse complement.
TAGTCTTCATAAAAGCATCTTTTGGTGAAGTGTGTATTTCTGGGTGATGTGTACTTTACTGTGTCAAATAGTTGTGCAAAATGAGGATCCTCAGAGTGATTAAAGGCAGTCTGAGGTTCCAAGCCAAACAGAAGTGGACAGCTGTACTTGGTTTAGGTACAGGGGGAATTAACTGAGAAATGGCAAAATTGGTGATTTGTCTAAACTGGGCACCTGGTGGGGCATTAATTCAAGGGTGTTTCCTCAGGGTCAAAGGACAAACAGGAGGGCGGTGATGGGAAAATATAACAGGGGGAAAGGGTTTTCCTGCTGGTCTAGGAATGAGTCTGACTGGTGTAGAAACAACGGGGCTGTGTAGGCAGCACTGAGGCTGGTGGGTTCCTCCTCTTAAAACACAGCCTGGGTCCTTAAAATGCTTTGTGCTGAGTGGTGTCTGAGCTGGATGTAGCCCAAACACTGCGTGTCAGGAGCAGAATCTGCTGGTTCCTAACCCCAGAACTGCAGTGTTTCTTAAAACATCCCTCCCTGGTTAAAGCCTTAGCAGGGAGAGCAGTGAAACCTAAAACCAGTGACATGTGAAAGGTTGTGACAGAAACAGACAGCTTATTTCCTGGTGTTTCTAGATGTACTTTTGAACCAGCATTGACACAGAGATGTGATTGTTTGTTTTTTTGACTGTGTTGGATCTGCAGGGGGATGACTGAAGGAGTCACACTCCTGATCCTGGCTGTGCAGACAGGTCTGATTGAGCTCCAAGTTGTGCATCGGGCGTTCCTGCTCAGTATTATTCTTTTCATTGTGGTGGCATCCATCCTTCAGTCCATGCTGGAAATCGCAGATCCCATTGTCTTGGCATTGGGAGCCTCAAGGGACAAGTAAGAGACTGGTTTCCTAAACTGAAAGTTACTCAATGCTCTTTTAGGAGGTGATAAACTAGTAATTGATGGCTTTTAGTAGCTTGTAAAGTTGCCCTGTTTTTTTTTTTTTTCTGTGTGCAGATTCCTCTTCTAGTCTGAATTCTCTAGTTTTGCCCTCACTGTCCTGCTCCCTCAGGCACACAGGAATACTTTTCACCATTCCTGGGCTGGCAGATGAGGGTGACTTTGGTCCATCCAGCCTGTGTAAGACCATGCTGCTCTGCAGCTGCTGGCTGCCCACTCCCTGTGTAACATTGCTCACTGGTTACTCTCCCTAGCAGAGTCAGTGTGCTGTGGTCCCAGTTAAGCAAATCCAGGACTGTGCTCTCCCCACCCACACTCCATTGTGTGGATTTGCAGAATGGTTTTTCTTAACCTCCTCTGCAGCTGGGTGGGTTTCCCTCTAAAGCAGTGATCTCACACAGCTAGTGAGGATGGGAAGTTTCTAGGAGAGAGCTTGTGTTGGATATTTTAAAACCTATTTTTTTGGTGAGGCTGTGATCCCAAAATTATAGGGTTTACTGGCATGGAATAAGAGGTGGAAGGTTTGCCTTGGTGTCCCACATGTTTGGATCGTGTGGGATTGTTTAGTTTCATTTGTGTTTTGAAGAGCTGTATTGGTGGTGTCTGGGGTTTTTATATTAATCTGTGTGTATCTTTGTTAATTGCTTCTGTGTCTTCTGTAACCTGTAAGTGAAGAAAGGAACAGAGAAGGTTTGTTTATGTGTAGAGGTTGTTTAGCTTAGAGGCTACTGGTAGTCAGCGTGTTCTGCCTGCAGCAAATTAACTTCCAATATAGAAACAGAGGGAAAGGGAGTAGAGCCAGGATAGGAGCATCTGCCCAGCTTAAACAAGCAGACTGTGGTGATAGTGAGTTTTAACTCTTTTGCCAAATCTCCCAGGCACTTCTAAATCAGCTAGGACCAGGATAAATTGCACTTCAGCTCTCCTTTTCTCCCTCACCCACAGACACAGAGTTGCAGACCTCAGAGCAGCTCTGGTGTTTCTTCAGACTGTATTAATCAGTTTGTGCTGCTGTCCTGTCCCCCCAATACTTTGACTTTTCCTGTACCTCATTTTCAGAGCTAAGGGAGGTTAAAATACAACCTGAGGAAGAAGTAGAGGTAATGTAGTAAATTACTGGAGGTCTTCTGAAAGCCTTCACAAATGGGTGACTGTAAAAAGATTGATAGTGTGTTTAGGTTGGGGAGGAGATTAGGAAGAAGTAGATGATAGGAGCAGAGAAAGGACTGGCAGAGATAAATGTTCAAGTCCTGCTACATTTCTTCTGTTGTGATCTCTGAATTGGGGATTATGCTTCTAAAGGCAGGGTTGAATCTGGTGATGAAAGGAAATAGCTTTGCCCCATTCATATTAGCAAAAACATGAAGAGTTGCAAGAATTAAATAATTTAAAACCTCTGTTTATCTAGAGGCCTATCCAAACAGTTACACATTTAATAATTTATATTAATGGACTTCCATCTGTAACATTCACTATCTCAGGTACTTATTTTGCCCATAATTTTTGTCTTTCTATTGAAAACAGCAAAGGTCAGATGAGAGTAAACTTTCCACAGTTGTTGTAGGCGTGTGTGCAAGCTGGGAATGAGACTGTGCCCAAGTAAAATAGAAACTCCTTTCAACAAGCTAAAGCCTTGAGCAAACATCTAACGTGCCTACATCCAGCAGTCAGTCTATTCTTGCTCTGACACTCAAATCTGACTTGAAAAATAAAACCCTATTGTGTTGTTTGCAGGAGTCTGTGGAAGCACTTCCGAGCAGTCAGCCTCTGTCTGTTCTTACTCGTGTTCCCTGCATACATGGCCTACATGATCTGTCAGTTTTTCCACATGGATTTCTGGCTGTTGATCATTATCTCCAGCAGTATTTTAACCTCTCTTCAGGTAAGAACATCTGCCCTGTGAAGCCCTGCATTAACTGTGATCCTGTTACTCTAAGGGGGGAAATATGTAATGAGAAAAGAACAGGGATGAGAGAAGGGCAGAATTACAAGAGATGATAAAAAAATCTCTTTATCCTGTGTCTGAGGCTAAGGAGCTCCTGGGATGGGCTGGGAACAGAGGTGAGGGGAAATCTCTTTCAAATTGTAAAGCCAAAAGGCTTTTGAGGGTGTAACTATTATAGTAAAAGGTTTTCTCCCAGAGTACTCATTTCTGTGTCATTACTGAGCTGTAACTCTTTGAAAGTGATTTGATGTTCAAAACACAGTAGTGGAAATACAGGAAATGTTTTGTACTGTAAGTATTTGTTATTACTTGGGTGTTTTATTATTATATTTTAAAAATTGCCCCTTACGATGTTCAGTGCTTTGTTTAATCAACGTAGCTGTGCTCTGGACTCAGGAAAGTACAGAAGGGGAAGTACTTGGGAAGAAGCTTAAATGCTTTGCTAGAAAGAGCAACTTTTATTTGTCCTGAAGTTCAGCAACAATTTTACTCCTTTGGGGCTTTCCCTCTGCCCATCTTGGGAGCGCTGTGTGGACAGAGCTCCATGGCCAGCGCTGAGTGACTGAAGCTGCAGGTCAGAACCCAAAGCTGAGCTCACAATCTTGCACTGTGTTCCAGGTGCTTGGGACACTCTTCATTTATGTTCTGTTCATGGTGGAGGAGTTCAGAAAAGAACCCGTGGAAAACATGGACGATGTGATTTATTACGTGAACGGCACGTACCGGCTGCTGGAGTTCCTGGTGGCTCTGTGTGTGGTGGCCTATGGAGTGTCAGAAACCATCTTTGGGGAGTGGACTGTCATGGGCTCCGTGATCATCTTCATCCACTCCTACTACAACGTGTGGCTGCGGGCCCAGCTGGGCTGGAAAAGTTTCCTCCTTCGCAGGGACGCTGTGAATAAGATAAAATCCCTGCCCGTGGCCACCAAGGAGCAGCTGGAGCAGCACAATGATATCTGTGCCATCTGCTACCAGGTGAGAAGGGAAGTGGCAAATGGTTGGCTTGAACTGAAGTACCCCCAGACTAAGTTTAGTCTTCAACTAGTAGAGTAAGTTCTTGAATTATGTTTAATGAATAATGCTCTGCCCAGTCAGTTACTGGAATTACCCAGTGTTCTGCTGTGTGTAAATTGATTTGGAGTGCTGTCACCAAGATAGTTCTTAGGAATGCAGAGCTTGGATGTGCTTAAACTGCCTTTTTTTTTTCTCCAGTTACACAACAAACTCTGTCCTTAAGCTGCTTTGACCCCTCTCATGTCTGGGTTGAGCTGGTCTCAGTAGCAGCAGCAAATGTGCCCTTTCTTCATGAGTGGAGGATTTTGTTAGTGAAAGACAATGTGTTCCCAGCAGCTGATTTGTTATTATTCCATGGAAGCAGCTCAGTCTCTACAGACATTGCTACTTCATGTGCAAGTGTCAGTTTTGTAACAGAAACCTAATTATCAAAAGGCTAAGGGTCTTGCTAATGTAAGCCAGCAGATGTAAAGACCTTAGACATTCATGCTGAAAGTAATATCTTTATCACAGTTTTACTCCAAAGTCTCTTAGTCTGGAATAGAAATTGTGGTTATGTGTGACAATGAAAGAATCACCTGTGCAGTTAGAGTGTGATTGGATTTGCTCCAAACCTGATACAAATTCTTTAAATAGTAAAACTGCCAGATTGAATGACAGTGTTCAAAACACCAGACTAGTACTATGTGGGTCTCAGCTGGCAGAGTTCATGGTGTCACTTCATTTCTGGTGTTGTTACATGTTGTCTCTTTCATTGTGCTGTTTGTTTCTTGAGCCAGTCAGTCCTGTGACTCTCATCCTGCAAAAGCTCATATTTAATAATGCCTTATAAACAAAGGGGTTTTCTTCATTTTTAATGCCTGTAATAAAAAAAGCAAGACCTGGCCTGTGTTTGAATTGTGTGGGTATCATAGAAACATTAAGGTTGGAAAAGACCTCCAAGATCAAGTCCAGCCTGTGAGCAATCCCCAACTTGTCAACTCAACAGAGCCCTGAGTGGCACATCCAGTTGTTCCTTGGACACCTCCAGGGATGGGGACTCCATCACCTCCCTGGGCAGCCCCTTCCAGTGCCTGACAACGCTTCCAGTGAGGAAATTCCTCCTGATGTGCAACCTGGCCCTCCCCTGGCCCAGCCTGAGGCCGTTCCCTCTCCTCCTGTCCCTGTTCCCTGGGAGCAGAGCCCGACCCCCCTGGCTGCCCCTCCTGGCAGGAGCTGTGCAGAGCCAGCAGGGCCCCCTGAGCCTCCTTTGCTCCAGGCTGAGCTGTCCCAGCTCCCTCAGCTGCTCCTCATACGGAGCCTTGTGGGTGTCAAGGAAGGAACATTCTCTTCCTTGCTTGTTGACTGCTTCTGTCTCTTCCATGCCTGGTGAACCCATTAGATGTGTGGGGTGAGAGGACAGGAATGGGATTACAAATAATAATCTCTTTCCCTTTTTTTTTTTGTGTCTTTCAGGATATGAAAACTGCTGTAATCACACCATGTAGCCATTTTTTTCATGCGGGTTGTCTTAAGAAGTGGCTGTACGTGCAAGAAACCTGCCCTCTGTGCCACTGCCAACTGAAGAGCCCTTCACAGCTCCCAGGACTGGGACCAGAGCCAGTGCAGCAGCCAAACCCTAGTCCAGAGCAAAACACCAGGCCTGGAGACGCAGCTGAGCCGCCTGGTGCCGAGTGTGACACTGGGCCAGGTCTGAGGGACAGCCCGGGCAGGGGCCACGCTGGACACGACAGCCCAGAGGCCTCTGCCTGCCCGGGGGGGTCTCACAGCATGGACAGGGAGCTGAGCCCCTGTGAGGCCAGCCAGGGAGCAGCCTGTGCTGCAGAACTCATTGCAGCCCCAGAGGGCTGCCCTGCTCGGGATCCGAGGGTTTGTGTCCAGCTCTGAGGCCGCAGAGGATGACGCGGGAACAAACGCATTTCAGAGATCCACGTTTGACTCAGAAGAAAACCAATCCTTCCACAGCTGTGAAAGAAGTGTAGCTATTAATGCTGGTCAAAATGTAATCTCCCATGCTGATTTTTATGGGCTGCTTGGTAGTGGTAACTCCAGTGAGATGTAGTAGAAATGACTCCAGAAGCTCTCTGAACTGTGGGCATAGGAAGGATGTCTGGGAATCAATAGCAGTGAGAGAGTGTTTTCAAGACGTAGGTGAGGGGTGAGAGGAGCAGGAGGTCTGTGAGAGGTTGTGGCCAGAGGGACAGGAGGCTGGCTTGGTGTTGGTCAGGAGGAGGAGTTGCACAGAGCCACGTCCCAGGGTCCCGAGGGCGCTGAGGGCCGCGCGGTGCCGGTCTCTGCCTGACGGGCAGCGTTGGTTGCTGACATTTGTTATGGCACACAGGCAAAAATCTAAAGATGTAACAGCACTGATTGTACCAGGAGATGGAAGCACTCTAAATACGTTGTGTGTATGCTTTGGGTGTTCTTGGGGCAGTTGCATTTGAATTCATGTAATCTATAGTGACTCTTGACTTTTATGACAGAGTCGTCAATATTTTGATGTATATGAAACTTTTGCTAATAATGGGCACAGTTTGGGCTGCATGAAGTAAACTAAAGCTCTCATGAACACTTTGACCTCTGTGGGAGGAAAGTGGGATGAGTTTTAGGGCACGGATAGAGGCCTTGCAGACTGTGCTGTGTAATGTTGAACCCTTGCAGCTGAATTAAAGCAGTATTAAACTGGCGATATTTGCACTTTGGGAATGAGTACATTATTGTGTATGATCAGACTCCGCAAATGCCACTTTTAAAAGCTGTTAATAGGTTTGCACCTTTTTTTCTTTGACAAGGACATGTCCATACTTAAATTTTTACATTCATCATGGCTTCAAGTAGAACAAGGGACTGGGGTGGGGAAATAGGTGGGAGTAGGGGGCAGGCAATTTTTTTATGTGAATTTTGATATGAAGAGAAATTAGTCACTTATTTATACGATAGGCTTGACTCCAGTGTTTTTCAAAGTCGGTATTCCTAATGTGAAATGTGATACTATTTTATTTTTAGTAGTACATTTGGATGTAGACTGACAGACATAGCTGAATGTCTTAATAAATTACATTTGAAGATTTTTACACCTGGTTATGTGATTCTTGCACTGAAATTCCACGAGTTCAGTACGTGTTGAGAGGCTCTTTCATAGTAACAGCCCTCTGTTCCCCTTGGAGATGAGTGAAACTCTCTGTGCCTGTGTTGTGTGTCCTGGTGGTACCTCCTGGCCTCCCCTGGTTCTTGGCCAATGCAGAACACAAAGGCACCTTTGCTCCTGGAGGCTCTGACTGCTGCTACTGAGCCCCAAACAAACCCCAAATCTGTTTCCTTCTCACCTGACAGGATGGGAACATCAGTTACACCATCCTCTGATTCTGTATCTCAATTTTTTTTTCTTGCATATTAATCAGAAATGTGGATTTATGATCCCAAAGCTTTTATTAACAGCTTGGTGTGTTTGGGGAGGGGAAAAAGAAAGTTGAGAATATTTTTCTTGAACTTTTCACTCCTGTCAGTCCATGGTTTGGGTCCTGCTCTTCCACGCCTGCATTTCTGTGGAATTAATCATTTTCAAAAGGATGTTTTGTCCATGCCCAAGCTTTCACTCTGCATAATTCAGGCTGTTTCAATTCTAGCCACACTTTAAAGTGTGTGGAGTCAGGAAATGAGGTTTTCTGGCCAGCGCTGTTACGTGTGGTGGAAAAAAGGCTTTTCCTTAATTCACAGAATGTGTTTTTGAAGGATACTCTGCTAAACTCCATTTGCTGTCCCTGGATGTGGAAAAATAATCCCATAAACTTGTGAAATGAGTGGTGGGAAACTTTTCCTCTGTGTAAGATCACCTCAGTTCCATGGTGGGAAGCAAATGTTACCCCAAGTGACTGGGAAGAGGTGGGAAGAGCCAAGCTTGGTCAGCCTTGGGAAGGGAGGCTGGAGGGATGTGTTGGCTACAGGGACACCTCAGGGTGACCCTAGGGAGGGAAGGGAGAGGAACTCACCTGTGGGGTCACCTGAGGGCAGTAGGGCAGGAAGGAATCACAGGGGTCATTCCTATCCCCCACTGTCACATCATTTTCATAAATCCAGGAAGTGGTGCTGAAAAAGTAACAAAACTCCCAAGGTTTGCTTCCACTGCTGGTGCCAAGGAGCTGTTTCTCAGCCTGACTGATCTCTTGGTAATGGACCTTTTAATTTATAACCTAAATTATTCATATCTAATTGGTAATGCAAAAGCTGTAGGAAAGAATATGGATTGACAGCAAAGTGGGTAAGTGCACCTGGAGACCAGGCTGGGAACCAACAGCAGGATCAACAAACAGCCAGGATTGCAGGCTGGGAACATGGATGTGGCGCTGGAGGGCAGCCTGACAGACCAGGCAGGTAGGTGCTCTTTTGGGAGAGATGATGCTGCAGTATTCCCACTGGAGTGACCCAAAAGTGACTTTTCTGTGCTGGAGAAGGTGCTCCAGGACGAGGACGCTCGGGGAGTCCTGCATCCTGGCAAGAGAGGAGTGATGGGATGGAAACAGCTCTGATGCACTTCCTACTGAAAAAAAATTATTTTAAAGAGGCAAGAGGGAGGAAGGGGAGGGGAGAGAGGCTTGCAGAGTTCATAGGAACAGGGCTTGAAGATCAAGTTACCTTCCTTAGGTGCCCACACCTCTACAAAGAGTTGTAAGAGCGTGTCCATCACAGCAGGGTGGATGAGCAGAGCAAAACTGATTGGCAAAATCTGCTGGACCAGAAAGTTTAAGGGAGATGGTGTGTTCATTTTTGCTTCATTTTTGGTTTTTGGCTGCTCAAAAATACTGTCAAAATACCATTTTCTGAAAACTAGGGACAGCTAGCTCTAGGAGGAGCTTAATATGCCTGCAAGGAATAGGAGTGGGTAGGAAATAAATACTGATAAGCCAAGCAGGTCATATCTTGTGGGTCAGGAAGTTCAGGGATGAAGTGAGAACTGCCAGAACTGAGGCCAGCTTAGATCTTGCACAAGAAATAAACTTGAACAGCAGAAAAAGGGGGAAGGCTGCTCTGGGAGAGCAGGGAGGTAAGGAAGGAAATGAACCGTCTGTGGAGCATCTGGGTGAACACTCCTGACCTCTGGGCTCTGTCTGGTGCAGAACTCCCTCTTGGACACTGCTTCGAGTTGATTTTCTTTTTCTCTGCAGCTGTGCATGAGTAAATGGGAAAAAAATGCTTTTTGAGTGTTTATGGTCAGGGTGTAACTGTAGGCTGAGGCTTGAAATGGTTTTCATGTGGCCTCATGATGGTGGTGTGATTGATGAACATTTGGACTCAAAAAGATGCTTCCAGCTAGGTGATATAATGGGAACAGTTGGGAATTTTATGGCTGGTTGGTTTTTTGTTGGAAATAGGAGGGCTGGTCACATGGTGTGGTGGTGTGTGTCTTGTCAGCCCTATCGGGTGTCCCAGCTCTGGGCTCAGGGAAATAAATGTATTTACACAAGGTGAGGTGATGCCACGAGGAGAGAAGCAAGTCTGTGGTGAGGAGCTGGACTTGAAAGCCTGGCTTTGCACTGCTTTGCTCTCAGCTCCTTTGGTTTTTGGCAGTTTCACAGCAGAGGAATCTATTTCCTTCCTTGTTCCTAGTGAAACGCTTCATTTTATGCCAAAGCTGAGACTTCTTGAAATGCACAAGGTTTTCCAGCATGGGAAAATCTCTTCATCTGGAATGCCCTTTTTCCCTATTTAACTCAATTTCCAAGTTGCCTCAATCATTTTCTAATACAGACAAAAATTTGAGCTTAACCTGTTTGAATGTTTGAGAATAAACTTGTACATTTTTCCCAGCTGGCTGGGACAGGGAAGGAGTTTGAATTCAATTGGTTCAAAATTCAAATAATCTCTGGCAAATAAGATGTAAATATAAGAATATTGATATCAGTGTGTAAAATACATCCCCACTTTTGGGGAGAACTGAAGCATTTATTTTTGTTGGGAAGCATTCAGAATGAAAGTAACCAATTGGGGATGGATCTGATGTTACATTTGGGTCAGGAAAGGAAAGGGCAGGAGCCTGTCTGGTTTGGAGCCAGCAGGATGGTGTGATGAGTGCTGGGTTGGAAGGTCTTGAGATGGAACAATCCATGGGCTGCTGCAGGTTTGTGCTGCTCCAAGGAGGTGACCAGAGATTGCTGGCTTTTCTTCCTCCTGCATGTTAGATTTGTATTAAGAGACCTTGAATTTTTCAGCTTTTCAGTCTCTGCAGTGCCTGGAGCTGTTGAGTGTTAGCCAAGCCTGTCCAGGCAGGATTGCTCACTCAAAGTCTTGGCTGTGATGTTGCCTCACCAAAACATTTATGGGAAAGGTTGACAAATACATTTCCCTACCATGCTTTGCTGGCACAAAGTTGTCAGTAAATGCAGCTTTAGTTAGTGTTACAATAGTGAGTGCAGCAGTATTGCTGATCCCCATTTTTGTGATATGGATGTGCAACCTCATTAAAGATCACAGTTCACAGCCCCACACCCCAAAGATAATGGTTTTCTTTTTGACAATGCCTATTTCTTTTAATTATGGCTATTTTACTAGAGATTATGGCTTTTTTACTATTTCTCCTGCTAGAGAGCCAGGCTGGGGGTATGGTGGCTTCTCTCCTTGGTACAGTTCAGCCATGCCTGGGAATGCCAGTGTGTGGGACTCTGGCCAGGGAAATTCCATCTGCTTTCATAAAGGAAGTGGTGATCCAGCTGATAAACCACTCTGTGGCTCTAAGGTATTGGTTATTCTCTTGGAAACAAACAACCTTAGAGAAAAAGGTTGCCTGCTAGACTTGGTGAGCTCCCTACAACTTCCCCAAAGTCGCTTTCCACAGGGTTCTGTCTCCTCCTTTTCAGTGACAGAGATGTCCAGGATGAAGGTGATGGAGTCAGGAGGAAAGGGGAGGTTGGGAAGGGGAGAAGCAGGGGCTGGGTGCTGGCAGCTCATTAAACAACACTCAGAGAACATCCTGGCACACACACACAAACCTAAAGGTGACCATCCTGGTTAAAGACACAAAGTTGTAGTTGAAAAACACTTTATATACATAACCAACACAAATTAAAAAGAAAAAAAAAGGAAAAAAAGATATCTTTGTGTTACAAGTAATTAGACACAAATTTTCCCAGTAGTTGCCATTTCCTGGAGGCTTACAGCCCACATCCTTAAGTAAATCTGGTAGCTGAAACACTCTGGACTAATAGCACAGCCAAAGACCAGACGAGCTGCAGAATTTTGCAGCAACAGATGTGAAAAGCCCATGACTGTGATGTGGACAAATTGCTCATTTCTTAGGAATTTAAAATGTAAAACTGACTTAACTGGATCAAAATAATCAATTGAATAGGTATCTGGTATTTATAAATGAAATGATATACAGTTTCTTAATTGACCATAGTCTGAGTTTTCTTTAAATTGATTGTTCACTTCTAGCTTGGGGAAAAAATGCCAGCTGGAATGCAGAGGGATTAAGTTTTATTTATTTTCCTTGCTAAGAGCCACATTGTGCAATTTAAAAGGAAATGTCCTTGAAAGATGGGTTCCTTTGTAAACTGTTTCAGCCCTTGTTTGTTTTCAGATGGAAATTAATTTCTCAAAGGCCCTCCGTGTTAGAAAGTACGTGTTGATAAGTAAAGAAAAATGAAAAATTGTAGCCTGTTAAAATACATCTTGGTTGTGAGATAAAAATCTTTGCACAGTCGTGGCTGAGTTTGGGGTACAGCTGATCCAGTCATGTTGCTGGAAAAAAGGCTGGTAATGATCTCCACTGGCACAGGTGGAAGGAAACAATCCGTGGGGCAGAACCTCAGACACAGTGGTTCAGAATTACAAGGATTCTTCACGATGTTTTGATGTGCTTAAATATGGATTTGAAGTGAGTGTGAGTGTGTCAGCTCCTCGTGAGCTCGATGGGTGCAGGGGGGGCTCTGGTCTGTGCCTGTCCCTGTGTCCAGCTGTGACACAGGGCAGGGAGGGTGCACTGAAGCTGTTAGAGGCATTTTCACCAAAAAATGGGCCTGTTCTCAACAGAAAATACAAGTCTAATCCTCCTGGGGTTTTCTAAACTGGGTCTGTCTGTGCACTGATGACTCTGGAATTGCTCCCTCTGGTTCCCAAGTGTGCTCTGTGTCCATCTGTGCTGTGGGCAGTGTTGGCTGTGCTGGATTCTCGCTCCTCTGATGTTCTCTATCACTCTGTGACATCAAATTTTTTTTTTTTCTGGGCACCGCTTCTGAGGATCCAGCTCTGAAACACCTGTCCTGAAGATGTTTGCACAAACCTCTGGATGGAGTCACGGCCCGTGCAGCGGAATTCCCGCTCTCCCAGGAGAATGCGGTGGCTTTCCAAGGGTTGGCTGCTCTCTGCAGTGACAGAGGTGGGCAGGATGAAGAAATTGAAGGATGAGGAGGCTGGAGGATGAGGAGGCTGGAGGATGAGGAGGCTGAAGGATGAGGAGGCTGGAGGATGAGGAGGAGCCGGGAGGAGGCGCAGCCGGAGCCGGCGGCAGCCACGGCGGGGCAGTGCGGGACCGGCACCGCCGATTCCAGCCGTGCCCGGGACTTTTACAGGGTAAATAACAATAATAACAATAATAATGATGATAGTTAGGACAATAATAAATCCAGGTTTCGATTCACCTGGTTAGGATAATAATAAATCCAGGTTTAGATTCACCACCCGCATCCCACGCGGAGCTGCTCCGGCGCTCTCCGTGGCGCTGATGCGCTGCTGGGTTTGCTGGAAAATTGGGATTTGTGTTTACAGGAGACAGAAATCTGCTCTGACACCCGTGTTTTGCTTTTAACTTGAAGGATTTTTTCTGCCGTTTCTTAAAAAAACAGGCACAGCACAGTTGACTCTGCTCTCGGGGACAAAGCTCTGAGGGGCCACCAAGGCAACTCCTTCCTTTGGAGATTCCCACAGATAACGAATTGTGTGATAGAAATAATTTCATTTGGGCCAGGATTTCTGCCCAGTATGACCCAAGGGTATTCTGAGAATTGCTTGGATTCTGGTGAAATCCCACTGGATAACAGTCAACGCTGTCCAGCTTCAATTATGGGTTCAGATATTTTTCCCTCTTCCCCTTGCAGAGGATTTTAAAGCTGGGATGTGCAAACACAGGCCACTGTCACATACTCCGATGGGAGGCTGCTCTGCAGCTCCTTGAATACAATATATTTGCCTTCTTGCATAAATATTTTAATTGCTAATTTGCTGGTCTCATTTAACACAGATTTGGCATTTATCATTTGAATTTAAACTTGTTAAAATTGACAATTTTCTTGGCTACCTATGTTAATAATTGAAAGGGAAAGCTCATTATTAAATTATTATGGGTAATTATTTTGTAACTAGTGTGGAAATTGTCATTTCTGCAGCCTTAAAAGATCCTGGAAGAAGTACATGTGGATCAATACGGATGAAATTCCAGAAAGTGGAAAGATGAACAGGAATAGAGTCTTACGTAGAAATGTCATATAGCTAGGGGGAAATACTAAAATTAGAGTGTTATTTTCTATCCTTGCAGCTAGAAAGGTTTGGAGACTGCTGAAGCAAAGTGATGGAGTTGGAGGGACACAGCAGCCTTTAAACTCTGGGATTTGGTTCATTCTGAAGCTGTGCCTGGGGAACTGGAGGGGTGGGGTTGGGTGAGTGCACCTTGCAGAGCTCAACACCCCCAACCAGCATTTTCTCTGACAAACAGAAACAGAACCAACAGGATTCTGTCACTGCAGCACTCCCACCTATGTCCACACTGCACCTGCTGGAACGGGGCAGGGGTGGGCTGAGTTCCAACCCTCCAGGATTTCCAGTGGTCAGGCAAACTCTGCTGATTTCAGTGAGCTGAGCTTCACTGGGCAGAAAAACCCTCCTGCTCTGCCCCTGTAAACGGAGCCTCTCCCTGCCTGTGGCACCCGGCTTCCCATCCCTGGAGGGGTTTGTGCTGCAGCCACTCCTGGATTTCTGCAGGTGCTGCACACCCTGCCCTGGCCCCAGCAGCCACCTCCACCACTCACACCTGGCAGAAGCGCCGTGTTCCACGGTGACATTGTCACCAGAGGCGTGATTCCCTTAAAAAGGAATTTTGAGGTGCCAAGCATCATTTACTGATGTGAACGATGCCATCACGGCCCCTCCAACACTCCCCAGTTTCTCAGCATCCGCCGCTGGTCTCTGCAGCTGGACTGAGCCTACAGCAAAACCGGGGAGAACAACGAGGCAGAGCGGACCCCCTCCCCACCAGATGGCCCTCTCGCTTTTCCCTTTCCCTCGAAGCCGCTGGGAAAGGCTCTGCCAGCGCCCGGGGCTTTGCCAGGGATGCGAACCCTTCCCGTCGCTTCATTTCGGGATCCCGCAGCCCCCACGGTGCCCGCGCAGACACCCCCGGCTTTCTCAGTCCCCCTCTTTTCCTGCGTCTCTGGCTTGAGTCCCAAAGGAGAAGCACTGAGGGGCTTCAGGAGGGTGTGGAGCAGGTTCTGGACGTGGTCTGAGCCGGACCCGGCCCGTGTGTGTCACAGGCACCTCCTGGGGATGGGCTCTGCAGGGCGCCCGCTGTGCCTCGCTCAGACTTCAGCCTTTGCCTGCCAGCAGCTGCCAAATCCTGCCAGCGATGCTTTCACATTTTTTGAGAGCTGTGGAAGTACTGAACCAGGCAATAATTTCTTTTTCTGTTGATCTCAAAAAGAAAAAAAAAAAAAAAAAAGGGACATTTTAAAAGGACATTTACTAAATCTGTAAAGACTTCGTTAATTTGATATTTGAGTTTCAACTTTATGGTAGAGTGATAATATCGAGAAATTGAAACAGAACCTTTCAGCTTGCAAAATGGCGAATTCCTGAGTTTTGGCACTGGTATCAACCAGCTCTTGATCCTGGATTTCCCAAAGTTTGCATCTCCCTGCCCCACGCCAGGATCATCGTCCCTTTGAGAACAACCCCGGCTCTGGCTCTCTCCTTCTGAACAGTTGTGGGAGCATTTCAGTGCATTAACCAGTAGATTTGTTTATGCACACAAAGGTGCTGCCCAGCCCTCACTGCTCTAAGCTTTTCCAGCTGCATGGCCCCATCCTGACCTTGATCCACCGTGGGGCTGTGCAGGGGCTTGTTCACGCTGCAGCCTCGCTGGCTGTTCTGTCAGGATTGGCTTTGAGGGGCTGGAGCTGTTGAAGGGTTTTTCTACTGATAAATGGATGGAGACCCATATTTTAATCTCACGTCATCAAACATTCATCAGATACTCCTGGTCATTACCGACAGAGCCAGGTTTGAACTCGTGACCTCGCAGTAAAAGGTCCCATTAGCAATTTCCTTAACCTGTCAAGTCATTGCGTGACACAAATGAAATGCCAGGGGATTGTTTTTCTTCCACAGGTAAAGGCAGGGGGTTTCTGCCTCATTCTTATTTACTAACGGCTGTGTGACCAAAACACTCCGTGTTAAAGTCTTTGTGTTCTCACGTAAGAACTGTGAAGAAATACAAAGATGGGGAACATTGCCCTGTGCACAGGGCAGCTGCCTGGTCCCACAGGCCATGCAATTGTCACCTGCTTGTCCCCATGAACAGGGACTTGTCCCCAAGAACTGGAGAGCTCCAGTGGCAAATCCCTGGCAAATGCCAGGCACAGCACAGGCACCCCGTGCCAAGGCAGAGCCAGGCTGTGCCTGTGCTGCTCTGTAAGCAATGAAAGCAGAGACTGACAGGCATTCAGCAAAGCTTCTCTGGCTCACATCACACTGCACTGTTCTTTTACCACCAATTTTTGTATCCCAGTTCTTTCTCCCTTTGCAGAACCATTTGAAGAAATAGTGTGTGAGGGGGGAAAAAGAATTACCTCTGGCAGTCATTTTATAATGGCTCTGGTGCTGACAGCCCTTTGGGAACAGTGGCAGCAGCAGGGTAAGTATATATGACATCTTTGTAGTGATAAAGAAACAAATAAATGTTCCCATTAACACTCCATCAGGTCAACAGCTATTCCAGACCAACATGATGTTAGAGGAACTGGTTTGATTCATATCATCCAAGACACACTCCTTTTGCAGGATATCTTCTGGAAGGCACATAAACCAGAGGTCCTGCTCTGACCAGGTGGAGTCATTAAAAAAATCAGTGAACTTTTTACAAGTTGCTTGAAATACCCTGGCTAGAATCCAGCTCCAGTGTTGCTGCTGTGTCTGTTTAACAGTTCCTTCATCACACCATGACAATGACTCTGTTTCAGTGCTGGAGGAAGTTATTTCTCCATACATCGTTTGTAACACGTTTTGGGAGGCTTCTGAATGCTTCCTAAGCCCTGCAGTGAGATCAGTGGGATGTGAGCCCTGCCATAACAGCCTGCTCAGGAAGCAAGAGCAGCATTTGTGTGTCATCCATAATGGATGTGTGTGCATATGGAACAAGCACACGTGCACACAGATGCCTGCTCACAAAGGCTGCCCCTTTCCTGTGCAAGCCAGCAGGAGCTGGGCTTCACTGAGGACTGCAATGTCCCACTCCACAAATGAGTGTTAGTTAGTGAACAGCAGCTTCCAAAAAATTTCCATGTGTGAGAGTGTTTAAACACACTGTTTAAACACAGCTCTGCTAAAATGCAGACTTTTAAACAGGTAAAAACTTTCTAATCAATGCAAAATAACCCAAAATTCTGAATGAACTCCCTTCCTTCCCATGTAACCAGCATTGCCCAGTTGTCCCTCCACCAAAACTTTGTTTTTCACACAGGTTGGATATTTGTGACCAAACATCCTGAGAAGGCACATGAGAAAAACCAGGTGGATGTATTTGGTCTGCCTGGAGTCACACAGATCCTGGACAAAGAGGAAAACAAAGAAATCCCCAGATCTGGATCACACAAAGCCGGGACTTGAAGTTCATATTGTCCAAAACTCTGGAAAGTACATTTATATGTGAGTGCTTCTTTGTATCTTAAACTTCAATACAACCCAAGCACTCCTGTGCAGTGTTCTGGTAAAATCTCACTGGTCAGAGGTATGTCTGTGGCTCCAGGCAAAATTCTGAACCAGGTGATGAACTTAGTTCTGCTTCTGCTGAAATCATAGGACCTTTTGATATTAACAGGAATGCCAGAGAAAACAAGTTTCAAAACGGTCAGCACAAAAAGAGTAGCCAAATCCTGAACAATCCAGTCCTAGACATAGAAAACTGCACACTTGGAACCCAGCAAATATTGAATATACAACTCCCAAACTGGGAAATAGCCTGGGATTTTGAGGGCACCCTTCAAAAGAGCTTCTGCACTTTTAAGTCAAAATCCCAAGATGCAAAGTCCTCAGAGTTTATGTGTTTAAAAGGAGATATAGATCCCAGAGCCACTTAAATACTTCTGATAATATTCAGTCTTGATTCAGCAAAGCGTGTGACAACTTTAGTAGATATTTAAATCCATTCCATGTAATATGCTTAAACTCATCCTCTCAGAGGGAGGGAGTGCCTGCCTCTGGGTTTCTCCCTTCTCTCTTCAATGGGAAACAAGTACTTACCTCTCCCTGAAGCCAACAGCAGTTGATCATATGTTTAAATGCTTTGCTGAACTCACAATGTAAAAATCATAGCAAGGTTTTGTGTGATAAAATAACTGTAACCTGCCCAGTGGCTGCCAGCATAAACAAATAAATACAGGCTAGCCTTAAATGTAGTGCAAGCTTGTGTGAGTACTGCAGGGAACCAAAATCCTGCCCAGGGCCCCATCCAGCCTGGTCTTGAACACTCCCAGGGACTGGGCATCCACAGCTTCTCAGGATAACCTGTTCCAGTGCCTCACACCCCTCTGAGTCAAGAATTTCCTCCTGTCATCTAACCAAAATCTCCTCTATTTTGGTTTAAACCCTTCCCCCTTGTCCTATCACTAGCTGCCTGTGTCAAAAGTAATTATTTCTTTTTTTTGATAAGCCCCCTATGAGTACTAAAAAGCTACAGTAAGATATCCTGGGAGCCTTCTGTTCTCCGGGCTGAGCAAGCCCAACTTTCCCAGCCTGTCCCACAGCAGAGGTGCTCCAGCCCTCGGAGCATCTTCATTGCCTCCTCTGGCCCCACTCCAGCAGCCCCACATACTAAAGAAACAGATCTCATCTGCACTTATCGATGAAAGCAGAGGATGGTACCCGCTGTGGGGACCCTGTCGTGCAGCAGGAAGGTCTCACAGTGCGTCCAGGGGCTTTTTGGGGCAGAGCCATCAAGTCCCTGTTGTCCCAGCAAGTCGTGGCCGGGGCAGTGCTGCGCTGCAGCCGGGTCGAGTCCGGGCCAGCAGCGACACTCCCGGCCCTGCCCGGGACCGGCGGGACCCCGGGCGGTGTCACCCCCGGGTGTCCCCAAACCCCTGTGCTCAGAACCGCATTGCTGTCAGGCGTGCGAACGGCAGCGGGCTCCGCCGGTGCCGGGATGCCGGGCAGTGCTGCTCTGAGAGCCGCTTTTCTCCCCCGGTATCCTCCTCCTCGGGACCGCTGCCACGGAGCGCCGTGTTCCCGGCATGTTCCACCACCCCCGGGATGGCTCCCTCCTCCCGGGATGCCGTCCGCCGGGGCCAGCCCTGGGGATGGGCCCCTCCAGGATAACCCGTTCTGTCCTCCGGGATCGCCCCCGGGATCCCCCCCGGGATCCCCCCCGGGATCGCCCCCGGGATCCCCCCAAGATCCCCCCCGGGATCT
>VZRZ01008094.1:1430281-1519730 GCA_013398175.1 Climacteris rufus | reverse complement strand
TTTTTTTTCTTTCTTTTTATTTTTTTTTCCTTCCTTTTAATGCTATTAGGTTTATATTTTATTCTGATTTGAAAAGAAAATTGTGGTTGTCTTGACTACTAAAAAAACCCATCCTACACACCGCTTGAGAGGTGTGCAACAGAGAGGAGGGAATTTAGCTGTACTCAGCTTGTGTTGTTTTCCAACTGCAGGTCTTAGAGCAGGTTTGGTGGAGATGCTGTGGTCTCTTTAGCCTGAGCTGTGGTTTGCAGCTTGCTGGGCCTTTGCTTACCGTGGTGTGTTTTGATTTTCTCCAAACTCAACTTTATGCAAACTAAAAATGTGTTTTGTTTCTAGGCAATAGTATATGAAGGCCAAGACAAGAACCCAGAAATGTGCCGAGTTCTCCTCACACATGAAATAATGTGCAGGTAAGAAATACCCCTCTTCCAGTTAATTAGTGATGAGAAGATGGATCTGTCTCCCAAAATCTAGGTTGAACCTACAGCTATTTTCGGACTTAAATTTATCTTTCTTGCCTTAAACAATCCCAAAATAACACAGTTCGGTGTGTGTAATTAGCAGCAAGGTCTCAGTCGTCACACTGGTTTTCAATTATTTATAAAGAGTTATTCTTAACAGAACGCTGCTGGTTTTCATTTAGGCACTGTAGCCCACAAAAGGTCTCCTCACCGAAATTAACAGTCTATTATAGTCTTGTAGCAATAAATGTCTCTGCCCCCAATTCCCAACAAAAACTCCTCGGCAAAATGACAAAATAGTATTTTTATTTTTATTTTTTTTTTTCTGGATGTGCATTAAGGAGTGAGGTCAGGAGGCTCTGTTGTCCTGGTTGCTGCTCACACGAGGTCCCCGTTTGGCCGGAGTGGAGCAGCTGATGCTCCTCCATGCAAAAGATGTTGTCTTCTTGATTTTCTTTAAACTTCCCCATGCAGATTGGGCTCTGCCCTGTGCTCTCTTGCCCTGCCTGGGGTTGGTGACTTTAATTCAGGACAGTCAAATATCTTCTGCCCCAAACTTCTGCAGCTGCTTCCTTCTCTGTTCTGGCTGGTTGAAATAGGTGAAGCCTCTTCTACTTCCTTTTTACCACAGAGCCCTTTGACACCTCAGAGAGCTTGACCTTGCAGTCCCATTAAAGTTAGTGGGTGTTTTTTGCATGTCTGAAAAAATCATTTGTTACATGTTATTCGATGGCAGAAAATAATTCCCTGGTGGAAGACGAGGCGTTCTTGCATAAGCTCATTGTTACAATCAGTTGTTTTAAGACTGTAAAAATGCCATTGCATGCGTTGTAACTTTTACAAAACACATTTACTAAAAAGGAGTAACTTGAGGGTAAAAACTAGTACCCACTTCTAAGAGAATAAACTTGGATGAGGGTTTCCTGGCAGGGGAGAGTCTTTGACAAAATATTCAGATGGAAACTTCTCTGTTGGTTGATTTTTTTTTTTTTTCCCCCCTTCTTTTTAATTCTTGGGATCTGCGTGTTTTGTCCTCCACTGACAGCTCCTCCTGATAAAACCCTGCTGGGGGGTAGCACCCCGTGGTGAAGGCAGAGAAGGGGCTGCTCTCCTTGCTCTGCCAGACTGGGTGAAACCCTACACAGCCCCCCACAAATTCTTCCTTGGAGCAGGATTTTGGGGCATTTTAGTTTTCATGTCGTATTTCTCTAGGCTGCTTCCTTCAGTGGGTTTGTCTTCTTCCAGGAAATCAAAGACAACCCAGTGCAGCTCCAGATCAATCAGCAGATGGGTGTCTAGAGGTGCCTGAGCCTCTGCTGCCATTGGGAGCCTTGTTGCTTTGCTGAGGACTCCCAGGCAGTTCTGCCGTTCCAAATGGAATCCCAGTCATGTTGACAACTTGTAATTGCCCTAAAATTCATTGGCCAAATTAGCACCAGTTTCACACTGGATACCTAGCTAGGAACAATTCATGGAAATATTAAAGGAGGCCCCTGACCTGATAAGACTCAAGTGCCTTTTGCTTTTCTCCTGTAACACACCAGTTAAACAGCGGGACTGGGCACATGAGTAAAATTAAGCACATGCTCAAGTGCCTGCGGTGTCAGGGTCTGAATTTGCCATTAGTCCTGGGTGATGTGCCCTCTTGATCCTTAACCAGCAAGGTTTGGTGGTAGGAATAACTCACTGAGCCAGAATCACCTACTTTATTGCATTAATTTTCTTACAAATACTTCAGAAACATAAAGTGTGAGAAGTAAATTACAACTTTAAATAGTGGGCTGAGTTTTAAACAGAAGACCAAATACCCACATCACAGATTTACAGCTGTTCAATATACTTTGACTGCAACAAAATTATTTCTGTTCTGGGAATGTGGAAAGATGTGCAGGCATTCCCTTTATTAAAGCGCTTTGCACTTTCTTTGTTCTTAAAATTCACTGGCTCAGGACTTTATTCTTCTCCTCCTATTTATTTACTGCTAGTCCTTGCTTTGTGTTTCATGGCCATAAGGTGGAGGGGTAGAGAAAACCCAAAGTGACTGTAGTAGGCAAATGTTGTGTTCCTGACGGGGTGGGGGAGACATATTCAAACTTCTTACAGCTCATATTAGATATTCTCCATTTCTTTTGCTGCCCATACGTGTGTAAGAGGGTGCTGTTTGTTTACCAGGCCGCTTGACCCTATAGCACAAATCTGTCATCTATTGTGCTGCTAACACGCTTTTAAATTGCAAATCTGATGCTCTTTAGGGGTCTAGAAGGGGAAAAAATTCTCTCTCCACACCATTCTGTTTCTCTTGATTTCTTGCCTGTTGTAAGTGGAAGTTGGGATGTGCTGAATTTGCACCAGGGGTGCAAATGCAGCCTCAATTATAAGCATAAAATTAGAGTCTGTTCCCCATTAATCAGCCCAGCTAATTGCTATGCACTACCATTAGCCATATGGTGTGAAAGACAGCTTGCTCTCCCTAAGATGAAATTTCTTCATTTCAGACATGAAATAGTGAGGGCTCTGTATTTTAAAATAGCTTGTTTTAGATATTTAATTTCTAAACAACTTTCAGCAGTGCTTTCTATCAAGGCTAACTGCACAATAAAACTTTGCATTTATGTGACAAAGCTGGGTATTTATAGTGTACTACAGCTACGGCACAGAGGAGACAAAGAATTCAAATGTATAAGAGAGTCCTGGCTGTGGTAGGAGAGTGAAGCTGAGGTTTGCTTCAGGTAGTTGTTTATTTCAAAGGATTTCATTGTGTTCTGTCAGATATAAAAATCTACACTGTTGGTGAAAATGTTAATAGCTGGGGAGAATTCACAACCTCAGTGGAATTTATTAGTATTGTAGGCAGCATGGGGAGGGACATCTATAGTTAATATTGCCTCAACAATTTCCATTATGAAACCTTCAGTGGCTTACAGCTTTGCCAAACTTAAACTGTTCTGGCTGAAATATCCTTTGCAGGGTGTCAGCCTCAGGCTGACTTTCTTTGGAAAGTTTCAGCTAAAATGGTTCAGTGATTTCTGAGAATGAGGTTGGAGTAAAATATGAGTTTTGTCTGTGTAAAACAAGACCTTACAGCTGTTTTGGCAAGGGAGTCCTGCACCTTTGCACTCCAGGGTGAGGAGCTTGTTTGGGGCAGGGGTTTTCCTGACGGCATCACTGTCAGGAGGGATCCCACCTCACTGGGACCTTCTGCAAAATCTCCCCCATGGCCTCGCTGGCGACTTGTTAAGGCCTGGCAGCCGCTGGTCGGAAAGTCGCCTTGGCGCTGGCCACGTGCCACAGGCCCGTAATTCCTCATTGTTCATTGTCCCCGGGAAAGGCCGAGCGTGGATACACAAAGCAGGGCTCCTCACGCAGGGGATGCGTCGGCCGCCAGGCCAGGCCAGGCTGGGCGGGTCTGGGTTGGCGGACATTGGGGTGAGGAGGCCTCGTGCGGTGTGCCCGGGCAGTGCGGGTAGGGATCTTCCAGCTCAGGGAGAGGAAAATGGGGAGCAAGAAAGCAGGAGAGCAGCAGATCCCCAGAGGGTTGGGGTGAGGACAAAGGCGGCAGTAAAGGCTGGGGGTGGTGGTGGCCTGGGGAGGAGCAGGATGGGGATGGTGTGGGGCTCAGGAATGAGCCAAGGGGATGATAACAACCGTGGGGTGGTCAGAGATGGGGTGCAGGAGATGGAGGAGGTTGTCATGTGAGCCTGCATTACTATCAAGGACTAGTTATTCTAAAAACAAGCAAACCCCACAAGAAATGAATTTTGGTAGGCTTTTTCTGTGGGCCATCATGGCATTGTGTCCAAGCCGTGGCTCCTGGCCCCACCTGGGGAGAGATGTCTTGGAGGAACAGCAAAGACAAGTCCTTGTCCTCCTGCCTGCAAGGAGCTGGCGTTCCCTGCTCTTTCACAGAGCCTTGTTGGGAGCTGGAGGGTTTCTGAGTGGTTTGGAGAAGCTCCTGGGAATTTTAAAATTCTTTCAGGGAAAGGAGAAAGGGTGCTGAATATTTAGGAACTTATTTTCAAGTGCTAAGTAGGCACTAAAAGCCAAAGCTTTTGAGGGAAATTGAATTAAAAGCACTTTTAACCAGGTCTGAAACTCAAGATCTGTGTGATGTTTTAATTCTTTGCATAGAAAGACTAGAGTGAAGAGACCTCAAATTCTGCTGTTGGTGGGGGGTAAAAAACACAAAGGCAAACTAAATTTTAAAATATAATCCTCTAGATCATGAAGGAACATTCAGGGCCTCCTTTCATGCCACGGAGCCACCACATGGTGGGATGTGCTGGCCATGCAGCCCTTCTACATCACCCTCAAACTGTGGACAAGGAATGAGGTCTTCTGCTGTCCATTGGGACCACTGAGGTGCACTCTTGGAGAGCCCTCCCCAAATGGGGTGATGAGCAATGAAATGTCTCCCCTTCTTTCAAAGCCAGGGTGTCCCCACTGGTCAGTGCCTGACTCCATCCCACTCGTGTCAGGAGGTGAGGCCAAGGTGTCTCTGTCCCCAGCCCCTGTGGCCACCTCTCCCGCTAGGTTAATACCCTGGAAAGGTGCCAACCTCTGAGCCTGGTGGTGCTTGGATGGTGGCATCTGCCCATCTCGTGCTGGGAGCCTGGGAACCTTTGCCTGCCTCAATAAGTGTGGCAATTTCTGTCCCTCCAGTCTGCTGGGAGAATGTCAGGACTAGCCCTGATTCGCTTCAGTCACAAGAACTGCATTGTCTTAACTTGTGCCAACTCTGTTTCTAATTACATTTTAATCATTTAAAAATGATTAGCAGTTTTTATTGCCTTGTTTGTGGGTAAATTTTCTCACCCCACACATTCTAGCTGCGCTCCAATGACAAGTCCTTTTATAGGCAAAAAAGCCCCCGAATGTCCCCATGACTATTTACCTACAGCATATTTTATTCCTTCCTAAATTTTAATACTTTCAGGGTGCCAAGGCTCTGGCATTTTCTGGTGGATCAATTGTGGTATTGTGCTGTAAAATTAAGCAGTTTTTTTTGGCAATCCCAAACAATGTAACTTCCACCGAAATGAAGATACCGCACATGTGTTAACTGTGAAAAGTTTCAGCCCTGAATAGTTGCCTTGAAGCTTTTTGCGGTGAAAAGAATTATGTATTTTCCTCTCTTTGAAAACAAAATTATTATTTTTTTTTAAGCCATGTTTAAACAGGCTGTTTTTGTAAAAGGCCCCTTTTTTGTTATCTTTAGTGTGGCTAGTTGCTTTATTGCTAATCTTGGTGGGTAACTGTATATTATTCACTCTATTGTTCAGCAACACAAGAGAACCTTTGTCATACTCCCAACAGGGCTATTTATATAGCGTGGCACTTCTGAGGGCTTCTTCCTGCTCCGATGTTCTTCCACCTTCTGGGGAAAGGAAAATAGTTCATCTGAGAGGGAGAGTGAGCAGTGGTGGCTCCTACAGCTGCTAAAATACAGGCAAGAGGCAGGTCCCTGGGAACAAGCTTAGTGGTTTCCAAAGATTTGGCTGTGTGTGGTTGAGGTTGACCAGAAAGTTTATTGAACAGGGAGATGTACTCAGGTCTGGCCAGGGAGAGCAGCTGGGGTGGTCCTCACTGCCTGACCCTTGGTGCCATCATGGGATGGAATCCCTGCAGTTGCCCAGGCTTCATCCAGCAGGTCCTTGGGGACCAAGCAGGACTTGGGAAGGTCAGGAGCTTCTTGATATTTTATTTTATTTTGTTTTTTTAAGTCCTTGAAGCCTTGTATTCAGTGGGGGATTTTCTGTTAAGGGACATCAACAAACAGGAACTTTCCTTGTGGGATGGGTGTTTCTCCCTGGGATGGGTGGATGAGTAAAAGCTGAAGGCTCCTCTCACCTTTGTAGCTGTGATTTTTTTTCTCGTGGGTTTAGATGGGCTGGTGGGAAGGATAGGGCAGCTCCCAAGTTAATCAGTTGCAGCTCTGGAGGCACTAGGAGGGATTCCCACCTTGAGCAGGAACGTGTACCTTGCCTATGAACTCACCTGCAACATATTTATGCCTCCTTATGGAAAATAACCCCTGACAAGGAATCATCACAAACAACAATTTAACTTCTCTTCAGAAACAATGAGCCACCTTAGTTCAAAAGAATCCCAGCCTTGAGGTCAGCCATGGAGCGGTGCTTGGGGAGACAGAGCTTATATTTCACATGCCTGCTTTGTATCTGACCTGATGCAGGGCACCAGCCACGGAAGCAGAGCTCTCCCTGGCATTAGTGATCATTAACATGCTCGGAAAACTTGGGGAAACAGGCGCGCTCGAGCATAAAAAGCTGCTGCTGGTGCTTGCATTTTAGCTCCCCCATTAACACCAGTGTTTCTTAGAGGGAGAATAATTGCACTTTAGGAGTTTGAGGGGAGGTTTCCCAGTAGCTGGGATATGTGTGGAAGCGGGAATATCTTGTGGATGTGTAACACAAGCGTTAAGCAAATGTAAAAACCAGGCTCAGCAGGGAAAAATCTGCCTTATTTTGTGTGCCAGCGTCTGTGGGACAACTGTTAAACCCCGCGGAAAAGAGGCTACAAATAGGCAGCTCTCCCTGTTTCGGGTGATCCTTGAATTATTATTTGTGAAAGGGGCAAACCCCCTCTCTTTTTATATTTTTCCGTTGCTAACCAGCTGTGCAAGAAGTTAAACATCGTAATTAACCCATATGTGACCCAGTACATTTGACTGATTTGCAGGCAGGGCCGGCAGGGTAACTCGAGCCGGCAATTTGAACCCACCATGTTCGTAATGATGATTTTACAGTGTAATGGTCGCACTAAATCCTTTCGCTTTTGCTCTGTAGCCGCTGTTGTGACAAGAAAAGCTGTGGCAACAGAAATGAGACTCCATCAGATCCAGTGATAATTGACAGGTAAGGACTGCTATTGTTTCCTTCCATTTTTTTTCCTTCCTCCCTCTCCTCATTATAATGAAACACCTGCCCTGTGTTGCTAATGGGGAAGAATTAGGAGGATATACGGATGAAATTTTGTTTTTTGATACAGAATTAGTTGTGCTTTGCAATTGTGATTGCCTTGGAAGGGCCATATGTGGGATAATGTCAGGATACTAGAGGGCCCTGCTCTGTGGAGGGCTCGAGCTCTTGTAACTGATTCATGTGCATAAAGAGGAGATTTTTCTTTCTGACTTTCTGTGACTCAATTCACATGCTATGCCAGGGAAGCTTCAGGAATAAAATAATAATAGTTTGTGATTTATGAAATGTGGTTGGGTGCTTATAAATATTTAACTTTTATTTGAAAAATGTTTGAATCATTATCACTTAGCTACTGTAGTTCTGTTGGATGCAATCCATCTACATTTTAAGGCTTTTATTTATGCATAAAAACAGTTAAGAAAATAGATCTGCAATGTAAGGTTTTTTCCCTCCTCTTATTTTCTTTGGTTGGAATACTATTTTGACTGTATTGTCAGTTGATTAATTAATTTTTGCCTGTCTTAATTATTGTGTTTTTAAACAGATCCATATTGCTAATCTGACATCACTGAGTAAATCATTGTAGTACAATACATCTATTTCAGTTGTTCCGAGCCAGGCGTAGTTTCTGTTGCTTGCAGATTGTGCAAACTGGTAGCCAAAGAGCCATTTTTGTGTTTTAATTGTCCAAATGTGTTGTCCAAAGCTGTGTGTGATAGCCAGGGTATTGTGCAGCATTACTCTGGAGGAGTTAAATGGCCATGAAGCACCTAAAGGGTCTGTCAGAGCTGGGGAGAGCAACACCTTTGAACTGATCTGTGAATGGAGGCACCCAGAAGAGAGATAGCCAAACATACAAGGGTGAGAGCACAGAGGTTGTGCCTCTCCTTGCAGTCCTGTCTGTGTTTGCTGTATAAAGTTTGAAGTACCTTCCACGCCAGTGCATCCATTTTATGAAAGAAGCTGAGAGGGGTTTGATGTGTTGGGGGCCCTGCATGGAGAGTGGTCCAGAGCCTTGTTCTCATCCCAGCTCCCAGCATTACAGTTCTGGGATGGATTGGGTAGGAAAGTGCATGTATTGCATGCTTATGGCAGATGTTTTGATTAGCTGTAATAAGTAGTCCTGAGAATGTTTAAATCTCTGAAGATATCTCTATATATTTTAACTAGGTATATTTTCATCTTCTCTGAGCATCAGGTAGCACCAGAGAGAGTGTGTGGGGGGAAAAACCCCACAGTGAAACCTGTACAGAGCTGTGTTTTATAAGCATGCTGCAGAGGTGAACACTATAAACATGGTGTTACAGTGGCATTTTGAGTGACATGAAAGCTACAAAATTCACATGAATTTTTCATTGTACTGGAAAGTGAGATGTTAAGATGCTAATGGCAGGTTTACAGAAATATTTTGTTTAACTATCTAGTATGCAAAACTACCAGTTGCAAATAATTTTAAATTTTGAAAGCCAGAGATGCTGTCTGTTACATGCTTCCTGCAAAATGAGGAAAATAGGTACAGGAAAAAAAACAGCTTTAGCTTCCTCTCAGTGATCCATTTCTCAGTCTTTATGTGAATTGATGCAATAGTAACCAATTTTGAAGTTTCTTTTTAAAATGCAAGCTAAACAGAATTTAAAGCTGATCATACAAACCCTGCCTCGCCACCCGCACTGAATCACATTTGGCTTGTGAATGGGTTAAGCTTTTTAAGTTCCTCACTTGGTTTTAAATTGTGACTTTGATACAGAAGGTTGATATGACTGTGGTTTGAATAACACTTGATTTTGACCTGTTCCTGTGGGTTGCAATGGTATAAGAAATTTGACTCAGCAGTACTGTAATTAGCCCTCCCCGTGTTTTTGAAACAGGATTGTGTTACCTGGATTGCATTAGTGTGGCTTCTATTGTTGCCGCTTCGCATCTGTCCCAGTAGGGTACTTAAAACCTTTTCTTGGCCGGGGCTAGTTCAAACAATTTAGGCCAAGCAAGTATGTGCTTTATACAGTTAGTGGCTTTAGTGATGTTTCTTGTGACATTTATCCTATTCATTTTTCCTGTCCCCTTTGGTTTGGAAAGGATGAAGTGATCTATACAGAGCCTTTTTACCTTAAAACGAGCCCTTTAAAATTGTTCTATGATTAAAATGCCTGCACAAGTCAGACCATGTGTTTGGTTGTGCTCCATTGTCACTTCTCCATGCACACAGTTTTTAACTATTATGTCAATTGATATGCAAAGCCATATTTAGTTATTTTTATTTGCATTGAGCTTAGAGAATTCATTTACCATTCAGGCTAAAGCACTCCCACATGCCTGACGCTCTGATCAAGTCTTTGCCTGTGGATTTAATCTAACTCTTGCATCAAATCCTGTGAATCCACAGACTCTGACCTAACATAGAGTTTGACATAGAATCTATCCATGGGATTTTTGACATATGTACTTACATGGAAATGCTATCCTCATCTGACAAGTTGGAATACTATTTTGGATGGATTAATTCTCTTTGAGGCTGGAGAGGCTTGGGATAGAGAGGACTCTGGCTTTGTGGTGGTTTGGTGAATTTGGAGAAGAGGCTGTTTGGCAACTTCAAAGTTACCTGTGTTGTATTCTTTTTCAAATCCTGGATACATGTGAAAATCAAACTGTATATTTCTATTTAATGAAAATGTGGGATTCAAAAAAAAAGTTGTAGCTGTGTTTGAAACAGGATATCACTTTATGCTTTACGGAATTGTTTTATACTTTGCTCTATTATAGTATCAGCAGATATGGCAGTGAAAGGGACCTAAAAACATTTATACTCATATAAAATAGTGATCTAAATTTTCTCTGGAGAAAAACATAAATCTATTATGCTTACAGAGCAGTCATTCCAAGGAAGTTTCTTGAAAACCTGTGTGTGTCTGTATCATCTTCTTAGCATAGCCTGTATATTTTATCACTAATCCAGTTACATGTGTGGAGATGAAGATCTGATGAACAGGAACTCATTTTAAAAGGGGTATTATTGTCACAATACAAATGCACAATTCCTCCTACGAGTGCAGTGGCAGGGCTGTATTGTAATCACACTTAAAGAAAACAGAGCACTTCCTGTTATTAAATTAAATTCTAGATTGATTTAACTTTCAAATTGTAACTCATATTTGAATTTAAAAGGTTCACAATAAAATTCCTGTGAAGAAATTGAATAAATTGTAGTTTTATTACCACTCTGGATATCCTGGTGTCCTAACCTTTTTCCTTACAGTTATCTTAGTTCAATAAATAAAACCTCATTAGACTATTCCCATTTCAACGAGTTTATTAAATTTTACAGGAGTAATTAGCATAAGCTGTGCTAATTTTTCTGGAAGACTAATGAGAGAGCTTCCTAATTAGGTTTGCTTTGTAAGAATCAGAAAAGATGATAATGACAAAAGTCACATAGGGGAGAAAGTGGGGCTTTATGTTATTCCTTGGTTCAGGAAAAAGGCTCCTCTCTTGGCACTCTGTTCCAAACTTTTAAACCCAATTTACCATTGTCAGGACCGATATTTAATGGTGTTACCAGTGCCTGCTGGGGCTTCTTTACCTTTTATGGCTGCATCCAGTAAATAGGAGTCCTACTGCCTGATAAAATAGGAATAACCACTGCAATCCCAAATATAGTGGCAGAAAATAGATATACCATATATATAATATACATCCTGCTTGTGACATTGCACGGAAAAAGGGTTGGAAACAGGCAATTGCTGGCTCATCCCAAATTTTCCTTCTTCCCAGAGCACTCAAGCAGGCTTATGACAGTGACCTGGAATTTGCTTTGTGGATATTTACCAGTACAGACAAGACCTAATTAAGAAATTCAGCCACTGTCTATCATTTGAATTAATAATCTTTAGCTGAGGTGTAAGCCAAGGGGCTTTGTGCTGGAGGACTGTGAGGAAGGGACTGTGTCCTTTGGGGGCAGGACACCACAGGGATGGCCAGGGCTGCTTCTGGCCCTGCTCTGGCAATCCACTGAAATCCTTCACGTGGCATTTTGGGTGCAATTTCGGTGCAATGAGGCTCCCTCTGGCTTTGAAGAAGTTTATGCCTTCCCAGTGTCATCACAGCTCTTGTCCATGGAGCAGGGGTGGGGACTCATGGATTGGAGGCTGTAATATTTTCTATGCCTTGTTATGGGATGACACCAAAGTACATCTTAATGCATGACCTCCTCGCAGGGTCTGAAAGGCCTCTGTGCTTCCAACATGTGCAGGATGCTTGGCTGGGCTCTCTGTAACCTCTCCCCGGCACACCCAGCCAACTTACCTACAGATGGGTTTGGCATCTTTCAGCCTTTAACCTGAAAATTTTGTGTTTGTGTGAAGGATTTCACTGTGCAATGACATGAAAAGTCATTATCTCTTTTTTACCTCTTCACAAGTCATCAGGTAGTGGATTGTATTTTACAGGCCTGATCATATTTTCATCCTAAGTAGCAGGCAGGTGGAAAACTAACTGGGAGGACTGTATCACACTCCTGTATCCTCCCACAAACACCCTGGTTAGGTAGATGTGGCAAATCATGTATTTTGCAGGAGCCTACCATGTATGGAGGGAAGGGGATGGAGATGCAGGCAGAGCCTTACCCTAGGAGAGGTGCTGGTGAGGGAATGAGGTGGGTTTTGCTTGGGAGGGAGCTGCTGAGGGATGTTTTGCTGCAGGGGATGGGGTCAGTGCCGCAGCTGATCCCCACCACACCACAGGGACGTGGGATCATCATAGCACCGGTGTCACAGCAAAGTGGCAGGAGATGCCAGGTGCTCTGGCAGTGGCCCCTTTGCAGAAGTCCCAGTTCCTGCCCTGTCCTGGTCATGTCCTTGTCCCCCCATCTGTATCAGTGCCAGACCCTGGCTGTGTGGAGTCAGGGAAAGCTGCGTCTGCTGGGGTCCTGCTCCCCCCTTGCTCGCACCAGGGACGGGGCTGCAGGAGCCTGGGGGAGTCCCCTCACTGCCAGGTCCTTAGGTGGGGTTTGCACAGAAGAAGCAGGAGGGCAGGTGTGGAGTGATCTGACAGATCTCAAGACCTCAGTGCAAAATGATCCTGGGCCTGAATATTTGGCTGTTATCTGGAATCTTGTGCTGCAAAGTTCCCCCCTCCTTGCTGTGCCCCTTGCAGAGCCAGATGGGAGTTATTGATCCAGCAGGGAGGGAGTCAGAGGAGCAGAAGCTGGGTGACAGAGGGCTACCCCCAGCACTCCAGAGATGTCTCCCAGGCTGTCTTTTAAGGCTGTGCTGCCTAAACCCCCTGGGCCTCTAAGCAGGGTGTTCAGAGAGGCAGAAGTTGGCCTCTAGTGCTTCATGGGAGCTCCGGGAGCCTCTGAGCCCACACATTTCTGAGAGGGGAGGGACCCAAACACATCCTGAAGGATTTGGTTGTGATTGATGCAGCTGAGAAGCATTACCCAGAACATTTCCCACATGACTTAGGCAACCAAAGGCATTTGGAGCTGTTGTGAGATAAATGGGAGACTCTGATCAGTAGATGCTTCTCACACTGAGATTCAGACTCGGATTCTTGTCCCTCTACCAGTGCTCCTCATGCATGTGGTGTCAGTACTCTTTCTGGTGATGAATTCATTAGAGCTGGGGGTAACTTTGCAGGGATTCTTGCAAAAATCTCTTGGTTTCAGCCTGTTGGGGTTGGCACATATCACTGCTGCTTATAAATTCCTTTATTTTGCTCTTGGGGCTAAATGAACTTGGTCAGGGTCAAGCCAGCTTCTGCTTATTGTTTGTTTGATTTGTCTTCCCTCTGCCTCCAAGTATAAGAATTTTGGTATGATCTCAAAAGTATTATGCAAAACCTTAATTTGGTCTGAGATTCACTGAGAAGGTTTGTGATTTTCTCGGCAAACCTGTTCTGAGTTTTCAGTTTGTTATTAAACCCCAAACCAGGCAAGTCTTATGTGGTTTTGGGTTTCACTGCAAACATTTCACACTGCTCTAATAGTTACTTGCTTCTCTCAGTGATGCTTTCTGAATCCACAGCTAGTGTTTGGGGCTTTAGTTGACTCTGATCTTATGCCTGATTATTCCTATTTAATATCATTGGTGATGTAGCAGAGGCTTCTGTTGCAAAGTAGGCTCATTGTGCTAAATGCTCTGTAGTCTCTGAGTAGGTAGATGATCCCATTCCTGAAGAGAAATGGTTCTCCTGATGCAGAGTAAAAACTGAGATTGAGATTTTTCTATGGAGAATAAAAAGTTTGTGTTGAATGTCCTGGGGATGAGAGGAACTGAAGACAAGATTGCTGTACTGCTTTTGGCATTTGACTGTTAGTGCTCACCCAGAGCCCTGGCTTGGCCAGCTGTGACTTGAGTGCACATGTGGCACGTGCTGGACCTGCTGCCCCAAGGCCCCAAGGTCAGTGTGTCCATGTCAGTAAGTCCCTTGTGCTCTTCCTGAAAGTCTCCATCCTGGTTAGTAAGGGTTAATAATTTTAGGACACTGCACTGGTTTGTCTTAGTCCTCAAAGTCCATCCTGAAGACCCTGTGGATTTTCTTGTGCAGAGGAATCTGAGACCTCATGGATGGCTTTGCTGCTCCCTTCAGGTGGCAGGATTTGGGCATCTGAGGTTGGAGGCGCTTTAAAAAGTGCGGTGCAGTGACCTCCTGCAGCACCAGGAAAGCTCTGAGTGCTCTGGTCCCAGTAGGAGCCCAGGGCCTGGCAGGGTGATCTGTCCCTTTGTTTCTCATCACAAAACTTCAAATGTGCTCTTCATACCTATCGATTTTGTAATATTAACTCCTACATCAAAGCACGTCCTGCAGCAGGGAGGATGTGCTCAGCCCAGTGGGCTCCCTGCTCCATGCAGCTCAGTGCCAGCTCTTCTCTCTCAAGAGTGGGGATTCTTTTTTTGGGGAAAAAAATACTGGCTTTTTCTCATATGCATATATATACACACACACACAGTTTCTGGAGCGGATAAATTTCCTGTTCCATCTTAACACCTGATTTATTTCCATATTTGCTGTCGCAGTGGGAATGCATACATGAATAAGAGCAATAGGGAAATGTATTTGCAAAGATCATCCTCAGTTTTAATGCAGATTAGCTAAAATTCTTCTGAACATGAAAAATGTATCTCAGCTCTATCCCTGTGTTTATTGGGTAAAAAAACCAACCCAAGCCTTATTCTGCAGGAGCTGAGGTGTGTGAGTAGTTTTCTTCCTGTGAGTTGTCATAAATGTATTCTTATAAATGGCCACACCTACAAAAATAACTATGTTAAATTCAAAGGCCCTTCTTCTGTCTGCTGGAAGTATTTAATTTTTATACAACATATAACTAATAAAGTTAAAAGAGAGTAAGAAACACTTGCAGGTTACTGTGCAAATCGTGACTGAGATAAGTTTCTGAAAATGGCTTTAACTGTCCTTGGAGAGCAGCAAGTCTCTGTAGTAGTACTGGGAAATGCTGGTATGAATTTTCCTCTTTCCCTGTAACATCATGATATTTTTTCTGTAGCAGTTCTGGAAAAGTACAGAAAAGCCATACAAAGTTCCCAGTGTGTGACATTAGCAACTTTGCATAGGTAGTTTGTGATCAGAATATATTACTCTATCAACTGGGTGTTTACTTTTTTGCTAAGGACAGTATTTTAGAGATTTTTTTTTTCTTTTTAAAGTGGAATGAATAATTTTCTACCCACCTTTTAAAAATAGCATCTGGAAATGAGAAATGTGAATACAAATTTTCTGTTGCTGTTAATATGTGAATCATATGAAATTAGTTATTAAAAGGCTTTATATCAAGTCACTGAAATTACATATGGGACTGTAGCAAGGTGACCCAGATATAGAGGCTTTCAGAGCAATCATTGAAATGCTATGAACAGTGCTGTTTTGTCTTTGGTTTCTTGCTGCCTCTAAAGGTGTAGGCAGATGAAGATAACTTTTAAAAAGAGCTATTTCTCCAATTACAAGCTTTTGTCCAAGAGCAAAGAAAGATTTTTAGACTAACAGCTTTCACTATAACAAAATTAAATTCCCTTCATCTGACAAGGAGTGGAGTCTGGCAGTAGTTGGGGATTTTTGGTTGGAGCTGGAGCAGCAGCTGCCCTGAGCACCCCCAGTTTGTCCCAGCCAACCCTGAGAGGAGTGACCGGAGGGTGGGAAGGCGCTGGAGCTGTTGCACACTGTGAGATCCGTGTGACCACCCCTTGGTTTGGGGACATCATTTCCCCTTCCCAGGCTCCAGGGAGGGCTGGGGGGAGCAGCATCCCACTGCCACCCCCCCTTCCCTGCCCCCACCGGGCCGGGCTGCCCGGCCAAAGCTTTTTGGGTTTGTCACAACACGTCCGATCTGGCATTCCACAACTACGGCATCTCGCTAACGGGCTGAGGCACAAGAGTTCAGTAATGTAATATAAAAAGTAATGGTGTTAGCTAACACATCCTTAATAAGATATTGTCTGCTGCTCTGCCATATGCTACCGAGCAGGCTTTCCCTCTGTGGGGCTTTTGAGTTCTCTCAATAAGATTATTTCAAATACTCTAATCCTGAATCATTGACATGAATGCAAAAGCCTAGTGACATCTAATAGATGCCTCTTAGCTTTGCTTTCCCTCTTGTTCCTTTCCTTTTTCTTCTCTTTTTACCTGACAAAAAGCTTACAGACACTTGGGCTCTGTCTCTCAGTACCAGCATGTGGGTCCCCTCATGAAATAAAAAGGAGGAAAAAGGGCTGACATAGGGCTGATAAGCCATATGAGCAAAGGACCATAGAATTAAAAGTAAATGCCAGTAAATCCTACCCTATACACTCAGTTGTTCTTTTATTGTTTTCTTTAATTCTTCCAGTGCCATGCTGGGCTAGAAAGAGATGAAAAATGGGGCTACAAAAGAAAGAAAAGGTGATGCTACAATACCAGGGTCCTACAGGCTTGCTTGACACTTGGGTTTTCTTAGTGCTCCTCTCACCTTGACTTTCTAATCAGAATTGCAAACATTTAGCTAAACACACAATTCAATTAGCTGAATGTTTAGGTCACTTTTTTCAAAGATTAATAAAACAAAAAAATCAGACAGCCTCAAGTGACATGATTGTGACCCTGGAAAGGATTAATTTTATATAACTAAATGTTAGAAAGACTTATTGTTCCAATGTGAGTGTCTAGCAATCAAAAAATGATCTTCCTCTTAGTCGTCTCCATGACTGTCAGAGGCAGAAAATATTTTTCTCTTCATATCCTTTTAGACTTTGACAAACTATTAATCTGCTGATTCCAGAATCTGCCTTTGGAAAAAGTTATTGGTGCAGGATACAGCCAGTGTCTACAACAGGTTAAAAACGAGCTTTTTAAAACTTAATAATTTTCCCTAATTTTTTTCCATGGTTTTGCAGGGAGACTCTCAGGCTCTCCTGACCAGGATAACCACCCACTTCCACCCAGTTGAGTCAGGTCTTCTCTGTAAACTCCCTCAATATAATCTTTCAGTTGGATTTTTTGGCATCTGCATCACTACATAACCATTGGCTGACTTCCCAGATGTTAAGTCACTTTGATAAGTGGATGTTAAAAAACACTTTACCTAGTTCAAATTTTGTAGAAAGATGACACAAGGAGAGGAGAAATGTATTCTGTATTCATTATGAAGTTCTTTGCTCTAAAAGAAGAACAAAATTAGCCACACTCAGAGCTATTAAGATCTGATGGTCGCATCTTCTCCTGGCTGCTCCAGGTGCCTCTGCATCTCTGGCACAGTCCTGCACGAGCTGGAATTTGGCTGCAGAAGGGGGCCCACCCCTGGCGTGTTTTGCTGGGGGTTTTGCAGGCAGGAGGAGGAAAGGACCTGCAGTTGGATCAGGATTTGCCCCTCTTTAAAGAAAAGTGAGGAAGCCTGGCTGTGTCACAAAGGAGTGCCCTGGGGTTTTCTGTGGTCCAGGGCAGAGTTTGTTTCTCATGCTGGGGTTTATGTGTTAAAAGCAGCCTGTAAAGCTTTTTTTTTCTTATCTCTGGGCCTTGGTTTCCCATTGGCACCATGGCCTGGTGTTACTGGGCTCTGTTGGACTCTGAGGCTGCTGAGTGAGGGATGCGCAGTGGGAGAGTCTCTGCCCTGTGGAGCTGTTTAGGCAAGACAATCCCTAGGCTACATCTACTTTTCTATGTTTTTAAAGCACAGTGAGCTCTATAATAGCTGTGGCATTCTGAAAAACAGAATAAACTGTACTGAGGTGTAGGAGGAAAACTTCTTGCTGAACACCATTATGTGTACATAAATTGTCATCTGTCGTGTACCACGTGGCAGGAGAGAGGAACTTCTTTTTTTTTTTTCCTGAAGGATTGCCCTGCTGTGACAATGGTAACTCAATTTGTCAGAAATTACAAGAGCATTAATACATCATGCCCTAATGTTTCATTAGTACATTAATACTTTTGAAGTCATTGGAATTTCCCTAATAAATGTCTTCAAAGTTGGCTGGCCATTCATAAATTTGAGTTTTCACTATTATAATTGTAATTGAGATACCTATTGTCCCTGATTAATCCTGGAGTTTGTATGTAGCAATCAGCCTTGTTGACAACCGCAGCCTCACGCACTGGGGAGAATAACATGCTGTTAGTTAATATTTGTGTTACTGTAAAGTGCCATGATTTGGAGGGGGGAAAAAATAAAATAGGGAGACTATTCTCGGGGAAACAAAAGAGAATTTTGGGAATGCTTTTTGCCATGGTAACCCAGTTATCGCTCATTAATCTGTCACATATGAAACGAGTTCCAGACTCCAGCACTCCGGGGCGAGGCAGCGTTCCCGGGGGGTCTCTGTACCTGAGGCCGCCCCCGGCTCTGCCAGCAAATCCCATCATGTGCCTGGATGGGCCTGAAAGAGGGGGACCCCTCCCTGCCTGGGCCACCTGGGCTGCCACCCCAAAAGCAGCTCCCTGGGGAGATGGGGGCCGGACCCTGGGCGCTGCTGCGCTGGCTTGAGGGGCCGCCTGGATCTCCAGAAGGAAGGAAGTTTTTTTCCTTCATTTCCAAGATAAGGTGTCATTCATGAGAGCAGCGTGCTGAACTAATCAGGTTAATTGAGAGGCCCTGAATAGCTCTCATTGAGCGGATCCCTCCTTCCTGCTCAAGGCAGATAGTGCAGACGGAGAGATTACAAGTGCTTTAAACTCTTTCTCTCCATCTCTGAATTTCACACCCATTTCAGGATGACGAGGGTCACAGCAGACGGGTGACACGGGGGTTGTACAATTTAGCTTTGCTGGGAGCAAGGCTTTTATTTTTGTTGTTTGGGGTTTTTTTTTGTTGTGTTTTTCTCCTTTTAATCATCATCATTGTGATTATTTTTCAGCGAGGCCAGTGCTTCCCATCTCTCTTGATGCCAGGGACACCCTGCTGATTTACACCAGCTGGAGTGGTGTAAACTACTCCACTGTTTTGGAAAGATGCAGAGGACATTTGGAAAGATGTAGGAGACTAATGCAGTCGTGTGATTGGCTCTAGATTGACCTGCTCCTTCGTGTTGATAATATTAAAATTATTTCAACCTAACTCATGGCAGGGCTGCAGGAAACATTAATTTTAAAAAGATGTTTTCAGTGTTTGAAGCAGATAGCAGTGGGTTTTATTGCTTTTATGGTATCATTTCCCTTTAAACCCTTCTAATCGAAGTGGCTGTACATAATTTTATTCAAGTTTACCAGAATGTGAAAGCATTTCCCTCTGGATACTCTTGCCAAATTAGGAACAGCCAGGCTCCAAACCTCACTCCAATCTTCCTACTTGCCACAGTCTATTACATTTTCTTTGCAAATATTGTAACTCTTACAGTGAAGAAGAGAGAATTTTCAGGAAAACAAATTCCCCAAAAGTAGTGTGTGTGCCCCCACTTCTCCAAGCTTAGCTCAATTTAAACATGAGCATCATCGTCCCTGTTGGCCCCCTCCTCTCCCCACTGGCTTCTTTCCCTTGGAAGTTTCGGGAATGACTTTAATTATCTCTACAATCAAATTCTCACTGCTGTCCCTGTGAAAGCGTGTAGTCATGGATTGCTGGGATTATTTTCTTTAGCACTTGGGGATAGAGAAACTGGTTGTTTGGAAATGAGAACCAGCTGGGTTCTCAGAGCTGGCGTTTGGAGGGAGCCACTTTGCACAGAAACTGAGCTCAGCCCCCAGACTGCCACTGCTGCCTTGGCCACATGGGATTATGCAATATCAGGGCTGGGGTTTTTTTTGTTTATCTCATTCATATGTATTTTCAGGGTGGCTGCTGCCAGACCTTGCCTTAACTCCTCACCAAAGTTTCTGGACCCTGCAGTCCCATTCCTGGCTTCACCTGCCTAAAGCAGAGAAAATAAAATTAACCCCCAATGCCCAATAATTGTCTGTCAGGCACATGTTCTGCAGATGACAGGTAAGCAGGTAAAGGGAGATTAATACAACAAAAGGAAGAGCAGAGACAACTTCTGTTATCTTAGCATCTTTTGTTGCCCTAGAAGATAAGCTGCAGGGGTGACGTTCTTCCTTTCTTCCAGCTCACAGAAATTAGTTATTTGTCATACCTTATTAATCTGTTTCAGTGCCAAATTCAATTTAAAATTAAGACCATACATGTAGTCAGAAATTATATGAGCTATGCTTTTAGCTGAGTATTTTGTCATAGGGAAAGGTGCAAAAATCTTTATTTAGTTAGAAGGATGTAAATTTGGAGACAGTCCCCGGGCTTCAGGGCAGCTGCTTCACATTTCTGTCTCTTTAACAGAGAAGTACTTATTCTTTGGAATACAAGGATTTGTTTCTAGGGCTTATTTATATTTTAAGATAGCAGTATAAAATATGTACAAATATATATTTTCTACTTTCAAGGTTCTCTCACACTCCTGCACACTTGTGTTTCTCTACACACTGTTGTTAGGGTGGTTTATAGTTTAAATTGTGAGTTCTTAATGTTTGAAATGCAATAATAACTAAACTGGTAGCTTAGATAAAAAGTCAAGGAATCTTTCTGCTCCTTTTGAAAAAGTTTATTGCAAAGAAAGTGACTGATTGCTGAGCTTTGAACAGCTACTTAGAAATTATTTGATTTCCTTAATGCCTGGAATACAACGATTCTGACTCTATTAATATCCCCGTTAGCACAACGAAATTATTTTTTGAAAGATGAAACCATTTAGCTCTGAACATGCTTAGATCATACCATGACCTAAAATCTCCCATATATGTTAAATACATTTTCACATGCATACTATGGAGTTCTATTTTTTTGTGGGCTTGGTTTTGTTGTTTTACTTTTTTTATCTGGATTTTTTGTTTGTTTTCTTTTAAATGTAATTTTATTTTTTTCCCCCCAATAAATAACTGCTGCATTTCCAGTCACTCAAATTTGGACAGAATTTTACTTCCTGTTTCAAAGGTCAAGGAAAGCTGACCTCAACAGCAGTGTTGAGGCTGCTGAATTATTCATATCATTGACTTTGTGTCAGCTTCCACATTTGTGCAGAGGGATGTTTTATTCATTTATCTCATTTAGGGACCTGCTCTGCACCTGTTTCTACCATTAAGTACCCTGTAATTTGCATTTGATGCTAATTTAGTTTCATATCAGCCTGGTCCCCTCTTGTTAATTTAATTTTCTAAGACCCTTTTCATTACAGTAGAAATGTTTCCCTCTTTAAAGCAAACATCTATACAAGTAATTGTATAAACTGGCTTTTAAATAATATCTTTTAGAAGATTCCATCGTTTAATTCCTTAATTCCTATAATTAGCCATGGTTTGATTAATGTTTCAAAGGGTTAAATTAAAATGCAGAATTACTCAAATGCATACTTGAATAATTTTCTCTCTGCTGATAACAGTTTCTGCATTGCTGCTTTTATTCTCCTCGTGATTCTGAATATTACATGTACTAACAAGCACTAATTTTCCTTGTGTAGTGATTTTCCTATGCGGGGTTTAATGTACAATTGTTGGAAACTCCTTATTGCCAGTGGGATACTTAATTTTTTTTTTTTTTCCCTTCTGATCGATTGTAAACAGTTGAGGAGCAACGCTGTGGCTGAGCTGCTCTGGGTTCCTTTCCAGATTGCAAGAAACTTAGAGGTCCTTTATTTTGCCAACAAGCATCGCTGCTGTGTTCTCACAAACAGCATGATTAGTGCTGATCGCTGCAGAGAATAATTTGGGAATATTTACAGCCATCATGGATTTGTTTGTGGAGGTGAACATTTACATATGCTGTGATCCTACAGGGCAAAACGCTCTGGGGTTGTCACCCCCGAGCACAGAGATGTGTGTTCAGTGCAGGAATATGGCACTGGGGCAAATAAATGACCAGAGGGGCTGGAGTGGAAAATCAAGTCCCTTCTCTTCCCTGCGGGTTTATTTGGAACAATGTTGGATAATTGCAGTTGGGGTGAGTGCTGTGCTGGGGGAAGGACATCCCCCTCCCCTCCTTCCCCAGCCAGGGGAAAATGGAGATGTTGATCCAGAGCTCTCAGAGGTGCAAACCCCCCCGTTCCTCGGTGCTGCCGGGGAGGGGACTGGGAGGGAGATGAGCAAAAAGATGGGGCTGGGAGTAGTGGGCAGCTGGGCTTCATTACCCAACAGCTCATGCTAATTCCTCCCTCTGTTTACAATGGGGAGGGGGGATCAGGGCATCAGTCCCAGGGGACCATCTCCCCAAATTCTTCCATGCCCTCCTGGGGACAGGAGAGATTTGGTGTGTGGCTCTGTTTTGATGCTCTGGTGAGGGTCTCCAATGCCAGCCCACTGCTGCTGTGCTGTATGTGACAGGAAGGATGCAAGTCCTGCATCAGGTCAGGATCAGCTTTGCATCAGCTTTTGTTTTGCCCCAGCAGAAGGTGACACTCCTCCCCTTCCTCCAAGTCTCCCTGAAGTCATGGTGAGTTTGGGAAGAGGTGCCTGCAGGGTTGGGCTGAAAGGAGGCTGTTCTGCCTCTGGGGTCCTGCTCCCAGTAGTGCCCAGGGCTGCTCCAAGCCCTGAGTTTGGCTGTGATGATCCCAAAAATGTGCCTTATGTTACATGATATGCCACTTAGATGAGCCTGAGACTTGGGCTCTGGAGCTGTTAATAGCACCAGGATTTAATATTTAAAATTTGAGTCGAAACAAAACCTCTGGTTTTGTGTTTTGTTTTCACTCTTTTTGGTCACAAAGCTGCCTCACAGGCTTTGTGCTGGCAGAGCCCTCAAACACCTTTGTCAGGGGTCCAGCGTGGTTTGTGGCAGGGGTCTCTCCTGAGCACACCCAGTTGCAGGAGTACCAGGGCTGGGGGATGGTTGGACCCGAGTACCTGCAAACCTCACCTTTCCCATCAGCCCACAAATTCAGATATTCATAATAGCTCCCCCTTTATTTTATCATAAACTCACAATAACGGCCTTAGAGCTGGGCATTTCCTGAGTATTAATGACCAGCTGGGGTTAATGGCCCTTGCTTGTGCCTTGAGCCATCAGCTCCTCCCGACTGGTCATTAATTCCCAGGAAAAGCCCTCTGTGGAGGTCATTATTGCCTAATTATCTCCATACACTTTAATGCCAGTTTTGACAATGTACAGTCTCATACTTTGAGTTATAGGTACTTTATAATTCATTAAATAGCTTATCATTAAAACTGCAGATGATCTTGATTATTATTTATTAATGTTTTGCCTTTGATTTTTTTTTTTTTAATCTGATGCTCCCATTTCTGCAGGAAGGAGGGGACAAAGGTAGATGGGGTATGGCTCCAATGTCAAAAACTGTCACATGGAAGCTCTCCCTGTCTGGAAGGGTCTCCCTGCTTTGAGAGGGAGCAAAAGCATCTGCCAGGGGGGCCCAGAGCTCAGCTCAGAGCTCACCTTGCTCAGTCCTTAGCAGAAAGGCTTGAGGAGCAGTGGGATGGCCACCTCTGCTGGAGCTCCCTGTGCTGGCTCTGGAAGCACTGGCAGGATCTGGCCCACAGTTTTGGCAGTTCTTGACTTATTTTTCTGTTTCCCCTGGTCCAGATTCAGCCAGGGGTTGCTTTGGGAGCCCTTTTTCACCGCAGGGAGGTTATTCATGGGGTGAGCTCTCTTGGGGATCATGGTTTGCCCCTTTCCCCCAGAGCACTGAGCAGGTGATGTGTTTGAACAGAGTTAGGAAGGGTGGGAAGTAAATGGGACAGGCTCAAGTCAAGCAGAGGGACTTTAGTTTGTACTTTTTAATAAGAGTGTGCGTCTCTTCCTCCTGGGACCAGCATCTCTTCCTGTCACTGGGGTGTCCCTGTGCATGGCATGACAGAGCTGCAGGTGCAGAGGCTCAGTGCTCTGCCTCTGTGTGCTGGGAAAGGTGCCATACTCAGCCCAGCCTGGGCTCCTCACTGGAGTCACAGCCTGTGGAAGTGGCCAGAGGAGCACTGACACTGATTGATTCTAGGGGAATTTACTGTCTTATTTGGCCCAAATGGCCCAATCCTGTCTACTTCTCCATTATTTCCCCCTTTCCCCCCCAGGCTTTACAAGTGAAATATCTGGAAAACAGAAAGCTATACCTTTGTGTATGTGGTTTCTCTGAAGTTTTGTTGTGCAGGAGCCCACCAAGGGGGGCTGTGACCCTGCTTGGGGAGCCCTCCTGGGCTGGCTCAGGGGCCACAACACTGCCTGTGCTTGGGGCAGATTGCAGTGGCAGGAGGTCTCTGTTAGCCAGAAAACCTGTTAGGGTGTTTGCTCCCTGTACTCAGTCATTACTCGTGTTTTAGTTGCTCTTGCCTGACAGCATCAAGTTATTTCAACAACAACAGTAATAATAATAATAATAATAATGCAGTTTTGGAGCTGTTTTCTCCATTACCCCTGTCTCTGTTGGTTTTGTGCTTGCTGGAGGAAAAGTTGTGTGTGGATGTGAAAATACTGGCCCCATTGAGCCGTGCCATTGCCTTTGGAGGAGGCCAAATTTCACCCACTGTATTTGCTTTTCTACCTCTGAGCCGTGTTTGTTTACAAAACCTTCTTCTGAACTGCTGTAAATCGCCCAGCCGAGCTGCCTCCCTGTCCCAGTTTGCTCTGGCCTTCTCCAGAAACCAGTCCGTTTTCATTAAAATCATAATGTCATTTGAAAGCAGGGAAGCAAACCAACCCAAGGCCTTGCGCAAAGTTTGAAAGTAGCAAGTTGCTGCTGAGAGGGGGGGAAAAAAACCCCAACCAAACCCTTAAAATTCAGACTCAGCGGGTCTCCTGTTACCGCTGTCAGGGAAGTCCGAGGGCTTGAGGCTGATGAAGAATTGGGTGCTACAAAAAAAAAAAAGAAAAAAGAAAAAAGAAAAGAGGGCAAAAGAGAGCAGTGTTATTTACTTATTTATTTAAGAGCCTAAAAGATTTATGGTAAAGCTAATTTAGGAGCGCGCTCGGCTCCGCATCCCGGCCGTGCGGGCGCGGCTGAGCCGGGCAGCGGGAGGGGCTGGGGCCGGCTCGGAGCTGCCCCCGTCGGGCCGGGGATCGGGGCTCAGCCCGGGGGTTCAGCGTTGTAATCCCGCCCGGTGACCGGGGCTCAGCCCGGGGGTTCAGCGCTGTAAACCCGCCCGCGATCGGGGATCGGGGCTCAGCCCGGGGGTTCAGCGCTGTAAACCCGCCCGGGAGCGCTCAGGGGGCGGCCCCGGGGGGCTGCGGGGTCCCCTCCGTCCTGCCCCGCCGCTTTCCTTCTCCCTCTTTTTCTTTCTCCTTCTCTTCCCCTTCTTCCCATCGCCTTGTTTATTGTCCTTTTCTGTTTTATTTTTTCTCTTTGAGTTTTCACTTCTATTTCACTTTTTTCTATTTTTTTTTATTCTGCTCTTGTTTCTTCTTTCTTTTTATTCTCTTCTATTTTCTCTCCACTCTATTTTCTCTCTCGTCTTCTCCTTCTCTTCTCCCCCTCCCTTCTCCCCTTCCCTCTTTTCCTTTCCCTCCTCCAATTCCTTTTTCCTTTTCCTTATTCCCTTTTCCTTTCTCCTTCTTCCCTTCTCTTCTTCTCCTTGCCTTTTCCTTTAATTTTCCTTCTCTTCCACTTTTTTCTTTCACTTATTTCTTTTTTTTTTTTAATTTTTCTATCACTTTCTTCCCTCTTTCACTTTTCTCTCTCTTCTTTCTCTTTCTCTAATTGCTCCCTTGCTAAAAGCCAAAGGCAGAATTACAAATGCTGCCTTGGCATTGTGGTTTGCAGGATTCTTCAGGGATGTTTTCTTTTGCACAGTATGTTCTGTATCTTCCTTTTGGATCGTCATCTCTGTGAAAGAGAAAATATTCCTTCTCTGTTCTGAGCAGAGAAGCATGGTAGAATTATGAAGTGTAAGGAACGTTCTTCCCTTTCTCAACATCCATATAATTACTGTCAAGCCAAACCAAAAAGCCTCAGGCTTAGAGATCACTAGAGTAAAGTTACATTTCGCAAGACAAAAACTGAACTCAGTGCTCAAAACAAAAAAATTGGTGACTACTTCTGTGTCAAAGACTAAAAGCAGGCAGGATATTTTGCTATGAAAAAGCAGACTCACTTGGGTTT
Source organism: Climacteris rufus (assembly GCA_013398175.1). NCBI lineage: Eukaryota > Metazoa > Chordata > Aves > Passeriformes > Climacteridae > Climacteris > Climacteris rufus. Next base: position 1,493,831 of record VZRZ01008094.1, on the reverse strand, counting down.
GTTACTATATGAAATATAAATTAGTTTTATTTATATTTATTTGTTCCCTCCTGCTTTGCAAGGAGCAAACTGAGCTATTAAAAGTCTTGATATGTTTGTTTTTCAAAAAGAATTAATAGCATGAATGAAGAAAACATTGGAAGGAGGAATAGATGTGCTGTACAGTGACGACGTTGCCTTTTTTTAAGTTCTAATTCCAGGGTGGGAGCACGGGAGCTGTGTTGGATGGGAAATGCATTCATGCAATGAAAGGCTGCATTTNCCTATGAGGCTGCACTGCTTAGTCATGTTTTTTTTTTTTTTTTTTTTTGTTTACATTTTCAGCAAAACCAAGATGACACAGCTGGGCATGTTCAAAGTGAAATAAAAATAGGATTGAATAAATAAATAGTAGTAAAGAATAGTAGTAAATAAAAATGAAACCGAGCGAGCGCCGTGCTGAGCCTCGCGGAAGGCGCCCTCTGAGTGCCCCGGCAGTGCTGCTGTGGGAAGGGGCTGCCAGCCTGGGATGGGGCTGCCAGCTGATGCCCAGGAAGGAGGTTGGGTGGTGCAGGGAAACCATGGGAAGAAGCTGGTGGGGCAGGAGCAGAGCTGAGCTCCTCTGGTACAGTTCTTCCTCCCACACTGTGCTCCCATGGCTTAGAGCTGCTCAGGTAGCCTTGATTGTCTTGAGTGTTTTGGGGTGCAGTGTTTAGTGGAGAAGGGGAAATCTTGGTTGCCTGTCCCAATGCCGTGTGGAAACCTCCTGCCTGCAGGCAGAGGAAGAGGAGGGGGTGGGAAAACCAGGGAGGCTGCTGGGGGGCTGGGAGCTGTAAGAGAAGAGGCTGGGAGACCTGGAAGTGGCAGGCAGACAGAGATAGATAGCAATTAGGATCTAGAAGCAGGCTGGGAGATAAGGAGTCACCGAAGATTTACTGTATGTATATGGACAGAAAGAAAGAGCGAGTACATTGGGAGCAGGGAGGGAGGTGTGTACGCACAGTAAATCTCTGGTGATGCCATATCTCTGGCAGCTCCTGCATCCTAATTGCTGTCTCCTTGGCTGCTGCTTTCTGGCCTCCAGCCACTTGCTCTCCATTTCCCTTCCTACCTCCAGCACCACCTCCGTGAGGCAGCGTTCAGCCTCTGTGTGGCTGGGAAGGGGCTGCTGCCCTGGCACGGCTGGAGAGGTTTTCCTGTGCCTGCTGGGGTTTGTGCTCTGCTTTCCAGGGCCTCCGATGAACCCTGGGAAGCAGAGAGGAGCTGTGAGTGCCGTGGGTTTGCTCCTTGTTCTAGGGCTTTGGGGCACAGCTGGGTGACCTGCACAGCTGCGCTGCCCTTGGGTGTTTTCCCTTCCCACAGTAGGAGCCCCTCGTGCCAGCTGACCAGGAATTAGGGAATCACATTTCCAGTGGGGGAATTCAAGAGGTGTTTCTGAATGTCACCCTGGGGATCAAAAGCAGCCCTGAGCTCCAGCTTGTGCTCTCCAGGACAGCGGTGATCTTTGCAGTCTCAAGAGTTTGGGCACTGCCACCACTCTTAAATTTACTTTTAGGATCCTGTTCTTCACCCAGGAACAACCTGGAAGTGTCTGAATCTTTGGGAAGATCTTTCCTCACCTTGTCAACATTCATACATACACATGTAGTTTCCCTTATGATTTTTCTTGGGTCAAGTTCTATTTGCTTTAGGAACATGAGTAGCCCCAAGGACCTTCTCATAAGCAGGATTTACCTCTTGAGGTCAGAAAGATGGTGGGATCTGCAGTATTGCACCAAACCTGCCATCCCTTTAACTTTTAAGGATTTTTTTTTCCTGCCAGACATGAATAAATGCCTCCTTGAAGTGGAGTATCATATTCTGTCATGCATCCTAGAGATCATCTCCTGATTTGTTCAAACTCATACCAGTAAAGCTTAATTAGAATAGTTTTATAACAAGTAAATATTTTCTTAAATGCATAATTGATTGTGTAGGGAAGGAAGAACTGCAGGAATGGAAATCATACATCATTTCATTATTAATGGCAATGTCTAAATAAAATGCAGACCTTGTCATATTTAATGGATGGCTGAGTCCATTCTGCTTTAAAACGCAAACTGCTTTTTTTTTTTTTTAAAGGTGCCTGCATAATTTCAACCAGTTTAGGTGGAATTTAAGATTTTCATAACTGTGTTTGAGGGGTTTTAAGTTTGTATGACCTAAACTATGTTGTCTCAGAGCAAACCAATAAGGAAATGATCTTGGCATAGGTTTGAAAGTTAATGTTCTCTTAAAATTTTTTCCCCCTGAATAAATTAATTTAGGGATTTTCTTACAAACTGCATAACACCTAATGAAGGTTTTATATTTTTATTGTATATAAAAGTGAAGCTGGTGGAGCTCTACAGATTTACACTCACTGCAGCTGTGGTGCATAGTGTTACTAAAAGGCAAATTTTGATTCTTGACCATTTATTGGCTGTGAGAGCTGAGGAGTGCAGTGAGTGCTGACGAGGGCTGCTGAGCTCTGAACAGGATGTGTGCAGCACAAGTCGGTGTGCCCTGGCTGTGGAGAGCCTGGGACCACACTAAAGATACAGAGGAGAGGTGGTGTCTGAGCACATCATGGATTTAAGCATCAGAGAGAGGCAAGCAGGGGATGGGTTATAAAATGAAGACCAGATCTGCTGCTTGCTCAGTCCTTCAGCTTCTGTGGGAGTGGGGGCCCTTGGGGGCTGTGCTATGTTTGCCACCACATGAAGAAACTTTGAGGGAATTTGTGTGACAGTCTGGATTGAAGAGCAAAGCTCGTTCACGGGGAACAGACTGAGGTGGGATGGGTGCAGGTCCCCGTGTCCTGGGTGTGTGCAGAAAGGTTTCCTGAGGTGGCTGCAGGTTGGAGGTGCTTCTTGTGCCTTGTGTTTAGGACCAGATCCATCAGAGCAGCTCCTTTCAGCAGAGCTTCCAGACTTTGTCTCAATGCCTTACAAAGCTGGAGAGATTTGTCATATTATCCACTGTGTGAGTGCCAGGAACAGCCACATGTTCTCATGACATGTTCAGGTGCCAGACACGGCATAGGCCAATTTTCTTCTGGCAGGATCACTCAGTGTGTGTTGTGGCACAGCCAGGACAGGAAGGGATCCGTGTCTGAGCAGTGCCAGGGATGCAAACTGTCCCTGCTGGGGACCACTGCCTGTGGTTCAGGTGACACCAGCACCCAGTCTGGGGTCCTGACTGGGATGGTGGGATGGCTGGAAGAGGAGAGGGGGTGAGTGCAGGTGAAATGCAATGGTGGGAGGGAGAATGGCTGAACTTGAAGCATCTTGGCAGCCCTGGGCACATGCTACAGCTGGTGCTTGCAGAAGGATGTCAGGGATTTTGTTCCCTGACGTTTGGCAGAGCTGTTGTGTCTTCCTTGCCCAGCACAGACCACAGAGGCCTTTAGATCTGAGCTGTGGAGAACTCCTGCTCTTCTCATCTCTAAAATCTTTCAAATATTGCAAATAGTTCATTTGTTTTAAAGCTTTAAACTCAAGCCTTTGATGTTGCTTTTAGGAAGTTAAATAATAAAGCACAGTGTTCTCCGAACGAGGGCTTTTGTCAGAAAACCTTGCTTTACAATGAAAAGAAGGAAAACATAAATAAATGATACTCAAATATTTATAAAGGCATTCAGCAGATCAAAATGTTTCATTCTGCCTTTATATTGTTACTTCGTGTCTCCCCATCTGAGACTATTTTTTGTTTAAACCATACAGTGCAGAATGTATTCTGCTTCTTATATCATTAATTTGCAGTGTTTTACTGGGTTCTTTCTCACAGGGACATCAACAGGGATATGTATGTAAATATAGGAAGGTTATTGCCGTGGCTGCCAGTTCTGTGCCTCCCTGCCGTGGATGAGCTCCAAGCAGGAGAAACAAGGCTGCTCCAATGATAATATTAATTATCCACAGGCTGATTGAGCCCTGTCTTTGTGCATTTCTATTTGAGCAGTGCACTTGTGAGAGAATCCTCTGCCCCTGGCATGTATGAGGTGCCACTGCCTCCTCCTGCACAGGGAATCTGGGATTCCCTGCTCCTGTCAGTGGCAAATCCCTGTGTCCAGCTCTCCTTAACCCAGTGGCAGGAATGCATCTTGAGCCAATTGCTGTGGGCAGGGGCAGTGCTGGCCTCCTGTCTGCTTTTCCCCACCCCATCCCTCTGTATTGATGGTGCCCTGTAGTAGGGAAAAATACTCAGGCCCCAAGGAAGGGGGAGTCTCTAGAGACAGAGATTCCAAGAGCACTTCAGGAGTCATGTTTGTTTCTTTTCCAAATAAATGGTTGGCATCACTTCTGCCAGCATCTGAGCTCCTTCAGGTCCTTGTCTCTCCACGTTGCCCATGAACTGTGCTGCCATCAGTAGGGTCTGGTCATGGTGTCATTGCCCCGAGGAAAATCCTTTCATTCTGTCAGGAGGATCTCAGCCAGGTCCTTGAAACTCCATTACTGTATCAATGTGTGCTGCTAAACAGGAGAGGGAGAGATTTTGGCACCCTGAGTCTGCACTGGGGTTTCTATGTGCAAAGTGTTCTTTGGAAAAACACAACCAAGTAATAAACCCAATGAATTTTAACAGAAAATCGAGAGTCATTGTTCACATTTCCAATTTGCCTGGCTGGGAGCAGCGTCCTGTGGTTGTCTCTGGGGACCTGGGAGAGGTTTTCAGATGTGGTTCTGAATCCATAGCATTCATTGCTTTCTGTGGCACATCTGACCTCTCTCATTTTTTTTTCTTCTTTAAATATAAATAAGGTTTATTTATTTGTTTAAGTATTAGCCAAGTTCTGTATTGTAGGTTAGTAAAAAAACCCACAATCAGTGCTTGCTATTGAGCAACATTAATTCCGCTAAGACCTAAGCCTGAGTGAGTTGTAGCTTTTGTTCCTGGAAACTCAAGGATTCCTGGGATTCTCACTGGACAATGAGATTATCTATTTTTCTGTGGCTTTGAATTTAACATATTAATTTTCTGCTGCTTGTTTTTTAATCATCCACAGTTCAAATGCAAACACAGAAGAAATCCTGTTGTTAAAGGGAATTTGAAATGGATTAGAGAACTCTTGACAAACTGTGAAACCCATTAAAGTTGTGTTACATTTTTACTTTGGTATTTTGATTTTCACTGTGCATGACGTGAAAAGAGAAAATGTAAATTGACCCAACACATTGGTAGTTGGGGAAACTTTTCTGAACCTTCCTACTCATCTTGGGCAGAGAATGTTGTGCTGAATTTCCAGAACAACATCAGGCTTCTTGGATTTCACCAGCCTTGCTCTGAGTTTTGGTGGGTTGTGACCTGAGCATTGTGCAGAGTGTCCTCAGCAGTGCCTGTGATAAAGGATGTGGTCTGAGGAACTTTTCACTGAAAGGATTGTCCATGAACTTTCCTTTTGCAAAAATAGATGTGAAACTGATGCCTCGTGCTGTTGTGTGGCTGTTGTGGAACTTGCAGTGGCCCTGGGCAGGGAGGGGAAAGCTTGGCCAGGCACAGTTCTGTGTTCCTGGCCAGCAGCCTCCAGGGTAGAGGCCACCCGAGGGATGATGGAGACGGTAGGAAGGAGAAAAGGGGTCACACCGTGGAGTGATGGCAAAGCAGCTTGTCCTGCTTGCTCCCAAGGTGGTGACCCTGTGCTGTCCCTGTCGGAAGTGACCAATCCAGTGCTCTCAGGAGGACCAAGCCCCGTGGCATTGCAGGTGGAGGGGAGGACTTGAGGTTGCTGTTTTCTAAGGAATTCACTTGTTTCATGGCTACTTCATCCCTGGTCTTTGGCTGCTATTTTTAGCAGCTGGTCCTGTAAGGGCACCTGTCCTGCCTGGCACCCCGGGGACTGCCCTGCGGGTCTGCATGTGAAGGGGGTCTTGGAGATCCATGCAGTGCTCTGGGGCTGTGCAGTGGGGTGGTTTAACCTGCTGGCTTTGCAGTCATGAGACCTGTAAAGCCCCAGAACCCCTGTGAGCATGGCAGGGACTTGCCTGGTGCCTTCACATGGAGCCTGTGGGTGGGCAAGGATCCATCTCTCCCGGGAGCATCAATCCATCCTGGGAGCCTCCAACCACCTCCCGAGTGTCCTGGGGCAGCGCTGTGTCTCTGTCCTCTCACATTACAGGGCCCTCTCTGTGGCTTCCTTGGCCTGTTATACTACAAATAAATAATCATAACAAAAGCCCATGTGCCTCCTTGGGAAAAGAACAGTTTTCACATGCAGATACTCAGGAAGTTAAAATTGGCAGCTCTGACTAGTCCTGCTGATTTGTCCACACATTTATTCTGATATGATGCTTAAATGGAATCAGCTTTCGGCTCTGGCACTCGCAAAACGCAGCTTTCCTACCCCCAGTCTCAGCATAAGAGGAGCAGAGATGGGAAATAAGGTCTGTTTCTAAATGAGTGGGAGAAAAATCAGGTATGTGACTCCTCTAATTCAGACAAGGCTGTCTCTCATTGTTTGGCAGTTTGACTATAGCTTCAGTACATGGGAAAAATTTCTCTTCCAATTACACAGCAGTTTTGTGGTGGCTGAGTGCTATAAATGGGACTGCTTTGCAGCCAAAGATATCTCATTCATAAATCCCACTGTTCCACTCTATAATTTTTCTCTTTTGGATAGATCAGTATTCTGTGGTCATATCAACCACAATCATGCAAGCAAAAATGAGTAGTTAAATATTGTGACAGTCCTATAAGTCTTCTTAAGGCGCTGTGCATAACACAGTTATTCAAAAGTGTCACTTGGTGCATGGAAGGGAATTGACCCTTTACTAATATTTCCAGTAAAAGATCTTGATTAAAAAAAAAAAAAAAGTCTGCTGAAGATAATCTGGGCTGGTTGGACAATTTATAAATTTTACTGTAAGTGCCAATATTTTGACACCCATGTATACAGACAGAGCTGTGCAGAGATACACACAGATCCATTTGGGCTATAAAAATGCAGATGTGGTACCTACTCACTCATATGTTATCCTTTGTGTTGGGATTGCGTGGCAAGATGGGGTTGGTAGAAGGGGGGTTCCAGGGGTGGCTCCTGTGAGAAGCTGCCAGAAGCTTCCCCTGTGTCTGCCTGAGGCAAGGCCAGAGGCTCTGAGATGGACCTGCTGCTGGCCAAGGCTGAGCCCAGCAGAGATGGTGATGGCACCTCTGGGATAAGAGAAGAAGGCGAAAAACCCCTGTGCAATTGCAGCTGGGAGAGAGGAGTGAGAATATGTCAGAGGAAAAACCCTGCAGATGGCCAGGGTGTAGAGGAGGAGGGGAAAGGGGTGGTCCAGGTGCTGGAGCAGAGATTCCCTGCAGCCCATGGGGGTCCATGGTGGAGCAGGGGGATGCCCAAGGAGGCTGTGACCCTGTGGGAAGCCCCCACTGGAGCAGGGCCCTTGGCAGGACTGCACCCCATGGAAAGGACTCACACTAGGGAAGTTCATGGACTGTTTCCCGTGGGAGGGACCCCAGCCTGGAGCTGGGGAGGAGTGTGAGGAGCTCTCCCCAGAGGAGGAAGGAGCAGCAGAGAGAACATATGATGAACTGACTGCGGCCCCTATTCCCCTCCCCCTGTGTTGCTGGGAGGTAGAGAAAATTGGGAATGAAGCTGAACCTAGGAAGAAGTGAGGAAGCTGTTTTAAGATTTGGTTTTATTTCTAATTACCCTACTGTTCCTTGATTGGTAGTAAATAAGGCTGATTTTCCCAAGCTGAGTCTGTTTTGCCTGTGACAGTAATTGCTGAGGGATCTTTCCCTGTCCTTATCTTGACCTGTGAGCCTTTAATTTTATATTTCTCCCCAAATCCAGCTGAGGAGGGGAGTGATGGAGCAGCTTTGGTGGGCAGGCTCAACCCACCACATCCTTATACGTTCACTTACTTTCTACAGATTATGTTTATGAATTTAACATGACTCTCCCTCTCTATTTGCTGTCCCTGGGAACACCTCTAGCCAGAAAGCTAAAAAATGAAATACACATCTAAGGAAATGTTCCCATAAAAGAAATAACTCCCCGATACCAGTGCTCTGTGCTCCCACACCCATTAGCATTCAGAGCAGCAGCTACTTCACACAGAGCCTGTAGGAGAGACCCAGGACTTCCAGCACTCCCACAGACCCCGTGTCACCTGCTCAGCTGGTGTGAGTTGGGCAGCTCAGGGGGAATTGTGGAGCTGAGCTGGTTTGCACGAGCTGAGGCTGGGACTGGCACCAAAATTTGGGTAGACTGAGTAGACTCTCCTTCACAAGTACACACATGCTGTGCACATCTTCACACGTGTCCCCCCATGCAGGCAGGATGAGGTACATGTGTGCAATTGCATATCTAGACATGCCTTTTTTATTTTCAAAGCTTCCTGCCGATCAGAAATGCATAGAACGGTACTTTTGTTTGCACAACACCTACAATGGATGTTTCTCTCCTCACTGGTTTCTTCTTCCTCCTTTTTTTTTTTTTAAAACTTAAGCAGAGCTGTCTGTCTAAAGTATATATTCACACCAAGAGGTCTAGTTATCCCATAATAAGCACGTGTAACTCCCATTAGTGTCAATGAGAACTTCACATGCATATCAAAGGGGAGAATAGATTCATATGCTGTGAGCAGGAGCTGAAATTCAGATTTATAGTTCATGTTGTGTTTAATGGATAAATTCTTTGGCAGAGAGCTAAAAACTACGAGGTGTTTATAACATTCCAGGTTCCCTTCCTTTTTAGTTAAAAGCAATAGCAGAACAAAAACTGTAACTACCGTTCTGTTGTATTAAAAATGTACGTATTTACAGCGAGTACTTTTTTTCCCTCGCTCTTCTGATTTTTCTGTAATGTCTTTCCTGTTTTTAAAAACTCACAGATAGTGACCTCCAGGGTCTCTGAGGGCTGGACGCACTTGTGTGGCCAGAGACCAAACTAAAATGAAAGATTAAAGCAATTCTGAAAGATTTCCTGATAGGCCTCTGCCAGCGCTATTTCAGAAAAAAAGTCCCCTATCATCTGGCCCTCAGCCATTTCCCGGCCACCTCCGTGGGTGTGGAGCAGGGAGGCATTTCAGAGCTGCTCTTGGAGTCTTTGTGGAACTCTTTATTAAATATTTAACCTCTTTACGTTTTTCTCCTGCCCCTAATTTAGCTGCATGTCCAGGACAGCAGTTTTTCTAAAGGTATCCAGATGCTCTGGTGCCTGATAACGTGGTTTTTTTGGGAGGGTGAGACTTTATAGCACAGATGTGTTTCATCCATGGTGTGGGGCATCCTTTGTGTGTGTGGTGATAGAGGATGGGCAGGATTGCACAGGATTTTGGCTGGAGTGGGGGGACAACCTTGCAGAAGGATTGCAGCCTGTAGGATCATGACAGAGGGATGTGGGACCCCAGGACAGAGGGATGTGGGACCCTCGGCTGCCTCAAAGCCACCCCATCGCTCCCACTGCTCCAATAACGCTGTGTCTTATCCCTCTGTTGGCCATCTTTGGGCCACATGACTCATTTCTGCCATTTTCCTACAACCAGCTGTGTTCGTCCCTTTTTTGGAAGAAATCAGGGTGCTGGGGACATGGGATTTTCACCTGGGTTTGTGTTTATGGGCAGCAGTATCCAAGCTTTTCTTACCATGGCAGTGCATCCCAGCAGCTCAGTGGGCAGTGATCCCACAGGGGTCCCCAAGCTTCTGTTGTGTCCCCACCCCTGGAAATTCTGTGCTTTGGCATCCACGCTGTTGTGTTTGAGGTAACACCCCATGGAGGCAGAGGATTTTAGGGTTTTTTTTAGGCAAGTAGGTGGATAAACAGCGCTTTCCTGATGTTTAACGAATGGGTTGCAACGAGATGGACACTGAGGAGGGGCAGGATGGTCACTGCTGTCCATCAGCTGGGCAGGCAAAGGATTGATCTTGAAACAAATTCTGTTTCAGCCCCTTTCCCACTCAGAAATGTTCTTCCACATTCCAGCACTACCCAGGATTGGGTATTAAGAAACACAGACAGAGCTAAAACCTTTGGAAAAGGGCTTCTAAAGTGAATTTTGGGGCAGGGGTAAGAGATGAGCAGACACCCACTGCTGCCCAGCCCCCGGCTGTGCCCCAGTTTGCCCCTTGGGCCAAGAAGATCCTCACCCAGGTCCTGGGGCTGAGGGGCAGTTCCAGCCTGCAATATGCTAACAAAGCCAGTATGGAGGAAACATACCTATTCTCTACTATTTTAATTAGGTTTTAAGTGGCATCAGTGGCATAAAGTTACTTTAAAAAATTGCATAACAGAAACCACAGCTGATCTTTAAAAACTCCTTTTCAGAGGGAAATGATGATTATAAATAAGAAGGCAGTTTTATAGCTCAATTACTTTAGTAACTTGATTTAACAGCTTGTTTTTTAAATCTACACCAAACCTAAGATAAAGGATTGATAATGTAATATGTAGAATACATTCAGCATAAAAACTGCAAATCCTACATCATACCATTGGAAAAGAAACATAAATGCATGCCGAAGCCTACAGTGGTTTTATTTTAACTAGTATAATATAACAACATGACATGCTGTGAAAAATAAATAACTTTTGAAAATGCATTTTCCAGGAATGAAAGTAATATTGAAAAATGACTGAAGTAATCACTTTTGTATGGATTCTGAGAGCAAAAGAGACGAAAAGAATAATTCAGAACTCAATGCAGTGTTATACGAAAGCATAAAAGGGTTTTATAAAATACACTGCTTGAGCTTGAGCTGTGTATCTGCTTACGGTCAGATGTGGTGAACTTTGAGTGGTCCCTTTTTCTGTGAATACTCTTATTAAAAGTGATGTATCCTGCTATGCATGCAGGCTTTATTCAGCCATGAAGTGACAGAATATGACCTGTAGACAGAGCACATGAGCTTCTGGACTCCTACTAAATGCCATTTTTGCTTTGATTATCATTGTTTGGTGTGGAACAGATCAGCTACAGTGGAAATCCAATGTGGTTCCCATTAGCCTCAATGGAAACAGCATCATGTCTTCACTTTTTCTGGGGGGATTGATTTCTTCCTGAGAAATTTCTCCTTAGTTTTTGCATATGAATTCCTATTATATTTTTAGCACACATTTGTAACCAAATGGGATGCAATAGTTGCAAGTCTTTGCGTATTTGCCTGTTGTTTAATTCTTTTTAGTATTGGAACAGCAATGGAATCTGATTTAGGAATTTTGGGGTCTGAATCTTCTCTCAACTATGCCAGTGTAAATTGGGAATAAATTTCATAGAATCAGGAGACTTGGTTATATGTGATAAAAAGAGTATTCAAATAGGTGCAACTGCTGCTTATTTTTATGGATGGTGTTGGAAAAGTAAAGAGATTTGTACTTTGGGTAGGATACCTCATGTGGGGCCCTCCATGAGATTGAAGCACTCACATCTCCTGTTAAAGGCATAGAAAATCATGTTTTTTTCCCAGTTCTTGAGGCTGGGATAGATGGCAGCTGTTGCAGCACCTTTTCTGTGTCCTGCCTGTTTTTTGGAAAAGGAGATGGTGCCCCATTTTCAAAGCCCACTGATGATGTGTATGAAAGCAATGTGAGTTGGGGTATTAAGAAATACTTGTTGGGCAAAGAAGATGCTTTCCTTTACATGGTTTCCATTTCCACTTGGAATCTGGACAGGTGGTGACAGAAAGCTGACACCGTGGTGGCCACAGCTGGGTGAGGGCTCCTGATCCACAGCAGCACCAAAAGTGTCCATGCTGAGCCCTTTGTGTGGTGCAAAGGAAGAGCCCTCAGGGGTTAGACCTGAAATTGTCTTCTCTTGCATTGCCTTGAATGTTTTTAAACTCCCACTGGGATCAGGCAGGCTCTTGTTTGGCACAGGTCACTGGAGTGGTGCTGATAGAGTTAAATGTCCAGAAAAAGTGCTTTATGTGGCTTTATGTTAGTTTTAATTTCCTGGTGGAAAACGCTGTTAATCTCTAGTGTTCTCCCTTACACTGTGTAACACAGGATATTATACCTACAGCAATATTAACTCACTTTTATGGAGGAGCTTTTATTTTTGGCGCAAAACAGTGACTTGAGCGTTGCATGAGGTTGGTAGCTGTGTGCCAGGACAGGTATGAATAGCAGTGATTCAGTGCCTGGGGTACACTTCAGACATTCTTTGCATCCTGTTAATTATGTTAGTTTTGGGATGGACTTGAAAACCCTGTGCTGTGGCAAAAATTGGTGTTTAGAAGCTAGAACAAAGGAGTCTGTCAGGTTTGCCTCCCTCAGACCTACAGAGGAGTATTTAAATGAAAGAACCCTGTCGCTTTTCTCCCACCACATTACTGTATGTGCAAAACAGTGTGCAGGCACGAGGGGGTTAATTCAATAAAATAAATATAAAATACTCTCCAGGCTGTTGGACAGAGCTGGAAGGGGTCAGAGGTTGCTGAGCTGCTTCACTAGCACACTAATCGATTTGCTGTCAAGGTAGTGGTGCTGGGGTTTCAAGTAAGAGAAGAATTGAGTGCCGCTCGGGCCCAATTTCCATAATTGCTCGCTGCCTTTAGTGTACAACCTTTTATGAAACACAAAAAATATATCACTGAATTGTATTGATTAGCCATTGGTCTGAATAATTCACTTAGTATTTATTACCTGACCCTCAGAGGTTAAATAAATCCACTATCTAACTTTGGCTTGTGAGAAATATTACTTATTCATTGAAATGTGGACTGATTATTACACAATAGGAGTGTATCTTTGTTGTTCTTTTTATCTCCTCCTGGAAAACTTAGTCCCTGCTGCATCTTAATGGCAATGAGTTAAAACAAATATTTATGGATAGTGAAGAGCATTATCCAAAATAAACACTAATGTTTCTGTACTAGCAGAGTTTTTTTTTTTTTTTTTTGTGAAGGGTTTCTTTCTTTCCTCTCACCCCATTGTTTAGGTCACATTTCAGGGTCAAAATTAAAAATCCTCTAAAGTGAACTTTTATGTGTGATGGTGAAATATATTCATACGCAAAGTTTTCACTGCAAGCATCAAGTCTGCATAGCAGCTTTATTGCTTGTGATGGGATCTAAGTCCATTTTTATAGCACTATTTTTGGATAGCTCCTGAAGGCCGTAAATCTTCCTATCATATTAAACACCCTCTGATAATTAAATTCTCAAAGAAAACAGAAACCTTTCCTAACATGAAAAGATAAAATTTAAACCAGTCAACCATGGACAGCTCACTGTCATTACAATAAAAATGATTTCACATCACCTTCAAATGTTTTGGACATAATCTGCAGGGCATTTTATGGCTTTGTCAAACATTAAGGCAATAATCAATTATTTATCAGAGGATGGTATTTACATATTGCTTTTAGCATAGCTAAACAGTCCTTCTTTTGCTGATGAGCTGATATACCTCAAGCACAATAGCATAGCTCTTAAATTTAATTATATACTCATTTACCATAAGATCTAGTCATCTAGATAAAATTGTTCAGTAGCTTGAAGTATTCCCTCCAAAAAAGATTTCCTAACTTTGTGTAAAGTCTTTCCTCAGTTTCCGGCCTGCATCCTCCAGCATCCCAAAGTATTGTTTTTGAAGTTTGATGGAATTTGTGTTAGGTCAAGAGGAGGAAACTATGTGAAGCTTTTTTTTTTCCTCTTTTTTTTTTTTTTTCTTTTTAATGAAATGTAAAGGAAAAACCTAATGTGGTCTTGGTGCTACCTTGTGTTTGTTGATAGCTGTGTGTGTCTGTATCCAGGATCTGGGCTTGCAGCTAGCAGGAGCTCAAAACCCGTGTTCATGGTGTTATAATGCTGAACCTCTTTTCCTGTATCGCATAATGGAAGGAAAAGTCTGTCAGAAAATAATGGGGATATAATATGTACAAGATCCTCTAACATTTACCCAGGTGGCCAACTTCCTGAGACATGAGCACAGCGTGACAGCCAGAGGATTTCAGTGTTTCTCACTCTTCAGCTGGAGACCTGACAGTGCATCTCAGACTGTTCTTGGGTCCCCCGTGCCAGGAAGGGGCACTGCCACGGGATATGGGGGCACCCAGGCACAGATTCCCACCTGGAGTGAGGCACAGCAGCCAGGGAGAGATAATTTTGCATTCATGTGGACCTTCAATTTATAACCTTCTTGCTAAAGTGCTGCATGCAATGAACTGCCGGGAAGTCAATTTGTCTGCCTGGCGGGCAGGAGCAGCTTGAGCTCGGTCTCAGGGAGTGCAGAACAGGGATTTTCGTGGGCTGGGTGCCCATGAGGGCTCAGCAGGAGCCACCAAGTCCTGTTGGGCTGTTCAGTTCAGCGAGGCTTCAGTAACGCTTCCTCAGGAACACTTTGCAGGAGTGCAGCCCGTGGGTGAAGCTTGGAGAGGGATGGAGCAGCTGGTGGGGCTTTCAAAGTGGCTGCAAGAGGTGGGAGTGTCCTGACAGCCATTCATCCCTATCTTCAGGTGCCTAAATGCCTGCACAAGTTTGGTCTTTGGCTGAACTTGAGGCATACAAATACTGCCCGATGTGTTTTTGTGCCTGCTTTACAGCCAGTTTGTATTAAAGGGGTTTACTCCTCTCAGGGATGCTTTAATGTGTTTTTCCACTGTTAAGTGATGTCATTTTGAGATTGCCCTCAATGAAAGCAGGGTTATGAAATTTATCTTTCTGTCTCTGATAAGAAAAGACAAATTGACTTCTTGCACTACCATTCCTTTGTTCAGGTAAAAACTTTGTGTCTGGGATGCACGAATCAGCAGAAAAACAATTTGAAAAAGTTTGTGATGGCATCTCAGGGTATTTCTGCTGTGGGTGTTGAAAGACATATGCTAGCTGAACAGTCACATTGGGAAAGCTAATTATACAAATAACATTTTTAAAGCAAGCTAATGTCATAATCAAGTCCATAGGAACAGGCAAACAATCTATTAGTAAGAGTTTCCTAAACCAGCAGCTCTGCCCTCTGATGAAAGGAGGTTTACATTTCAGTTGAAGTCCCCAGTTTTGTTCTGTTTTGGAGCTCTCTGACCCTCGTGCTCATCATTGTCTCTGAACTGGTGATGTCCTGGTCCTGGCTCAGGGCTCTGTGCTGTGCAGTCACCCATCTTCATCTAAGCTGGGTGTAAAACCCTAACAAGATGTAGATTTTGTCAGTTTATATTAAAACTGGGGCTTCTTTTTAGTTTTGCCTATTTTCTCTAGAGTCAGGGGAAAAAAAAAGAAAAGCAAAAATAAACCAGAAAAGCCTCCTGGCAGTCGAGGATTAGCAAGGCTGGTCCCTGCTCCCAGTTACATTTTAGGAAGGGGTGCAGGGAATCTGACTTTCTTCCAGTGCTGCTCCACTCCTAACAAAAACAAACATGCAAAAAAATTTCCCCACATGTCTCCTCTCTCCCGGAGACCCACTGCTGGGGAGGGAGCGTCTCCTGCCAGCGCAGCCGAGTGGGGCAGGGGGTGGCAGGGCTGAGAGGAGCTGCCCTCCCTTCCCACAGAGCGCTCCTGCCCCGCCAGCGCCGCTCCGGGACAAAGATCCTTCGCTTTTCCCTCCTCGCAGGAGGCCCTGGATGGGCTGGGGCGAGGGAGGGGAGGTACCGCTCACCCCGGAGCTGCCCTGCCCCGGGTGGCTCCTGCATCCCCTGCTGCTTCCCGGGTGATTCCTCTGTGTCACTCACGGGGCTGCACACCCGAGCGAGGTGCCAGAGGTAGACACGGCCACTCACAGCTTTTGTCCAAGGAAAAGGGAGGGGAATTCATCTCCTTCCTCATCTCTCCTCCCTCTCCTGCGCTTTAATGCATCCTCAGACGTACGTTTTCTTTTCCTTTTAGGTTGCACTGTACATAACATTTGAAAAGCTCTGTCAAAACAACTCATATGGGGGGAGAAAGTAATTGTCTTGATATGTGATGATTATCTAGATCTTAAGCAGCAGCAGAGAGAGGGTTATTTTGTTTGCAGTTTAACTAGAAGTGCCCAAGATTTCCCAACTGTTCTATTTTTGCAAATGTAAAAGTTTCATAGGAGGGTCAGATTTAGGCCCTTGTGTGGGAAACAACTGATACTGCCAGCAACAGGGCAAGATCACTGCTGTGTTGTGGTTTAAATGTCTTATTGCATTCCAGGCATTGCTGAACTGTATATAGAATGGATGACTTTAAATCTCTAGGACTTTGTGCGAATTAGTAACCTTTTGATTTTATTTTAACATTTATATATTGTTTTTAACTCTAGATGTTTGTGACTTCTACCCTCCCCCCAGTAAATAGTCAGTTTATAACACAGGAAATTATTGGGGCGTTTACAAACAGCTCTTAGGATCAGCATCCACTTTTCTTTCCCATTTTGGATTCCTATCTTTATAATATTCTCATCTGGATGGTTTTGGCCCAAAACTGGAAGCAAATGGAAAACAGGGAATTGCCATCAGTACAGAAAATACATGGATTTCATGTGCAGTAATGATGTATCTCAGCAGAGTTGGTAAAACTAGAGATGTCACATTCACAGCTGGTTAACATTTTACACTTGAAGTCCTCATAACGTTTGTATATGTTTCAACACTTCTTTTTTTTCTGACTTGGGACCATCTGTATTTCTCATATGTGACACTGACTGGGAAGCACAAACTTTCACAGAACCAGCAAATGACTAGTTAGCTCTACCAGATGTCTGTCTCTTCCCACTTTATCACTCTAGATGCTATTAAATTGAAATTGGGTGGGGGAAACAGTGGACTTCTGAACTAAAAAACATTCCCCCAAGAAGTTTTAAGTGAAGAATTTGGTTCCCAGGGTCTTTGCTGCATTTAGAATAGCAATAATAAGAATGATGAATTTGCACAGAAGGAAGACTTTTAAAATTTTAAAATAGATAATCACAGACTAATCTAAGCAGGTATTACATCTGCAAGAAAAGCTGTTAAAATCTATTCTCCTAATTTTCAGTTTCTCCTCCATATGTTCCTTTGCTAAGGAATACAGATCTCACTGTGCTTTACTTTTCTGTTTAGCAAAAGTTAATTTCTAATGCTTGCAAAGGATAAATGGAAAACACACCTTTTTTCCTGCTGTGTAGGACCCATTAGGAAAAAGTAAGTGCTGCTCTCATTGCATCTCTTCTGAGCAGTCCTGTCCCAGTGATTTGTTTTCCCTCCCCTGACTGCTGTTGAGCTCTGCAGCACTTCAGGTGTTTGGCAGGGCTGTTTTTCCTACAGCCTTTTGCAGTTAAAGAATCTCACAATGGATTTTAGTGCAGAGTCAAACTCCACAGGCTGGGGGAAGGCTCCAGCAGACCCGGTCACAAGGATAAACAACAGCTTGGTTCTGTACAGTGCAGCGTGATGGGTGTCCCCTGAAGTCAGAGACCTAAATTAATTACATTTAATCAAGCCATGCTGAACAACTGAGCTAGACACCTCAACCTTATCATGCTATTGCTTTAATGTCCTACTTACACTCAGAGCTGAGGTTCAGGGGATGGATGTGACCATGGCATTCTGGCCCTTTGCTGGGAAAATCAAAGATCCCTTGAAATGGAAGGTCTGTGGGTATGCCATTAAAAAGTGATACATAATGCTTGAAAAGAATATCACAAAGTTGTTTCAAATCACATTACTGGGAGCTTTCATTAAAGGGAAAACTTACTCCTATTCTAAGGTGTACATTGTCAGTAACTAAAGTTAGCAGGAATCTGATTCCATTTTTTACATTCAGACAGACCTGTAGAGACATATTAAGTAGAAAATCCAGAGAAAAGGAGAACCACCTATAGGAAATCTTGCAGGGTTCAGACAAGGGCAGTTTCATGTGACCTCGTAGATTGGATATAAAAAGGCTCCTATTAGTTCCATGTCAGTTCTTATAGCAAATGTTACAGAGTAATGGAGGGTGTTAAGCTGTCAAATACTAGCAAGGGTTAATAAGGTTAAAGAAGAAGTAAAAGCAGGCCAACAATAAAAAGGGGAAAACCCCACGGATAAATATGCCATAATAAATAAAGGATGGCATATCAAGGGGGAAACTGAAGTCATAACTTGAGAGCAAAGCAGTTGGGAAAATTCGAAGCAGAATAATACAATGTGGTTTCTTTTGTGCTGGTGCTGTGGCTAACTCCGGGCAGTGCAGGATGCTGCAGGGCAGAACTGAATCCCACTATTTCCCACAGATATTTGGAAAAAAAATTTACGTAGTTGAATCTGCTAAATGTTCCAAATATAAATGGAGGGATGCAAATGAGTGAATAAATGCATACATGGAGTAAGTAATTAAATAAGAGAATCCCAGGAACAGGAGCAAAGCACCTGAAGTTAGATATGAGCCGTGTTTTGACATTGTCCTCTGAGATGATTTGAGCTTTGGTGCTTCTTTATACCTGAATTCCAAAGTAATTCACATCAGTGAAAAATAGGAAAAAGTAGAACTTGAAGCTCTTATGACATGTTCTTATTTCTAGGAGTTCTGGCATTTGTCTTAATTTTATCCTGCTAGGACATTATTAAGGAAGGAGTTTTAAAACTTTTTTCTTCCTTAGGAGTATTGTACCTGCTTTATATGTCAGGCCTGAGCTTTGCAACTCCTTACATGCACACTGTCCTTCATCTTTAGGCACGGTTTCTGTGAGCTCAGTTATTCCAAGGAGATCAGTATTGCCTTGTCTAAAGTTAAGACTGAAGCAGCATTTGCAGGTGAGAGCTACTGGACTGCAAAAAATGCTTAGCTGTGATCTCAGTGGGCATTTTGATTTTATTAAAATTGCTGGCAGGTCTCACGAGCTGCTCTCGGGGTGATCCAGCCTTTTATTGCAAATGCAGTCAGAAAGTTATGCCTTCTATTGGTGAGGTTCATGAATTTGGTTATTTTGCTTATAATCAGAAAGGAGCTTGAGAGCAGATAATTCTGCCTTTCTAACTATTCTACCTCAACCTTTCTAGTTGTAGCTCCACCTGTCTTAGGAGGGAAAGTATTAGTCCAAAGGACCACCCTATAAGTTGTCAAAATGTTTTTTATTTATAGGCAGGTACAAACCAAGCTAAACTTTGAACATTTGTCTTTGCTTTTGCCTTTCCCCACTCTTTGCTCATCAGCATGCCTGCAAAAGTACACAAATAATTTCTGAAACCCCTCTGCCAATCTTCTCGCCCTCACTTGCAGACCACCAGCAGACAAACATCAGGTTGAGAAACATGAGGAGGAGATGTAATGAGTTCTGACACGGCTTTTAGGCTGCTGGGTTTCTGGGTTTGCCAGCAGCAGGCAGTGCTGGGTCTCATCTGCCTTTTGCTGGGACCATGAGGCTGCAGAGAGCCCAGGTTGTCTCCACCCATGGCCATCTCCCTGCCAGGGGCAGGGGGCTTGCAGAATGATGGGTGTTTCTGTAGCTGTAGGAAAATACTGTCCCCAGCCCAAAATACTTTATACAACATCTCTTTCCTTTTGCCCAGGGAGACTGGTTCAGTGGGAGGGAGTTTGAGGAAGGAAAGAATAAGGAAAAGATGGTGTTTATTTCCTTCACGAAGCAGCCTGAGGATCTGCCTCAATCCAAGACGTCTGATTAATTGCTCAGCTGAAGGAGCATTGGAAAACGTTTACATCATTTATCAGTTTGGAGGAGGGAACTGAAAACAAAAAATATGTTTGTTTTTATCTGCTACCCTTCTCTCCCTCTTCCATCTGCCCTCTCATCCCCTGTTCCTCACCTCCTCAGGGCAGGAAAGGAAGGAGAGCAGAGCAGGGAGCTGTGGTGGAGGGCAGCCCTCAGCACACTGGCTTCCCAAACCCAATTACAGGACTCATTGTTCATTTTCAGCAGAAAATTGGAACATTTCAGCAAATGGAAAATTTTCTGTTAAGATGGTGTTTTCTATCCAAAACATTCTTTTCCAGAAAACTATTTAGATGAATAAAATTTTAGTTATTTCTGTCCTGGAAAACATAACTGGAGGTTGAGTTCTGAGCTCCAGGCTGGCTGGTGTCTCCTGGACCTCTTACAGGAGTTACACATCTCTCTGGGAGCTGCTCTATAGGATACTTGGAGAGGAGCAACATGTTTGTTTTTAATGATGCTGCTAGTTTTCACTGTAAATTTGAGCAAAGTGGGCGGTATTGGAACCAGCTGCTGGATTTTTTTTTGTTTGTTTGTTTGTTTTCATGAGAAAAATGGAAACGTACTGCAATAAATTAAACAATATACATATTTTTACATCT
The DNA here is from genome assembly GCA_013398175.1 of Climacteris rufus. Taxonomy (NCBI): domain Eukaryota; kingdom Metazoa; phylum Chordata; class Aves; order Passeriformes; family Climacteridae; genus Climacteris; species Climacteris rufus. Next base: position 1,473,698 of record VZRZ01008094.1, on the reverse strand, counting down.
TGCTGTCTCTGAGCGTTGAGCTGCTAGGAAACTACAGAAGCTAAGGGCAGCGTTGGGCCCTGTATTCATTTCATATGCACTGAAGTAAAGCGACAAATGTTTCAGAGTAACTGGATTTCCTTTTAAAGTGACACTTTATTTGTGCTTGAAAAATGTAATGAGCCTTCACCAAGAGAGTTTTTTTTCTGTCTGTGTTCCTTCTTTAATGACCTGTGCTTACAAAATAAACTAAGAGAAAATAATAATAATAAAAAACAAGACACAGGGAAAAACCTAATCCATTTGGTCAACTTCTCTTTTCATTAACTGGAGAGCAGCAGTGCTCTTAGATGGGGAAATAAAATGCAGAGCCTTGTAGGCTCCCACTAATTCCTCAGTCCATCCTTAATTAGTGTTTTACAGCTAATCCTCATCATGTATCTTAGACAGTCTTACTTGTGTGGGTTCCCCACGAGTTTTGTGGTGCGCAGAACGCTCGGTGGGGCAGCAGGAACAGCCACGGCCTCGACGCTGCTGCTCCTCAGTGATTGTTCACTGGAGCTCGCCCCAGGCCTGACCCTCCTGCTTGTGCCTGGTGTCACATTTGGGAAAGCAGCTGGTCACTGCCAGCTCAGCCTGCGGGGAGTGCTGGGAGCCGGGCAGTGGCGCCGGCCGCTGGAGCGTCTCCTGCTGCTGGTCCTGCTGCCTTTAACTGGGCAGTGTGACAACCCCAGACAGGGCTGGGGCAAAACAGAGCCTTTGAGGAGATTCGTGTTAATAAACTTTTGAGGAAACAGGAGCTTTGTTTCAAGTGTTATATGCAGAGCAGAACCTGTCAGCATCACAGTTTTGGCCTCATGCTGTACCCAGCTGAGGCAGAGCTGAGAAAAAGGCTCTGCAGAGTCAATGGGACTCTGGTGGGCACCCTCAGGATGGGCTGGCTTGGAAGTTAACTAAAGACACCAGTTTTAGTGCCCTCAGTGTATAAAATACAAGTATTTTACAGCTAGCAGCAGTAATAAGCGTGGACTAGACCTTTCCCGGTGACCATAATTGAAAAGCACTATAAGGTCACTTAAAATTTCAATGCAGTCTAATGGTATGAAACTATTATAGGGATCACATACGTGGCATTAGAAATTAATGCCCCAACTGCAAGCAGCTGCTGTGTATGGGTTTTTTGTCAACACTGCAGTACTTCAAGAATATCTCAATTGTTTGTGATAATTTAGACCTAATGTTGAGTACTTTTTCATAAAATATTAGCAATAGTTGGCAGAGGGGTTGGGAATTAGCATGTGATTAAAGCCATCTTGGAAATAAATGTTTCTTGGTGGGCCCTCTCTTTGCCATTCAGCAGAAGTTTATTTTGCATTCAAATAACCTATGTGGCAGTGATGGGCTTTTAGGTTTCAAATGATTTTCAGTAATTAAAGCAAAGAAGGATGACTTGCTCCAGTGCACCCTGTCCCAGCTTTATGAGGACATTTGTCACCTTTCTAGCTCTCTCAGGCCAGCAGGTATCCGATGAGGAAGGCCATGGGGGTACAGTGGATCTCGCCGCCTTTTAGGCATCGTGGTTGGCTCTGGTGCAGAAATCAATCTGCTGGGAGCTCCTTGTGCTGCAGATGGAAATGAGAGTCTCAATTTCAATTTACTAAGCAGGAAAGTTGCACGGGAGGGGGTTGGTTAGGAAGGGAAAATCAGAATTCCTCAGTGTGGCCTCTGAGCCGGGTAGTGCTGTGTGCTGAGCCAGGAATAGCTCCGGCACCAGCCCAGTGGGGGCAGCCAGAAACTTTGCTGTCTGTCCGTCTACAACATGCAGCAGGTCAGAATTAAAGGAGTGAATTGGAAGAAGGGAGAAAGAGAACAAGTTCAGGGGTTGTTTTTCATTGTTTTCTGTTCTTTGGCAGTTGGTTGGGTTATTTTTCCTGAGCCATTGGATCCCGTTCTAATTATTATTATAATTTTTTGTACGGCACACCAAATATTTTTCTAAGCCTGTGACAGAAGTGTCAGCATAAAGTAGTACCAGAGTTTTGCCAGACGTGTTAAATGATACTCTGTGATCAGAACTGAACAGCAAAGTAGAATCTGTGTCAGAGGGAATACCCACAAAACAAGGGAGGAATACACACATTAATGAGCCTGATATAAAACATTTTTAGAGCATTTTTATAGTTGCTATAGAAACACCTTGGCCTTCACTCTTGCTAATTAGTTGGATTTTGCACATTTTATATTTGAAAATGCAAATTGGATTTCATAAATTATTAGTTATTTTTCATTTATATTTACAGTACTGTTATCCAGATACATGCAGGAAGTCTGAGATATTAATTAGTTATATAACACAAATAAACGTGACATTTATGGTCACAGGACATCTCTTGTTTTAAATATTCGTCTGGTAAATGCTTGGAGGAATTGTGCAAAGATTAATGCTTTTGTAGGAGAATTAGGTAAATATAAATGAATGGGGCCTAATGAGTTTTTAATAAAGTGCATTTTTGGAGCAGCAGAACTATAATGATTTTGGTCAAAGGAATGCAAGCCTGTCATTAAGTGGTTATGAAGGGCTAACAATATTGCTCAGATTTTTCTCTTCTTCACCCCTGCCATGGGTGTGAGTCCAGTGAGGTCCCACAGATGAGGCAGAGTATGAAATGATGCTGAAAAGTTGTGTGTTCAGTCCTGTCTGCTTTTCTTTCTGAAGTCTTGTTTGAAGTGTTGTGCCAATCAATGCACCTTTCCCATGTTGTATGCAGCAGTCCAGGAAATACTCCAAATTCTTCCAGAATACTCACAGTGCCCTTCTCTCAACTTTTCGTTCAGTAAATACCCCATTTGAGTTAGTTAGTGAGGGAGGGCTGAGCAAAGACCAGGCTGTGTCCGTGTAAGTGTGTACAGATTTCCCTGTTCACCATGGGTACGTGTTTGGAGGCCCTCTGAAAATTCAATTCTTCTTGTCCTTATTTGATCTGTGGTTTTAATAACCGAGCAAAAGCCTTTTTGCCTTGGTGGTCCAGTGGATTTTCTATTGTATTTCACTAATTTTACTGTGGTGTTTTAGTGATAAGCAAAAATAGCCTGTTTTCCTTCATCTGTAGTTCCGTGTTAATGTGTGTTTTTCCACATGCAGGATGCTAAACAGTTTTAGGAAGGCACTTGAATAAAAATCTGAAAAATGTGGCCTGTTCATATGTTATCTTGTTAATCAGTGACTTCCGTAGGTGCATGTGTTCTGGACAGCACTCACTATGATTTAAATCAGTTTATTAGCTGAGAATAGGAACAGCTTGTTCGAATCCAGTCCCTTTAAACTACATAAATAAAATACTAAACAGATTTACTTTATATGTCGCAATGAAAGGAACAAAAGTTTGGAAAAGGCTTCTTTTCTCCTTGGGAAATTGAAAGTGAAGTTAGCAGGGAAGGCTTGCACATGAAGTCCACAGTGGGAATGCTGTGGCCAGCGGCTATCGGAGCGCCGCAGACAATGCTAATGGAACAGCTCCCAGGTCGGAAAACATTTTTGTTGGCTATTTGATACTTGAAATGCCAGCAGACAGCCAATCTGAAAAGGGAAAAAATTACATTCCTGATATGTTACATTGTGTTAAATTGGATTTTGTTGTCATGCCATGTGCTGCTGTGTCATTTCATGTATTGACTTTTAACCGGCTGGAACCGTGTCGTTCCTGGAGATTGCAACCTGACAGAATCCAACCTGTGTTATTGAACGAGCAGACGCTTTTTCTCTTCTGGGGTTCTGGAAACCAGAGGAGGAATTCACTCCTAAGCATTTACAGAGTGAGGCATATGAATATGGAGCACATTTTTATGCTGATTACTGTCTTTCCTGCCAAACCAAAGAAGTGGAAGTGAGGTGGGCAGAGAGCTGCTCATACAGAGGACCAGATCTTGCAAAGTTAACTGATATGGAGGAATGGGGAGTGGATTTCTGCTGAATGTTCCACAGGGCTGAACAAAACTGATGTGAGCTGTGAAAATTTTTGACCCATGTTCTTCTTGCAGCAGCTTTTGCTGCCACTCAGCATTTGTCTGGTAGAGAGGATAGTACCTGGGTAGATCATGTGCACTCCAAAGTTACCCACTCTGATGGGTGGCTGAGCATCTGCAGAGACAGCTGGCTCAGCTTTCTGGGGCTTGAGGAGTGGGTATAACAGGGAGAATAATTTGATCCCTTGTAATAAGCTCCCAATTAAGTGTTACTGCAAAGAAATAACAGTAAGGCAATCAGAAATGCTTACATCCACAATGACACATTTTCATTCCTCAATAACAGCAAAGAATATAAATAAATTTATTTATTTGTTTATATAAATGAAAGTTCAGTAAGTTCTGTATAACTGGGGTAGGAGAAAATATTTGCAGAAGTGGGACTTGGCCCTCTGCAAGCAACGTGCGTGAAATGTGGTAATGCTGAATGTAAACACAAAAAGAGTTAAAACATGAAATTGAAGGCACAGTTCAGTGAAAAGTCAAGGAGGACAGTGTGCACCCGTCCTCAGCCTGACACATGGGCCACTTTGCCAGGACGTTGCTGCACTGGTAATTATCTCTGGAGCAGACAAGCTGTTCCCTGTAGCAGGGCCGGCATTTCGGCTCCAAACTAGGAGAAGGGGCAAATGGACAGTTCTTATTTTGTTGTTTTCTTTTTATGGACATCACCTCTTTTACTCTCCAAGTCCTAAAAATGTTTTTGGTTTTTTTGGGATGGATTAAGCAAACATTGTTGTATTTTTTTGTTGTTGTTTCTCCCCCAATACTTATTTGTAGAAGGAGGGCAGGAGACAAAATGAAGTAAAATGCAGAAGTTTTCCTTTCCAATTTCTTTGCCAAAATGGAGGTAATGAAATCAGTAATCCTCTTGGGGTTTCTCTCTCTCCCTCACTCAAATTTTTGGTATTTGTGACATTTGCTCCTCATATGAGGAAATGCTCCTAAAAAGTCCCGCACTGAAAATGTCAATAAACAAAGCAATAAAAGAAGGCGGGATCGGTAACAAAAAGTCATTGTTTTTCGGTATGTGGTGAACAACAGCAGCACGAACCTCTCAAAATAGACTCCATCCTCCAGGACGAGGCCCCCATCTCGCTCCTGCCGAGGATAAATGAAACACCGAGGCATCTGCTGGTCCCCAGCCCCACCAAAGCAAACAAGCCCTTGAATTCAGGGCTGTCATCGGCACCGGGAAGGCCCTTGCAGGATCACAAAACAAATCGAGCAGCGGAGGGTTTCCGGGCAGGCAGCTAACAAAAATATACTATCAGAGGATGCAGTCCACTGAGCTCTGCGTCCGACCCAGCAGTGGGTGCAAACCTGGGCTTCCGCTGCTCCGCTGCACCCACATCTGGAGGGGCTGCGGCCATCGGCCTCAGACCGTTTTAGAAATCAGATACTCGGGGTATCAGGAAGTTGATTCGACTTCCACTTCCTTAGCAAAACACGCATTAATATTTAAGGTTTTCTTTTATAAAGCCGTGCTCTGTCTCAAGCACAGGGTGAAAATTATGCGCTGGGAAAATTCGCTGGGATGGAGCTGGAGCGCTCGGCGATCTCAGGCCGTTTTCTAAGAAGCTCGGGCTAATTGAATCCTGCTGGTTTGTTAGTGCTTTTTGACAGCTTTATATAAGTACTAAATAATATTTATAAAAAATGGAAAAATGTGTCCGCGCAGGCATACACACACCTACAAAAAGGAGGGAAAAAAAAAATCTGTAAAACATTTCCACACTCAGTTAGAAAAGAAATCATGTTTATTATGTTCACTTCTGCACTGTGTTCAGCATCTTTCTTCAATTAGGTGGCCAGATGACACAGATCTTCCTGTTACTTTCAGTAAGCACAAGCTTTACTATCAAGGTTGGACCTTCTGCTTTTCCTTTCTTGAAAGACAATTTCCCTTTAAAAAAAAACCCCATATTTTATTGTAACAGATTAATAGGGTGCCACAAAACTGATAACGCAATCTTGAATGCTGTGTGGAATTCCACTTCTAATCCAAAAGTCTCATTTTTCATACATTAAAAATGTTTCTTGCTTATGAAAGTTCTTTTTTTTTTTTTTTCCCTTTTAAATGTTGCTGGGATAAAAAACCAAACAGAAAAGTAATTCTTTAAGGGCTTTACTCATTCTGTGTGAATAATTTATTTTTTGGAATAAACAGCCTGTATATGTTAATGTTGGTTATCTGAAGTTTCATGGTCAACAGATGTTCAGTGAAATAATATGCAAAGGTTTAAATTCAGATGCTGAATGTTCTTTCATGGAAACTTTACCTTGTGGATCCAGACATCTCATCTTTTTAGAAACACTAAATCCTTTTCCCCCCTTTTTAATCAGAAATTAATGTAAATGTGCCCAATATACTTCTATAACAATATCTAAAACAACAAGCACAACTTTTGACAGCTCTTCACCCATGTGCTCCCATCTGTGGGTAAAACATAACAGTCAAACCTCTGTCTCTCCCAAAAATTGGACTTAGGCAAAGAGCTGAGACTTAAACTCCACAACCTCGGTCTCCACAGGGCTGATGGTAAAAGAGCATTCCAGAGCCTGGAGTCATGTATCAGCCATGGCCTGGTTCCCATCCCGGCTTGCTCAGAGCTGGGAACAATTAACAAGAGGGTCACAGCTGATCCCAAATGATGGGCTGACAGATTGGGAGTGAAAGTGATCTCCAAGGTGCTTAGCCTCAAACCACAGCCTTAGGGATCTCTGGCAGAGATTTGCAGGGCTGCGGGGGGGCCGGGGCTGTGGCAGCAGCTGCCGGGGCTCGGGATGCTGCCAGTGGTGCAGGGGTGCCAGCCCTGGGGTCACTCCCTGAGCCACTGGGAAAGGGAGAGGGGCACAGGATTTTGTTTGTGGGAGCAATGGCTCTGCACTTCCAGGTGGTCTCAAATTAATATTGGAGAAGGGATTTTGTTGGTATTTAGGGCATTTAATTAATAAGCTGCCAGAGAGGGAAAACAGATTTGAAAGTTGGCATGGCTTTATTGCAATACAAGCTGGATTACTGTCCCCCTTTAGCTCATGTTTAGCCACTCTAATTGTTGTCTGCTCCTCTTGGTGTGAGGAATCGAGATCACAAAATCTTTGTTTTCAGCATCCATCTGTCTGCCCATCCTCAGAGACAGGGACCTTCTCAGCATTTTGTTTTATCAGCCTTGGCTTATCTGAATCTGGCATGTGCTACAGCAGGAAGGGCTGGGACAGGCTCAGACAAGGTGTGTGGATGGTTCAAGAGCAGCAGAGCTCCCCAGCCCCAGCACAGCAGCCACTGGAGATCCCTCCTGGAGCATCTCTGTGCAAGGACTGCAAATAGTCACTGTACCAGCTCCCAGTCCCTCAGCAGAGACCCATCAGCCACAAACAAGGGGCAGTTGGCAGTGCTTAAAATTTATAATTTTTTCCCATGGGAAGCAGCTGACACGCAAACCTACCTACAGAGCCTGGGCTTGCTGCTGCTGCTTTACCTGGATCCTGAACTGGGCTTTTAATTGGTTTCCCCAGCTTGTTTTCCAAGTGTAGTAACTGGGTTTGGGTCCTGAGCAAGTGTGTGTTGTTATTGTTAGGGACATTGCTGTGATTTTCCGAGGAGGCTGAAGGGGTGAGGTGCCCAGGTCCTTTGAAGTGTCAGCCTAAGCCCATTGTGCTCCCAAGCTGTAAATCAGTAACTGATAAAATAGTGTCTGTGTGTGTGTGACCCCTTATGTGTGTCCCTGTGAGCAGGCTGAATCTTTAATGCAAGGGAGAGGAAGGGGCTTTCTGCAGGTGAATATAAAAGAAACGTTGAGGTTCTTTAGAGGTGGCATCCTGGAGATAGTTATATGGGAAAAGTCAGACACAGCCTAGGGGTGCATCTTTATTTTATTTATTTGTTCATTTGGCCTGGAGCTGGACTCATCGTATGATTGCAGCTGCTGTAAAACTTATGTAGAGGCCAGTACTGCAAAGTAGGACTGAGTGCCTTTTTGTGAATTCTCTGAGCATTCAGAGAACAATTTAATAAATAGACTGAGAAACCCATCACTTCTTAGGTTTCTAAAATAATATCTTTCCCTATCATTTTTCTCTTAACTGTTTTCTATTAAAATTTTTTGAGAGTGAAGTTAGGGGCACTGAATAATTTCAATTTTAAAAGATGGGAGCCATTTTAATAGATAAAGTGATGTTTCTGGAGTGGTTTGTGCATTACAGGGTTTGCTTTTTCTTTAAATCTGATGCTTTTCTCCTCACAGCAGAATGTTTAAATGAGTGGATCTTTGCTGGGAGGGGACAAGAGATGAGACACAAGATGGACTTGTCACTCTGGAGATGTCAGCTAATTCCTGCTCTAGTTTTTCTGCTGGGCTTCAGGTGATTGTGCCCTGATTTTCCTGAGAAAAACTCAGTATTTTGCATGCCAAGTTTTTCGGAAAAGGTGAAGAACTGAAAGTATTCAGAACTGCTGAAGGCTTGAGGTAGCTGTCATGCCTGAGCACTTGGAAACCTGTCCTTGCATTTGTCCCTCCATCCAGGGTGATCTTCTGGAGTGAGACAACTCCAGCTGCTTTCCAGGGAAGTTGGGTCTCATGGCCAGGTCCCCATCTCTGTCCTTCAGCCCTTTGCACGGGTTAACAGCAAGTGACTTGTGCCTCAGCCACTTTTCTCCTTACGAACCAGGACTGCTACGGTTAAAAGTTTAAACAAACATGAAATACTTGTTTCCCAGCTGTGTTCAGCTTGCAGAAATGTTACCTTCTAAGTGAGGATGTCCCTAGCATCCTTACTTCATCAAGTAAACTTTTTCTTTTGTATTTTTTTTCCTCATTGAAGTGTATTTTCCTCTTTAAGGTATGAATGTTTCCTTTTATACCCCTTCTGCTTTTTTTTTCCTTTTTTTTTTTTTCTCTACGTACTCCCTTGGGTACCCATGCAATGGCCATTTGGTCATTCAGGGGGAAAAATACATTTCACAAATGCTTTTCTGACCCATATCTTGCTTTGAGATGTGCAGAAGATGGATAGCCCTAATACATTCTGCTGCCTTCCTTAGACAAAGCTACCCAAATTTCATAGACAGAATGTATGTTTTCCATGATGCGAAGTTGCAAATTGTATTTTCATCCAGATTATTGATGTTATCTTTGTGGTGTTGGAACTATGGGCATGGAACAGTGCAATCTGTTTTTAAGACAATGCAAAATGCCCCTTTAAATTATAAATACTCAGCATGAAAAGTTCTGTCACATTTCTTAAAAGCCTGCTGACAAATAGGTTTGTGCTGGGAAATGGCTTCCTAAGCATGTTTGGTTGTGTGTGTCTTTATGTCAGAAAATGGGGATATTTTATTTTAGAAAGATTCCCAAGAGACCTGCATGTGTCTCACAGGACAAACCCCTGTTCATTGTTGATTTGTGTGATGATGAGTCCAACATCATTTTATGGCATTGATGGAATCATATTTAGTGGCCTCATTGCTTGGCTCTTATGATTGCCCAGAAACTGTATCAGCACTGCTCATTTCATAGCCTGTTACACTCCAAAACTAAAATACCCTTGATAAAAACAGCATCAATCCTAGGGCACTTGCAGAGGTTTCTCCATAGCACTGGAGTCTGAAGGGCTGTAACTTTGCAGAGATACACAAAGGCTGTTAGAAAATCGGCTCCTTTTTCCTGGTTATTTGAAAGTAAGGAAGAGCCCAACCTGGATAATTTTTTTTCATCATTAATTTTCAATGAGAATGTGATTATGCTTTAATTGATGAGCTCTCCTGTGAAATCTCATGGCATAGATAATAAAGCTAACAGGTATTTTCCTGACCTGGGGAAAGAACAGACTTTCCCTCTGTATAACCACAGCGCTAATGATGCTTAATAGAGAACATAATTTCTCCTCTTTCTTTTCATTTTTTAGTTCTGCTCCATCACTCACTGAGGACCACATTGTCAGCAAATGTGTACAGCTTCATATATTTTTCAAGATATGCTTTCTACCTGTGTGATAAGCCTCATTTTATGCCCCATATTAGGCCCTCTTCCAGTCTGGGGGTGATTTGTTCCCTGGCTCTGGATTATCTTGGAGCAGGCACTTCTAAGATGCTGTGATTTGGTGATTATTGTTCTTGACATTTTTCTCAGTGGAAAAAGAAGAAACTTCCCTGTGGCTGCATTTCACTGTTCCAGGTGTGTGCACCACACAGCATCTTTACTATCTACTGATACCCTTTCTGAGGTTAATCTATTGTAAAATTAGATTGTAAAAACGGACACACTTTCCACATTTACGTGCCAGCACTGAAGGACTTGTGGAATAATTCAAATGCTGCACAATTCCTTTTGCAGAAATCACTGCAAAATTCATTTGTAAGTGTAAACCATGGAAATTAGCATGGATTGTTCCTCAGTTCAATTCATCTTTCAGAGGTTGTTACCCTTCCCAATCTGATTGCCTTAAGAACACAGATTGTCTTCTCTTGATGGTGAAACTGCTTTAATCCCCTTTTCCAAAGGTCAACTAATCTCCAGTCTTAAGTGCAATAGATGCAAATACAGTTCTCTTGCAATGTTCCTTCTAATTTAATTCTCTCCTAAGCTTTCATGTATAAACCTAGTAATGGATCAAGTTTGGAAGGGGTCAAAAGGTTTCTGTTCCAGTAAAATTTAAATTGACATTGCATACTGATAATGGTTTGCTCTACTTTACTATAAACACTAGCTACTACTCTACCGGGATATAATTTTGTGCAACAAGATAGCGTTCCAAACAGCAGCAGAACATATTCTTTGTTTTGTTGCAGAAATTACTGACTGCAACCTGTGATACAAGAGAATCAAAAATGCATAATTTTTAATTCACAGTTGTTGCGCAGCATCTTTGACCAACTTGTTTTATTCCATCACCCTTAATTGCATTTATAATGAAAAAAAATGATGCAGATTGCACAGAAATATAAAATTAACAATTAATTACCTGCCCATTGCTGAGACATAAATAAAGGGCGAAATGCGATTATTTTTTAATTACTAGAAAAAAAGACTCATTATTAACTACCTGTATGTAGCTGCTTTTCTCTTTTGGTCATTGGTGTGAAACTCCCCATCTTTAAAACCAGTGAATAAACACAGTCCAGCATCTGACTGACTGCAGACAGGAGAATGGCAAGTGAATTCTGCAGTATTGACAGGGGTGTTTCCGTGGGTGGAACGTGCCCGTGACGTCCCACTGAGCTGCATCACTCTTGTTAAATTCGAGAAAGGGCTGGTGTGTTATCAGTGAGGGACACTTACAGCATTTGATTGATAAATTTACTGCTCTTGTGGATTACCTCGTCCCTTTGTGCAGGACTGGCAGAGTGTCAGGACTGGGTCTTGACAGACACCAGAACATGTGTCCCTACTAATTTACAGTGAGGACCAGGGAGCCAGGACGTCGTCAGACACCAGCCCACCCTGACATGGAGTGGAAGGCCTGGGTTTTGTTGGATGGCACTTTTTCCTCCTCCAAGACAGCCTTTGCTGTAACTGCTCTCTATGATCTCACAATGTACTAAAAGTGCTGCGTGATCATTAACGGAGTACATGGAGGGGCACAGCAATAAAAGAGGGGGTTATTGATTAGCTTGTCTTTTAAAACAAATGGCTGCACAGAGCTTAGAGCTTCATGGAAAGAACTTAAAATAATTTTTGTTCTAACCTTGTAAGAGTTTCTGGGCTGCCTTTTTTTTTCTGCAGGGAAGCATGGAAGTTGTGTTGCTCCCTGATTGTACTAGTGGGCTGCCCACGCTCTCTAGGAAAGCCTAAATGAGTATTTTTGAAACAAAATACTGCACAGAATATTGGTTTCTTGCCCAATTATAATTTGGGTGCGCATTTTTCACCAAAGCAAGTAAGGGCAGAAGAGAAGCAAGGCATGACATACCTGAAGGGTATTTTAATTTTCAGGCTACCCCAGGGTGGGGGCAGTGGTGGGAAGGAAGCTGCTGGGAGGCTCTGCTCGCCCTGCTCTGCCCTCCCAGGTGTGCTCCCACCAGTGGAGCAGGAGCTTGCTGGAGCAAGGACTGCACGGTTCTGCTCTTTGTTCTCTGGCTGCCTGAGGTAAATGGCTGGGGAACTTCAGTGAGCATCTTTCGTTAGGTTTGCAAAAACGGGGGGAAAAAAAAAGGGAAAGAAAAAGAGAGGAACAATCCAAATGTGTCCTGCCAGCCTGAAATAGCTCGCCACAGGTTTGAAATCCATTTCCCACAATGGTAAGAATTAAAAAGCCACAAAAGCCGACCTGTACATTTGTGCTGTATGAGGATTGCTGATACACAGCAGAGCTGTCATTTTAGGAGGAAATCATCCATCATCTGCCTGCTAGTCCCCAATAATCACCTTCTATTACAGTCAGATTGAATCTTCAATCGGTGGCGTAATGCCAGTTTTTCCACAGTTCTCAGTTTCCTGTTCTTTACAGAGGTATTCAAAATAATTTGCCATTCAACTCTACAAATGTAGCACTTGTGGAGAATATTATTATTGTTAGCATGTTGCTTCTAAAGCAAATCCGTGCTGAAGCATAATTTGCTGAATTAATCATTGGTCACCCATTGAATTCCTCCCCCCAGCTTTTCCCCCCACACCCAGTTAGGATTTTGTAATCCTTGATGTTGTTGTTGTTGTTGTTGTGTTTTGTACACAGTGATGCAATGTACAATTTGAAAAAGATGTTAAGCAATGACTCTTTTGCTGACGATAAAAGCAATGACCTGATTAGAAAGACTCCATCAAGCAGAAAGCTGAGGATGCCAGCACTAGGAAAACTCACAGGGGTAAGATGACCAGTGAAAGTGGAAAATGTTAAGAGTTTAGGATGAGTTTTATGGCATCTCCCTCTCTTTTAATTGTCATTGTATGGGAATACAACAAGGATAATATGGTTGTCCAAACCACAAAGATTCCTGAGCAGACATCATGGGGAGTGTTTTGGGGCTACTGAGCGCCCAACAAAACTTACCCATATTTTAAATACTTTAATGTATGTGAATTTTCACATCTCTTTTTTCCCCTTCTCCCTCATGTGAATTAAGATGCAGCCTTGTACTAAATTGAATCTCTGCCTATCTTTTGCGGTGCTTGTGATTGCCTCTGCTTTTCACATGTCATTTTAGTCTTCACCTAATAGATTTCTTTTAGCTTTTTGTGCAAAATTGAAGTACTGTATTAAAGCAGAAGCCTTTAGGGCATACCACTGGTTTTTTCCTTTTGGAAAATAAATAATAGTAAAATTTAATTACTGTACCTACTACTTAAGTAAAGTTTTGGTTCCTCAATCCAAAGTCCAATTTCCTACTTTGTGGTTAAAGCTCCAGTATGTTTGGAGGGCAGAGTACTGTTACATGCCTGAATTCAGCAAAGGAAAATAGGAAATAATTCACTCTGGCTTGAAAAGGGTGGGGATTTCTTTGTTTCTTTTTATATTTATTCAGGAAAAGCTGACAATCGTCCCACATTAATGAACAACACCATCAATCAAAGTGCTGACAATGAGCGGAAAAGCGAGGTAGATGTCAGACTGACGGCATATTGCTTTTTTCAGCGAGGCCAGGGCTGTTTATAGCACTTTTCACTGGCAAAACTCTGGCTGCAGCTCGACAGGAATAGAAAGCAGGATCAGAAATTGTGTGTAGAAAGTGGCTCCTGTGCTTTGTAATTTGAAATGAGCATTGAAATCCACTCACTGCCACGTCATTTTCATGGGTTTGCTTTGCAAGGTGGCAGAGTTTTTCCTATCTCCTGGTAAAGAGATGATGAACCTTGCTGCAGTAGTCAAGAGCCAGCTCTGCCAAGGGCTGCAGCACCTTGTGAATAGAGCAGAGATGAAAACATAACATGGATTATAATCCAGTCTCTCCCTGGAGTCCTCTGCTCTGTGAAAGCAGCAAATCCTCCCTGTGGGTACCTTCTTCTTGCTTTTCTTTTCTTTCTGGGCCACTTGTCTGCAGCAAGGAGAAGCTGCCAGATTCCCTCTCCTGCTGACCAGTCATGTGCCTGCAAGAGGTTTGCTGGTACCAAATAGTTTTCTGCCCTGTCTGGCTGTGTGAGAACACTGATGGGCCACCCAATTGATGAGGATAGATGGAGGGATGTGCATGCCCAAAGCTGAGTGGCAAAATGTCACAGGACCTGGACCTCAGTGGGAATAAAAGTTCTGACATAGCAGAAAAAGAGTATTTTGTCCGACCTGTCAGCTCATCTTCATCCTCGCTTGTTCTTTCTGGAAGACATGGGTTACATCCATCACTCCTTAAAACAGCCACCTAAATGCTTATCTGAGGAGTCTCCCTTTTTCACTCAGGATCTGTTGTTTCAAGTGTGTATCCATTCCCCCTCTTCTCCCTTCCCAGCTGAACCAAGGCCAACTTTTGCTCAAACCCTTGGCCTGACACCACACCGTGTAACTCCTCCGTGCTGCCGGGACCGTGTTATTCCCCACAGCAGCAGCAGCAGCTCAGGGCAGTGATGGTTTCTTCAAAGCCTTTTCAGTAATGAATGTGTTGCTGGAAACCCATTGAGTCACTGCCCCATTGCACGACCTTGGGCAAGTCACTTCCCCTCTCTGAGCCACCGTTTCAGCCCTCACCCCGCATTTGTCTGGTCGCTATAAACTGTAAGATCATCAGGGCAGGGCTCTGTCTCTCACCGACATGAACAAATTATAAAAGCAAGATAAAGCAGAGACTTGTGGCTCAAAAAAATGGGGGCGGGATCGGTGAACACAAACCCCAGGAATGTTTTGGTCATTTCTGCTTTGAGAATTTAATAAGAAAACAGTTTTTCCTACTTCTCTGCCGATGTGTGGGAAAACTTTGATTAAACTTTTTCATATTTGAAACATCTGAGAGTTTTGAATTTCCCTTAATTGTCTCTTTCCCACCCTCACTCAGCACAGAGAAAGAGGAGGAAAATGGGGAAAAATGATTAAACTGAAAAATAATGTCGGAGGGCGTTAGAGCTTAATGTTTCCTTTTAATGCTTTGGAACTTTCCAAAGATGAGGAAGTCATGAAAGGTTGGAGCAGCAATTAAAAACAAATTAAAAAAAAAAAATCCCATACGAGGGATTTCATAGAAGGCTCTGAAGCTTCAGGAGCTTTAAATAGGAGATTTTTACAGCTGTTTCCCTTCCTCTGCTTTTTCAGTGGAAGGGCATAACACAACCTCTGGGTAGGAGGTGTCTCCCGTGACCAGAGAGAATCCCAGCAGGATTGGCATGATCCAGATGGGAGGGTTTTAGCCTGACATCTCTCTGTAACTAAATACCGAAGGTCTCAGGTGCAAACTCTGATCTCCTCTGCCACGGGAGGGGATCATCTCAGCTGGCTGACATCAGGATGCTGTTTAGGACTGTGGAACACAGCAGATTTGTGTGTAAACAGAAAGGGCTGGTTTTGTGTTAGGAAGAGCTTCCCAACACAGGTTCCTGTGAGTCAGTCCTGAAAAAGAGCCTGGCACGACCCTGTCTGGGTCTTGAGGGGGCTGGGTTAAGCCCCTTCCTCTGCTACAGTGTCCTACTGGGTCATGGCCACATCCCTGCATGGTCCCAGGAATGTGGTGTTGTCACAGCTCTCCAGGGTGGGGTTAAAAGCTGGGGACATTTGGGACAATTGGGTGCTCAGCAGTGCAGGAACAGAAACCTGGAAAGGTGTTGGTCTGAAAAGCGCACAATCCATCTTAGATTGGAGCAACACAAAGAGAAAGATGTCCATTAAACCTGTAGCTTAATCTTGTCCCTTTACTCCTGTTTTTATTGCTATAAATAGAAATCCTTATGCAGCCTTCACTCCCTGCAGTTGTACTCCTGGGGACAAACCCCACCAGAAAGGCTCTAATTTCTCTTAGCAGCCTCCTCTGGCCCATGGGAGAGAGCCTGAAGCAGGGCATGGTGTTTGTGAAGGTTTTATGTGCAGGGTGCTCCGTGGCAGACACGGTACACCAGCTCTGGCCTCTTCTGGGTGTCCCTGGAATGCATTTCCCACCACACAGCCTCCTCTGGCTGCTTGTAACCTTCCAGCAGCAGCACACATGATTCAGCCCACTGCAAATCTGTGTGGTATTTGGCTTTCCTGAGACACATAACTTTCTTTTTAATGTTGTCCAGAGGGATCTGCCTCAGAGCAGCTCTGCAGATCACCCTCAGGAGCCTTGCTCCTTCTTTCTCCTGAGCCACATTGTGCTGCTTCAGCAGGGCCAGCTGCAGGTACCAGTTTATAGGGCTGTGGAAGAAGTAACATTGCAGGAGGATGGATGTACAAACAAGACCTCTTGTACAGTGAAAAGCTCATAGTGGGGTGGAAGTGGGTGGAAATACTGGCTCTGTGGAGCTGAGGGAAACAGCCGCCCTCACATCTCCTTCATCATCTGAAATAAATGAAAACCGGGCTGATAAAATTCATGATACTGTTCCCAGCTGTTTTGTTGTAAGGAAAGTTTCCTTACGTGGAAAGTAACTGAAAACAAGAGATGTAATTGCTGCAAAATGCAACAATATCTAGCAAAAATTGCAGCTACTCGATGAAATATATATTTTCTCAGCATCAGCATAAAAGAAAGAACATTCTCATCCAGAAATGGTATGTAAATAAATAAACTCTAATTGGTTTGACAATGCCCCTTTTCCTGGCAGTGCCAAGAAAACTAGCATTGTAATTACACAGTTCTGGGCAGACATGTGGTTTCCATTAAGAAAGGCTTGTGATTGACTGAGTTCATGAGGCATGTCAGAAAAAACACATCAATGTCTTTATAACATGAAAAAATAGATCCAAATTTACTTCCAACTTCATGAGAAACGTGCATTTGTAAATACTCCTGAGCACGGTACAATAAATGGAAGTAAGGCAAGTTGCTATCAGGAAAATTTGCCAAATTCATGCTAAAATATAACCTTAGGCAACTAAATGCACTTAATTCTTCTTGTAAGGAGAGTTTCTTGCACTTTTGGCGGGCATTTAAAATGTTCCTAACTTATTTTTCCCAGTTGTTTCTGTTCAGCAGTGTAGTAATCGAAAATGGTTCCAATGAAAATGAAAATGATATTCCAAGTCTCCCACATTTTGTTTTACCTACATGACACAAGAGCACTTAGAGCTAAGACTCAACCTTTAAGAGTAAAAAACCTGCACAGAGGTTTTTTTTTTTTTTTAATGTGAATAAGAAAAACTGGCTAGTTAGGAAAGGGAAAATTTTATCCAAGAGGATTGTAAACTAAAATTCTAATGACTTGTTTTAATCACTTAAAGTGACTAAAATGTTGGATAGTTTGTTTTCTGCCTTAGCATAAATACTTTTAAAATGACAAACATTTTAGGATGCTGCCAAATACTGTCATCTCTTGGCAACCTTAACATTTTATGCTAGATGTATTTTTCTTGACAACAAAACAATTCTGTCTGTTTCTCCTCTTCCCCCTCTTGAAAGACAGCAGTGGCAAATACAGGGTGTTTTTAAAATGGATTGTATCTGTTATGACTTCTTCTATATATAAATACAGATTTAAAATCTACTGAGTTAAGAAAAAAAACAACATTTGGGGTCACTGATTGTGCCCTTTTACAATTGTGTTAAAAAAATAACATTTCTTTCTTGACCCCTCCCAATATAAATTGAAAGAAAAATCTTAATTCTGTGACAAGAAACATTACTTTTATGGCTGGGTCACAGCACAGTGAATGCAACTGTCCTGCTGTGACTCACTGCTCTGCCACAGGCTCCTGGCATGGACATGGGCAAGTCATTTAAACTGTTTTGTGCCTCCACCTCATTGTTGTGAGGTTAAAATCCACTAATCACTGTGAAGTGCTTGCTTGGCTCAGCAGGGAAGGTCAGACCGGTACCTAGAAATATATCCCAAATCTAGCAAAGGATTTGAATTGTGCAGTATGGCTACAAAGTGGTTTAATATTTTTTGAACTTTAAAAAAAAATTTTTTTAATGCACTTTAAACTCCTGTTGAAGTACCAGCAAAGACTATTCTGTTCAGGTAACACCAGACAATGGTAACAAGAGAAAAAATGGTCTAAATTGTTAAAATGGTACAGGAAGAGGAGCTGAGCCATATAGACACAAGTTTCTTAAATTATTAGAAAGACTGAGATCAAGCTTTAAACTTCATGGGTTGAAATAACTTGTAGGGAACCAAGTGCAGATGTTTTGGCTCAGGAAGAAGAGCACCCTGTCACTTGCAAACACCTTTGGAGGGTGGTCAGAATGGCTCTTGCTCCCTAGAGGTAATTTGGAAGTGTAATTTATTTAGATCACTTTCACTCCGAAAAGCCTAGACTGGACAAAAGGACTTCTTAGGTGCATTTTGACCAATCAGTCCATGCTATTAAATTTGCTCACAGCAGAACACCCTATCTTGCAGAATTACCTTTTCCTTTGTATTTTAAGGAATAACAGGAACCACTATTTTAATTTTTAAGTGGGTCCTCAACAACAAACTTCTCAGAAAGAGAAACTGTGGACTTTTCTCAAATGATCACACACCCTAAAAATCTGTGTTTGCTTTTGGCTTTGACTTTTGTATACATGTATCAATAACTGCTTTTGTAAATGAGCTTTTAGGTTGTGGAAAATAACAGTTTTCAGGGGATGTATGCAAATTTTGGAGATCCACAGCTGGATTTCTGATAATAGTACTGATTTTTTAAACATGGCAATCTGCATAGAATACCTAAATGCATCTGTATTTTATCACGTCGACCTGAGAGGCATTGAAGGAGCATCTCTATTCACTTTGTTCCTTGGAACAGGCTCTGAGTGTTATAAAGTGTGTGGTCAACATGAAAGTAGCTTGGAAAAATCCCCATCCTCACATTGTCAGATGAGCTCTCTCAGAGGGGAAGAACAGCACCGTGGGGCCCAGAGGAGATGGGGAGGCTTTGAGCACTCACCGATTGCAGCACCAGTCTCTTCATCAGAATATGATGAGCAGTTTCTGGAGCCATTGCATGTTTTATTAAAAATCCTTTTTATAGAAAGAATATCTGTTCATAGTTTCTCCTAGTACAGTTTCATTATGCTGTGCTTTTCTGCTCTCTGTGTAGTGCTGGTATTACTGATCGGCCCTATTAGCAAGGTTTCAAAAGAACAATTGTGTCTCTGTAAAACCTTGGTACAGCAGTTAAAAATAAACCTTCCAGACTGATTACAAAATCAGCACCATGCTGATGGCAAGAGAAATGCTCCCTTTGCTGGAGTAGCTGCCTGTTTACATTTTGCTGTGAGTCTGGTGTCTTGGTTTTCGAGTCAGAAGGATGTCAGGACATTGGACTCTGCTGAGGCAGGCTGCAGTTTTGATGGGTAGTCCAGAATGCCTAAAGCTGCTTATTTTTTTCCTTAAAAAAGCTCAGTTTAACATAATGATTCTGGGATGAACAGGGCTGGTTTAATCATCCATTTTTCTAGGTTCAAGGTAAACCCTTGGCACTGAGGTTTGGTGTCTGGAACTGATGACAAGCACAACTGAGCAGTGTGTGGCAGCAGCACCCAGTGCACAAATTATTCCATTGAAGTCAAGGGAGAGTGAGAAGAAGAAATGAAAGTTTTTGCTGAAATTCCCATGCAGGCTGCCTGCTTAGTGCCCCTGTCATTGACTGGACTTTATAACTTTGCTTTATTGTGCAATGGAGAGCTTTTGGTGAATATAAACTTTGTGTTTTGGTTTCCTCGTAGTGTGTCAGGAAAGACTGAGGTGAAATCTGTCTGATTGGCATCTGTTGGGGATGCTGGAGGTGATACAAAGTCCCACCCATTAACAAAGGGGTCGATGGTGCTGTAGCACAATATAAGAATATTTGGGAATATTCTACCCCTAATTAAGTAGAGCTGTAGGTGTGACTGTGCCTGGCAAAAGTGGGCTGTTGGATTAGATATCTAACTCTGAGCATTTGCTCTGTGTTCAGGAAGTTTGTGGCATACTGGTGACAATGGCAGAGCCAGAGCCTTTTCCGTGTTCTTTCCTTGTCCATGACCAAAGCCATGCCATGTGGACAGAGGCAGAGGAAAAGGGGATTGCCAGCATGAAATCTGTGCACACAATGGGGGATAACTCCTAATTGCCAGCAAGAACCTGTCAATCCTCATTCTTACTCTGAGTTTCACAGGGCTTTGGGGGCACTTCGCCACCTTGGAGTCACTGCTGCGAGAAGCAGTGCATCCCTTTGGAGTTCCTCCACACAAAAATGTGTGGAGCAGTGTTGAGCTGATCCAGGATTTCCACCCTGAAGAGCTGTGGGGGGTGGTTTCGATGCCAGACAGCTGTGTGGCTGCTGATCCAGCTGCACTGCATTTAGGGAGAGGAAATTCAGGAGTCACTACCACAGGGGCAGGCTTTTAGTAGCATCAGATGTTTGGGGCTGAGCTTCTCTATGCATCTCCCACCCCTGCTTTACCAGGCAGCTATAACTCCTCTGTCCATCTGTTCCCAGCTCCAGAGATGATGGATAGGATGCTGAACACCCTGTTTGTGAGTAACCTGAAATCAGAGTCACAAAACACAAGGATCTTGGCTGCTTTTCAGGAACCTGCTTTACCATTGCTTTGAAAGGGAAGTTAAGCACCTAAACTGAAGTTTAGGTATCTAAATACGTTCATGGATGTTGGATTGAAGCAAGTCACTTAGGCGGGTTTGAATATGATATCTGTAATACATCACTTTGCTCCTTGTTTAAATATTTATGGGGAAGACTTGGGGCGAGGTGGGGGGGTGATAAGGCTGGTTGTAAAGAGAGAGAGGACATTGGGCTCTCTCTGATGTCACTGCAGATGAGTCATTTCTCCACATTAAGACTAATCTTACAGGGGCTTATGAGTCTTACCAGGTTAAAAAGAACACTTTGAAAATATTATTAAAGCCTTTAAAATGCCTGGGTAAGTTGTGGGGAAAGCTTTTTTGACTCTCCTTTTTTGGCAGGGAACTGGACACTGGAGGTTTTCATTTGTTGGTTGTACCTCCAGAAACCCAAATTCCCTCCTGAGAATATTTGACATCCAATAAATGAGGGGGATTCAGGGAGTTTAAGCTGCAGGAAATCCTTTTTTTTGGGGGGGCAGATAAGAACCCTTTAAGTTTAATGGAGAAAGAGCCCGTATTTGCATCATCTGAGATTTCTCCCCATAGATTAAATAATTCTCTGTATACAATTCCTTTGGATCATCCAGCGAGGTTCACCTTGGTGAGAGTCTCAGTGCTCCCACCCATGTGCTGTGATCCAGGTGCTGCTCCATGCTGCAGAAGCCTGATCATTATAGGTGCCTTCAAAGGGCACTGAATGTGGGTATTGTTCACACTTGCTGCTTAATCACATCAGCTTCATCCCCTTACTCCTCATCCATGCAATTGGAATCTCTCACTGGTATTGGAATCAGATACCTGACGGGATGGCCTTGGAGCAGCTGAGGTTATAGTGCAAGATAGTCTTAAAAGGAATATGCAGTCAATTACACTTTCAGAAAGGCCAATAAATGATTGCACCTTTTCAGAAAGTGCATTTACATACACAAAAACTCCTTGTGTTTCCTTTTGGTTCCTTTTGCTTTTCTTTCTTTCTTTTTTTTTTTTTTTTAATCTTTCAATTTCCAGGAAGCATAACCAAGTAGGAGACAAAGCTTTTTTGGTGAAAATGCCAAATAGAGTGCTTGTTTCATTTAAATTCCTGCCTTGAAAAGCAATAATCTTGCATTTAGAAAAAATTACAGTGGAGGATGGAGAGTAATGAAAATGTAGAGCCGAGGTCTATTTGTCCCATCTGAGGTAAAGCAGGGTTATGGAAAACCTTCTAATGAGGTGAATATGTTCTAATGCACATTTGATTTTTTTTTTTAATACTCAAGCTGTTTCTGCAGACTACTTTAAAACATTGAATTAAGATGTGATTGTTTTCTGCCTGTTGGACTTTCCCTTGCAGCTTCAGCAATACCTTAACCTGCCCCATCTATTGTACTCTGAGCAACATTTTAAAGAGCCAATGTCATGCCATAGCCCATCCCAAAATGCATACATATTTTTTACATGCTCAGATGGGATCTATGGACCTAAAAGCAGGGTACCACATGTGCTTGTGTAGGCTCTGTGCAGGCTTTGAGATTACAGAGTAGAAATAATGCAGTGTTTAATATGGAAATAGTGATACATGTGCAGGTAGTGCTTGACTTTGTTATTTTCTAGGGGGAGCTGGGGCATTTTGATGCCTCTAACACATGTATATTCTAATAGTAATTCATGCTGCTGCGATAATCTCCTGTACCAAAACAAATAACACATATTAGAATATAGAATTCAAAATTTTTATGATTGTTAGGTAAAGTGATTTTTAAATTAGTTTTTAATGAGTTCTAATATTTTAATACAACACAAATTTTCAAGTTAGAGGTGCTTTATACATTTTCTTTTTTTTGTTTGTTTTAGACAATGGGATACAATATTACTTCGTGGGATAACATTTAATTAAAATATACTAATTTATGTATTTGTTTATTAGTTTTATCCCTAAAGCAGCAAAAAAATCTGCGTAATTTTTATGAAAAATGTAAATGAGGACTTTGGCATCGCTAATAAAGTGGAATTAGCATACATTTAAAAAGTGGCTTGTTTCACTTTAATAACATTTATAGCAATGACTTTAAAAGTGCTGCTTTGAGTGGGAGTGAGTTTGCACTGAGGCAGTGGAGGGGTCTTCCCTTTCCCTCGACTGGATTTGAGGCTGTTTTATTGTCCTGTTCAGTTCAGTGGGACACTCCTGATGTGCCCCTGGGCTTGTCACATCCTCGTGCCTGGCTGGTTCGGGTGTTGGTGGCTGGGGTGATGTGCCAGTGGGAATTTGGCTCCTTCAGGATGGAGGCGTCTCCAGAGTTGGCTTTGGCTGAGGCAGGATCAGACTGCTCTGGGAATAACCTTTCATTTTTCTAATTTCCTCTGTAGCTTTATTAGGTTTTACCTGATGAGGTCTTGTCAAAAAGAAAAGTTTCCTCTTATTACTTTCAGCGTATGAAAAGTTGCAAGGCCAAAGCGCGGTCGGTCCCGAGACGGACAGAATTTCCATTGAAGTTTATAGGAATTTTGTCTGAGAAATGGCTGTTAAGATCAGGCCTGGGATTTTTATCCTGTGATATAATGCATCACTGCAAGACGAGCAGGGTTGCTGGCAATCTGCTAATGAGGCTGGTTGTGTTTGAGTTTCTTTGTTGTTTTACTCGTAAGTAAGACTTCTGTAAAATCCTGTAACTTGGTGTAGGCTCAGTCTGTGGTGTTCAGGGGCTGTGGTCTGAGGGGTCAGCTGTAGCAAGCCAAAATCTGTGGCCATCAGTGTGTCTGGGCACAGAGAGAGGGACCAGCTGGGCTGTCAGTGAGGAGGTCTTGGTGTTTTCGGCTTGTTAGGGTGTATTTATATGCATTTATTAGAAAGAAAAAGCAGCATGCCCTGCTTCTCCTCTTCCACTTTCTCGTCTCTTTCTTAGTTTGCTTATAAGAATAATAAAACTGAATACAGGAAGGTAAATAGCTTCAGAAATGTTTTGAGAGGGCAATGCAAAGTATTAGTATTTGTGGATAAAATACAAAAAAATCTGAAAGCTGATGCTCTGGTGGGGCAGTTTGGCAGTGAGTGGCACAGGGATATGGAGAATGGGAACACCCTCATCTCCCTATGTACTCGGCACTGAGACCCCTCCTCAGTTCCCAGTGTAAGGGCTCCTTGTCCCCCTGCCCCTTTGCATGAAATGTGAGAGATTGTCTTCAATGCTCCTTTGTTTAAACCTCCTGAGGGTTTAGATGCCCCTGAGGATCCCCATCTCCCCAGTCCCATGCCTTCTTCCCTATGGAAAATACCCCCAATGCAGCCCAGCCCCTTCCCCTCCTTCCCACTGTTACTTATTTGGGTTCACACTTCACTTCAGGTCCTTTGCAGGCAGCCTGTGTGGGGCTGTTTGTTAACAGCCTGTCAAGGAACATACGGGTTTGGGGAAAAATAGTGAGTTTTTTCACACAGGCTGCTCGGGCCAGCGAGGCAGCAGGAGCTGGGGGCCAGGTTTGCTCTGGGAGGCTGACAGGATCTCTGAGGCCAGAAAAGGAGGGCTGAGGGCAGCAGGGGAGTCAGGAGCCACGAGGAAGGGATGGCAGAGGCCACTGAGGGATGGCAGAATCCCTGGAACACGCTTTGCAATGTGGGCATGTGCCTTTGTGCACAGTTTTCCCTTCCTTTCTCGGGTGCAGTGAAAGGGGTGCTGGTTTGCTGCCCACCCAGAGCCAATCTGTAGAAAGCAATGGTGTTTTTTATTATTGTTGTTGTTTTCTCTTTCCCCCTCTCAAATTTTTTTTTTTTGTCAATTATCCACGTCACTGAAATGTTTTAATGAGGAAATCCTGACTGCGGGAAGGTCGGGAGATGAAAAGCAGAGCTGATTTTAAAAATAACGCCCAGTTTTACTGCACAGCCAACTCCCAATGTGTTTTTGAGATGAAAGGGGAAGAAAAGCTTCACAGTATTTAAGCAATAAAAAGTACTACAAGGAAAAGCTCTTTCATAGTCTTTGGCTGGCATGGCAGGGTGGTACAAGGGATGGGGAAAAGCAACCAACTTCTTCAAAGCAGTGTAGGATGTAACAAGTACCTCACACAGGATATATACTCACTGAGTAGATGTCTATATGTGTGACTTGATATTACATATAGGTACAAGCAGATGTAGGGCCTGATTCTTCAGGCATTTTATGCAAATAAGGAACTTTTCTCATGAACAGTTGAGATGATCATAAATTGGACTGATTAAGCATATGGTTAAATCTGAGCAGGATTTAGTTCATGTACTTATTCCTATATTCTTATATTCCATCAGTGTAAAAACAAATTACCCTAATGTGACATTAATATCTATTTGCTACCGTCTGGGATCTTTTAAAATGGTATTTAATTTCTTAATATTCTGAGACTTTTTTCCTTAAAAATTTCATGTATCATTAAAAAAAAGTCTAGTCTAAGTCACAAATGCATCCTTTTTCTCATGTATATTTGATACCAGGCTCCAGTCTAATCTGATAAAGTGCACTTTGCCTGTGGTGTCTTACAATAAGCTGGCTGCATTAGTGCCGGGAAAAATCAATACCGATTTATAATTTACCATCGCAAAAACCTATCACTTTTTATGACCCTCCATCCTGGCTCATTAATATTACATTAAAACACACACACCCCACTGCAACAGGGTGAAATTGTAAGCTTGTCAGGTTTGTAGTCATAAAGAAAGCTTTAATTGGTCTTAATTTGGGAATTCAGCATTAGGTTTTGTTTATTTGTGTGATGATTTTTTTTTTTAAATTGTCCTTACTTTTTGGTGGATTTCTAAAATGCATCCTGGAAATGCATCGATTTCTCAGGCAGCATCTCCTTACAGTTTTCTTTTTTTTTTTTCCTGCATGAAGATATGATTTTCAAATAAAGCCTCTCTCCCTAAAATTCCAGCCAGGTTAGGTAAATCACTCGGAGGCATTCCTGGTTTGGGGTTTGCACTCTTGATGGAGGTGATAAAAGTATAATGGGGCCTATCCATGGTTAACATTTATGTTTCTAATTGTGGTTCAATTTTTGTTCATTTACTTTTCATCAGAGTTCTGGAAGACTGTTTTGGGACAAAATATAGAAATGGAATCACTGTATGTTGTATTGCTTATCTCTCTCTTGTAAAATGCCTTTGTTTCCTGAGCTGGCAAGAGCAAAGGGATCAGTTGGATGTTGTTGGCCCAATCCTGCAGGATACAAATGGCTCAGTGCAGTTTACAGAGCACCACCATCTCCAGCTGATTTCAGTGGACCCAATAATTTCCTTTCTTCACCGTGCACAGATGACAAGAACTATGAAGTGTAGAACCAATCATGAATTCAGCTTCTTTCTTACATATTTTAGAAACAGAGTTAAAAAATCAAAACAAACCAAAACAATACTTCACCCCCTGCAAAGAAAATTAAACAGTTTCATACTCATATGTTTTTAGACTCTAGAAGTCCTTATATCTAAATTCTTTCCAGATAATGTCAAAAATAATGATGTCAGTGTTTATATTGGCAACAGAAAGGTGCTCTTTATTTATTTCATACCATTCCCAGAGAGTTTCCAGGGATTTTATTTTTTCTTCTTGTTAATATTGTGGAGATTCCACACTGACAAGATTCATTCACTTTCCTCCTGCATAAAAGGTTAAGGAATAAATAGGTAAACAGTGTGTTAACACCGAAGGTTAAAAAAAAAAATAAATTAAATAAATAAAAAACCCCGGGAAATTCGGTGTGTTCTCAAGTGTGCAGTGGATCCGCACCATGCAGCAAGTACATGTCGTGATTGGGTTTTTAAGAGACGTTCGCCTCCCCACTGACTGACAGGGCCTATTGATTTTTTAGGTTTCTGCCGTCATCAGTTTTCAGCCTCACAGCGGCCATATGTCGAGGTCAGGGCGCGCGGGGGCTCGGGCAGGCAGCCTCCGCCACAGCCAAAAGTGAAGGGCCGCTGAAAGAAAATCAATCATGTCATAAGTGGGAAGCATCAAAAATTTTCCCCCTGTATGGCCAGGGCCCATCAGGCTGTCTCCACTCCCGGCGAAGGTTAGGCATCTGTCAAGCCAGGCTAGGTGAAAAGTATTAGAAATGCCAGTTAACCCGTGGTACGGCTGAGCGGAGCCGCTGCCTTTGTCTGCCCGGGGAATATGACAAGGTTAGCGCTTGCACTTAATTTTTGAGACAGGGGAGCTCCCTCCACTCCCCTGGTTAATCTGCAGAATGGACTGTACGGGCCCAGGTTTGGTGACTGATGATGGAAGGAGCTGTGTGTTCACAGACAGGTTTAAACCTCACCTGCTCGCGTGGATGTGGTGCTTCCTTTGGGAAGTCAGCACAAGCTGCTCATAAGGTCCCCAAATGTGGCTCTGAAATGAAGCAGCTCCACAGGAGTGTAACTTTCTGAGTAGAATGTGTAAGTTTTCAATGTTTTGTTTTGTTGTGGTTTTTTTTCCCCCCATCAATTATGAAATTATTTGCTCCTGTCCTGTGCAGATCTGTATGTTGTTTGACTCTTGTTTCAGAATATCTTCACTGGATTGACAGTAAATATTTCCATTGTTCTGCTAATTGGGGAAAATCTATTTCATGCAGTCTGTGAAAGTATACTGCTGTGCTGTATGATTTTAATCTTTCTCCTCCTGTTCCATTTAAAATCCATACAATTAGATTGTGCAATTATGCTAAATAATCGATCTTCTGTATCTTGTTTGCCACTTACATGATGCCTATTGCGGAGAGAAAAACATATCTGAGTATGTCCACTAAATTTGAAATACTGATTTGGTAATACACTGGGATATTTAAGATTATGTTGGCCATCTTTCAAGCTTTCTGATTGCTGATCATGTGCCCTGAGGAATATTGCAGTAGGCTATGGATAATAGAGTGCGTGTGGATTTATTGTTAAACAATTAGGCATAAAGAGAAAACAAATTTATCAGAAGAAGAATGGGGGCATATCCTGTTTTAGTTTTTTTCCTTAATTCTAGATGAAGAGTCAGTAAAGGGAGATTTGCTCACTTTTGGGAAAAAAACCCAAAACCAAACACATTTTCTGTATTTGAGGCCTATTTGTATCCCACCTCTATGTGTAGGTCTTGACTTAGCCCAATAGAAATACTTGTTCCATGAGTGATGCTGCCCATTTAAGCTCCTGAGGTGGATTGTCCTGTGAGTGTTTTTCAGAGGGTCAGAGAAGGAGCACAACTCACTCCAAAGCTTGTCCTCTGCGTGCAGCAGAGGATGATCCCAAGGAGATGATGGGATGGGATCTGTGATTTAGGCTCAAAGCTGGGTTGCAGTTCTCTGCTTGAATATTGCCTTTCGCTGCCTGACCTGAGCTGTATACTTCCTAATAAATATTTTA
The DNA here is from genome assembly GCA_013398175.1 of Climacteris rufus. NCBI lineage: Eukaryota > Metazoa > Chordata > Aves > Passeriformes > Climacteridae > Climacteris > Climacteris rufus. Next base: position 1,445,753 of record VZRZ01008094.1, on the reverse strand, counting down.
GCTCTCTACACTCCAGTGATTACGCTCTCCATTGAATACAGATAAAAAGACAAAATGTTTCTTTAATCAGTACTGTGATGTGAGACCGTTAAGGTAATAGTGCTTGAAACTATTAGAATCTTGAAGATATTGACTGGCTTGCTTTTGGCATTGCCATTATAATTGTATTTCTAGTTTGTGTTATATGGTTTTATAGTAGTTATTCTAACACAGAAGGGTTTCCCACCCTGTCTTAAGTGCAGGGAGATACATAGGGAAAGGAATTTTGCAGTCCTGAGCTGCAGGTGCAGCTAGCAGATGACCTAATTGGGACCGATATAATTTGGTTTTAGAGTGTGCAAGGAAATCCAGGTCATCCCTCTGGAATCCACGGTGAATAAGTGTAGACAGATTTGAGGGGAAAAACTGTTTGAAACCTTCCTCAAAGTGTATTTTAAGCTCTTGAAGTGTTATGGGGAAGACTGGTGACAAAAGTTATCTTTTGTGAGTTTAAGGCAGATCAGCTGCAAGTGGCCAAAGAAGTCTCCTCTCCACAGACGTCTATCCCCCATTCCCTGAGAAGTGAGGGCCTCCATCTGCAGAGCTCTCCAAACATCACCAACTAACACCAGCTGTCCTGACCTGCAGATGTAGAGAACTGCAGTCCAGAAGAGAACACAGGTGATACTGTTTGGTACCCATCAGGGAAACCCACCCCTTCACTGTGCCACCAGACCCCCTCTGGAGGGGACAAGCTGGACTCCTCCTGTGAACTTACATTTCCAGTGACTCCTACAGGGTCATTTCCTCCAGTGTACGCTGGTAGTGACTTCCTTCTCACCAGTGGCAATGCACTAAGATCAGAAGAGGATGAGGCAGAGAAATTCTTAATACAGTGAGTTATGGATATCTAAGTCAGAAGGTATCATAGATTGCATAAGAAAGTTCAAGAATGGTCCTGTCTTTCTAAATCTCTTTTAGACATAGATTAAAGTGATTTAAATATGTTGTGTTAGGCATTAGTTTAACTAAACTAATGTCCTTTGCTGTATCAGCAGACTTTTTGTGAGGTTGGATTTGATGATGTATTTACATGACTCGGGACAAACCCTGCTTGCTAGTTTTTAATCGGTACTTATTTCCAGTTATTAAGGAAAAATAAGCAAGAACAGCAGCTAGCATTTTAGAATTGCCCTAGATTTGGTTCAGAGGCTGAGACTCTGCTCTGGTCACAGACAACTGTGGGCACTTGCCATCTGCAGTGCAAGTACCTTGGTGTGGCTGAGCAGAGGAGCTTTGCACGGTGCAGGCCAGCAGCTCCTGGGAGTTTTGATTTCTGACTTTTCTACCAGAGCAAAGCCGGTTTTGTCACTGAAAGACTGCATTGAGTGAGGGCTGTTTCAACTGGAGTCTGATACACCTGTACTGAAATAGTTGGCTCCTGGTCCCAGAGTATCATTCCAGGTACAGTATTTTCTTCCCAAGTGAAAATTAAAGTACAGGGATAATAAAAATCAAAAGCAGTGTCTCAAAGTCATCTGGTAGCACTGCCTATGGCTCCTGGAAAGGATGATGTTTGTGTGTGTATTAGTGTGTTTGTGCACATGTGTAGACCTTGCTATTTGCTGCAGGTTGCTTTATGCAGCCACAGCCAGTTGTTCATTGAGGGTCTTTATCCCCTTCCTAATTCCCTCTTGAGGGTTTGCCTTTGAAGATGGATTGGTTCATGTCTCTGGCAGCGCACTCTGAAGCACCGTGGAAGTGTTGTCATTATAATTGTTTTTTATCAGCTGGAGGATGTTTCTGAAGAGTGTGAAGCAGGACACTGACAGGTCACCATGACCACTGATGTGGACAGGCTGCCTTGGCTCTCCACCCACCCCGCGCAGCTCTGAGGTGGCTTCTGACAGTTTTGCTTGGGCATGAGTGGGAGGTTGGCCAGGTTACTTCACTCTGGCTGTTCCTGTTTCTCCTCTCATATTGTTTCTCTGCAGTCAGGACCAGCGTGTGGGCTGGGTTTGCCTAATGGAGCAGGCTCTGTAAACAGCCTGTGCTGTTTCACCCTGGGATGCTGTTGTAGAAGCATTTACAGTATTTACCTGGGGTTGCTGTCAGCTCTGCAGCTCCTGCTCACCCAAATCAATGTTTCCTTTCTTTTACTTTATTTCCCTCAGAGCTGGCATGTTGTAACGCTGCAGTTTGTGAGAGCAGCGCTTTCCCTTGAGCTGAGAAATACTTTCTCCCCTTGATTTCCTGGAAATTCTAGATCTCCCCTCACTGCATCTGCTACCAGGACTGTGGCTCTTCTGTGCCTGAGCATCTTAGTTTTGTGGGCAGTCTCCCTCCTCCTTGTCTCCCTCTTCCATTTCCTTTCCTCCTTCCACTTCTATTGCCTTTTTTTCTTTTTCCTCCTTCTCATTTTTGTCTGAAAAACATTGCTGCTCTATGTGCATGTTCCAAACTTCATTTCAGCCCTATTAAAACAATAAATTCTGATAGAACTATAGAAGCTGTTCAAGATCTCTTGGGCCAAAAAAAAAAAAAAAAAGAAAATCCTTTTTAACAAAAAAAGTCCCTGAATACAGATTTACAAAGTACATTTCAGAACCATTATGGTCTTCTGGGTAAATAATTTTCATTTAAAAAAATCTTTATAACATATTTTAAAAGTGTTTTAAATATGATTTTTTTTTATAGTAGACCATGATGGGTTCTAAAGAGCCATTATGGTTTATCAGGGAAATCATATACTTTATAAAAAAATTGTCTTTTAAATACTCATTCTCGAATTGTTGCAACTGTGATGCATTTCTAGCACAGGCAATTTTTTTTTTCTTGGGGCTATTTTCCCCTCTTAAAATAAAAGAAATTAACATTTTCACGTGCCTGTCTTTTTAAAAAACAGATTGTGATAGTCTGTCTTAAATGATACACAGATTAGAAGCCCCACCTTTAGGGTGCAATATGTTTTTCTAAAACCATCCACTTGAAAGGGCAGATGATGCCTAACTTTTTTTTTGAGACAGCCTGGTCACATTCCATGACATTACCTACCTTGTAAGGGCTTGGTACAGCAAGTGATGCAATAGGCAACGTTTTTAGATTATTTTTTGCATTCCTTGAGTAGAAGAAGTCAGGAGGGACTTCTCTACATTGACAAATTATTCCCTCATATGAGAGGGTGTGAAGAGCTCCTGTAACTTTTTCCAGAGTTTGGATGTTCACCTGGGGGGCTCTTCCAGCAGTTTCTTGTTGTATGCAGACCATGTTATTCTTGTACTCTGAAATCCAGGAAGATTCAGGGAATGGCTGGAGGGTGCCTCTTCTCCAGCAGTTCATGGTGAAGATCAAAGCAGGGATGGATGTGTCTTCTGACTGAACCAGAAAATGTGATTTGAATGCAGATTCTAGGTGTTGCTTTCCTTAGAGTCAGTGTGTCAGGGGAGGGACTGGGATGAGCTGTGGGGAAATGCTCCCAGGCAGTGGGGAGAGGAGGAAACTCCTGCCAAGGACTGTGTGAGATGTCCTCAATTAGACAGACACTTCCAGGGCAGCCACTTCCCTCCCAGTACTCCCCAATCCCCTGTGTGAGCACTATGGTTTAGGCAGGGTTTTCTGGAGAGTCAGACCTGAAGCTTTGTATAACCATTTTCTTTCCTCCATCAGCTGGCTGAGGTAAGGAGGTAACTCAGTCTCTCACCAGCCCTCTTGAATCTGTGTCACATCTTTATTGTCTATTTCAGTGAGGAAACAAAGGGAAAGCATCAAAGGAAGTCTCAGTTTGGGAAAAGTCCTTGCAGAGCTGGAGAGAAGGGGTTGTAATGCTTCCAAATTTTGCTGGAATGAAGTGACATTACAACGAAGTGGGAGAAAGTGAAATATTTGTACTGTGGTCACACTTGGGAACCCAGATGAGCATTGAGACCCCAGTGTGGCAGATGCTTTCCTTGCAGAGAGCAGTTGCTGCAGGTGTCCTGGCACTGGTGACTGCTGCATCTTCCCTGTTGTCATAACAAGGCTGCAAAGTGTAAGATCAACACACATGAAAAAATACAGAGAAACCCCATAATCCATACAAGAATAACTCATGGGAAAACCATATTATCTTAGTTTACAAGCAACTGTCTGTGAAATGAGATAATTGCCCATTATGTAATAGATCTGTGCAATAAAGCTAAGGTATGTGCATTTGAACAGTTAATAGATGGACTTATTGCAGATTGAGATGTTGATGGTATAATAGATAACTGGGTTAAAGGAGAGTTGTTCTGAGAAGACAGTGTTTCTCAAGAATGTTGAAAATTTGCAAAACTGAGGAGAACTGATGGGTGATTAAGAGTGCATGCATCAAAATACTAGAGAAGAATACAAAGGTTTAATTAAAAATTAGATTTTTTTTTCAATCAGTGTAGAAGTAATCACAAAACAACGGAAGAAGGTCTGACATAATGTAAGGCAGAGTGTATGCATGTTACCCAGAAGTAACTGCTGTCAGCTTCAAAAGGACCTGGTCAGAGCCATTTAGGAAACATGATGAGGAGGATGGTGCAGGTTCTGAGCTTTCTGTGGAATTAGAAATGAGTTTCCAAAATGAAGTTCTGTAAAGCTATAGATTTATCAACGAGTTGAAAGCTGGGAGCAGTCATCCAATTTTTGGAAAGCTAAATGGAGCTGTTGTGCAGCACAGTGAGTAACTTTGGAATAATCAATTGTTGAGATTTCCAGGTAAATTAGCAGCAGATAATCTACAGTTCATGAATGGCTTATTTCAGTAGGTTTCTGTGATAGATTTGGTCAGGAATGTAGAGCTCAAGCTTTGCCTTTCATATTGGTCAGCTGAAAATTCAGTATATATTGCCAGGTGGTTAATCTGGAGAGATGACGCTTCAGAGGACCCAAAACATCAGAATGGGATGCTTTCCTGATGCAGCTTGTCTTGACAAGTTCCATCACAGTTGCTTGTCTGGGGGCTTGTCACCAGACAGCTGCTTTGGTGGTGATACCTAGTGGTTCTTCAGGGATCCTGGTAGAGCTGTGGAGTTGCAGAGAAGCTGCAGTAGCTTGTGAGCCTGTGTTTGTGTGGGCACATAGGAAATTGAAAAGAAGACACAATGTGGTAGAGAACACTCAGAGCAGACTCTCGTGGTAGGTGGGCATGGGTAGAGAAAGCATCTGGCAAACTTCCTACAGTAACAGCCACAGCCTTTGCTCTGTGGCCCAGCACCCTGACCTCATCTTGGCAGCAGCCCAATGCCAACCAGACTGAGCAGGAGGCTGCTGAGTCTGGCTCTGGACCCACAAGCAGAGCCTGGTAGCCTGTTCCTGGCCATGGAGAGGCAGAAGCTGGGTATGCCAGCAGATTTCCTCTACAGAAGGGTCAATTTGACTGTGTTCCCCACTGAACCTCATAAAACCAGTTTTGCTGAGTGGAGTTTGTTTCAGCCCATGCCAGCTCTGTTCCCTGGAGCTGTGGGACTCATTTTAACTGGTATCAGGGGGTGTAATGGGTGGGGGGTGGTGTCAGATCAGTAGCAGCAGCACTTCTCACGGTGTGTTCTTGGACCCCCAAATGCCTTCCACCAGGAATGGGCAACCTGGCTTTCGCTGCCTGAATTCTCCCTTCCCACGGGACCTCTCTGAGGGAGGCAGCAGTCAAACCACGAAGCTTTTTAAGTACCTGACAGAGTTTCCATCACGCCAGCCCATCTGGGAAATGCTCATGAAAGTCACTTCCTAAAACACCGTGCACGTCATCGGCAGCGAGCGTGGCCCCTGAAACGCAGAGCAGCCACACTCCAAAGGGGTTTTTATAAACTACTCCTGCCTCTGCAGACTAAACTATCACAATAAAATGTAAGGCAGGTAATTAATAATTGTGCCAGTGACCTTGAAAATTAATATTGTTTGTTATTCCTGTAAACAAACTGAGTTTCCTTTCCTTATTATATTTTGTATGGTAATTTGGCATAAACACTCCTTTTCACATAATTTCCCCAGTTGACTTTTGTCTCCTTGGTAATTTCCGGCTTTAATAAAGAAAACCTAATTAAGAAGGAGCTGTTGATTGGTTTGCTAGTGTAATTAACACAGGTGATGCTAATGAGTTTCAATGAAACCAATAGTTTATAGGGAAAAATAAAGAGTTGTGCTGCATATGGTGTGAGTGATATCTGCACTTTGGGAAGATATTATTGTGATTTTCAGGCCTCATGTGAGTGGTTTGTGAACATGGGCAGGGGAGATAAAATGTTTTATAAGATTCATTAGTGGTGTTAGACCAAGTTGACTAAGCTTCACGGCTTGGGTATATTAAAAATCAGGTTTTTTCTGACCCCATTAATAGCATGGAAAATTTTATCTTCTTGTGGGAAGGAAGAAATGTTAACTTTTTCTGTTTTGTCTGTGGTAAATCTGCAGTGCAGCTGATGGACTGTGTGTTGGGTCCTGGCTTGGGGGGCTGAGTAGGTCACCAGCCTCCTGAGATTTGGGGGGTTGTGAAGGGAACCCCCCTGCCCTCTTATCTCCCTACACAAAATAGAAAAGGCTGGGAATAAGCCTGTGCAAGGAGCCTTTTTCTGATTTCCTTGTTGTCACCTCAGGCAGTTTCTCTCAATTATTATTTTTTTTTCTCCTGACAATGAGAGAAGGATTTTGCCCCACGTATTTGAGTCAATGCAAAATGTGAAACCTTTGTTAGTGTGGGTGGGTGGGATATTCTGAATTTCTGCTGCAACATCATGCTGCTGCTGTTTTTGTGTGGCAGTTTCTTCAGGAGGAGCCGTTTACTTTTGTAATAACATTGACAACATTTTATAGTTGGTCGATGTTTCTAAGACGCATTTGTTGATCCCTAATTTACATAGCTTTTTGTTCTGCAAGGTGAAGTAGAGTTATGTTTTATATTCCAAAGGTATGCTCTTTTGTTCATTCCTGCCCTGCCTTTACATCTCCCTCTTATTTGGCTTTCTTTTTTTTTTTTTTTTTTTTTTTTTTTTTTTCCCTTCTTTTTCTTTTCATTTTCCTCTCATTTTTCACCATGATGTAGTTAATTCTTTTTTTCAGCTCGTGCTACACTTTGTCTTGTCTATTGCTATGTGACAGAAAAGCCAGAGACATTCCATGTCTGGCAGTACACCTCCAGGGACATCTTTTGAACTCTCATAATTTGTATTTATTGCCACCCACTTTGTAAGTTCACAGTTTAATTTGCCAGCAGTGGCAGTGTTAGGCCGACACAGTAAAACAAGATAACGTTAAAATGTCAGAACGAGAGGGGGCATGAATGATGCATTACTCACTGCTAGAACTTGCACTTGTCATGCCTTTCCACCAAAGTGATGTTAACTACCTTTTGAGAGCCTTATCTGACTGGTATTACTCAGAAATAGGATCATTAGTTCACTGCTCTGATTAGAAGGTTGCTATGGTTGATTAACTCTTCTGGAACTGGGATCACGGTGGGAACATAACATGAATCACACTGGATTATGCATCTAGAACTAATTTTATAATTATTTTTTTGCATTTTTATAGTTGTTTACATATGTATTTCCGTAATTCACTAGTGGGCTGACAGGAGTGAGAGCAGAGGGGAAAAAAATGGAGCATATTTTAATGGAAACATTCAAGGTAGATTTCAGTTGAGCTGTTTCTCCTTCAGCACAGTGTGCTAACGGTGACCTATTATGCAAATTGGAATAAAATCAGGAAAAACTGCAATTTGATGTGGTTTCTAGAGTTGCACAGATAGTGTTAGTTAAAGCCTCAGCAAAGAGTGACAGCCACAATCAGATCCTTGTGTCAGATGCAGAGAATGCATTTACAGCAGAAAAGCCAGCTGGGGTGAGCATAGAGGAATATCTGTAGAAGGAATATCTGTAAGAGGAATGTCACAGGGACCATCTGAGGGTTGAGGCTGGTCTTCCTAAGTGCTTCTGAAGTGCTGCCTTGTGAATGATTTCCCAAATTTGCAAAATGAGTAGAAATTAATGCACTGAAAAGAAAATAAATTTAAATAATAATGAAAAAAAAATTGCTGCAGCAATATTCCCATAACCAACATAGGAGTTTATTTCTGAATGTTCTTTTTGCTTCTTCACTGTAGGGATTCTTTGGCCATTATGACTCCTCATACCATAATGGACAACTAATATTAGTGTTATGCTAAAAAAAAATATCCTTGTGATGTGGACATTAGCAAAGGTGCATTATTAAGAATAATGTCTCCTAGCCCAGCAGGTACCTGGTCACAAGACAGCTCTTTATAATTTCAGTGCTTCCTTCTGTATGCAGAGTTCTCTGCATCAGCCTATCTCCAGCAGGCAATTTCAGACTGAGTTCAGGCAATACACCTGAACACCTGACTGAAATACCAAATCCTCTGCTGGCTTTATGCAGAATGGCTCTGATCCAGTAGTCTCTGTAGTCAAGGAGAGCTGGATCAGATCCTAAAAGACAAAGGGCCAAGAAGGATACAATTTAATTGAGTGAGTAGAATGACTGATTCCTACAGTTACATATCTGAGTAAAACAAGGAGGCTTTGGACAGCAATTAGCTGAAAAATGTGTTTTGAAAAATACAATCACACTGTTGACAGTGACTTTGGAGAGTAGATTTTGGCTCCTGAGGAAGAGATTTTGCTTTAATGATAAGAAATAAAGATTCCTTTGTAACAGAAACGTATTTTAATAAAGTTGAGACATCTTGAGGCAGAATTTAGATGCTTTCTGCCATAGACTGTGTGTGGGCACATTAGGGGTAAGTCCAAATTTTATATCCCTTACTCAGTTCATCCTCAGACAGTGATGAAAGAATTACTCAGACTCTGGTCGTGACTTCGTGGGGGCTGTTTACAAGAGGACAGTGATCAGAAATGGATCATGGCTGGCAGTTAACTTTTTCATGGACAAGTATCCACCACTATATCCTTTCCTTGCTGGGTTTAAAATACAACCTCTGCCTGGATTGACAGTTGCTGGTTCTTTTCTGGCTACATCGAAATCAATCCCAGTGTAAATCAGTGTTGTTTGTCTGCAAAGGAGCTGATGTTCTGCAGGCTTTGTCTTACACCAGCTCAAGAGATGGAAAAGCAGATGAAACTTCTACCTGTTGCTGAAACACACCCTGTGAGTGCAAAGCCACAATTAAGGGGTGGTGCACTCTGTATTTTTAAGTGTTGCACTGAGAGTAGAGGTGGAAGTTGGTCCTGGTTTATAATCCTGGCACTTCTAGTTTGAAGGTACTAGTGGGAGCTTTCTCGATCCGTGTCAGCAGGAGTGTCTGCACCAGCTTTATTTGCATGGAGTTGAGCCCATATAATGTAGTTTGAAGGTATTTTTTGTCTTTTTTCTTTTTTTCTCCCTTTAAATAAATACAATAGGTTTCATTTGGCTTTAAAAATATCCAGTCTGCCCTTTGGAAATGGTGAAGTTGGCATGATCTGAAAAGACCTCTATTATTATTAAAATTAAATGAGTTTCTGAATGACAGTCCCACAATTTAGACGTGTTTTAAGTAAGTGTTGAGAAAAGGCTGTAAGGGCAGAGCTGATCTGTTAGGCTGACAGGGCAGACCTGAAACTTTTTCTCATCATGACAGAAGGTGTTTCAGGGACCAGAAGATCTCTTTACCATTGCAAAACAATTTTTGCACCTGAACCACCCCACTGCTCTGCAGCCCCTCTCTCCCAGCTGCCTCTTGCTGCACTTTCTGCATTGCCCAAGAATTCTCATGTCTTGAGTCATATGGAAAATGAAAGAGAACAAAAAAGAAAGTATCACCAGTTTTTGCCTACCTTTTTTTTGCTGTGAGCCAAGGCTTTTGCAGCACCATTAGGATGTAGATTATCATATTTAAAACCTGTGATGACACCATTGTACCCATCTGAATGATTAATCTGCTCATTAAAAGAGTGCCGATGGGCTAGTCTAATTGGAACATGGATCTTCTTAAAGGACGTTGCAGGGTCGGGAATAGGAAATATTACTCATAACATAAAGTAGGGATTAATTATGCTACTAAATACTACTGTGTGAAATTTACATATGGGCCTGGTCATTGGTGAGGGGTTAGGAAAAGTGTAAGCATCCCATTTTTATAGCCTTAAAAATGTAGGTGGTGCGTTCGTGGCAAATCTTAACCCCTTGTTGTTTCAGAGGCAAGATGTGCTCAGATGCCATGGAAGGGGCAGGAACACAGCTTCAGGTCAATTAATCACCACTGCTTGAACTGAAACCCTTTCCAACGTGCAGGTTGCAGCAGCACCTCGAGTGCCAGTGATGGCTTCTAATGTGGCTTCCTGTGAAATGCAGCCCTTCCCCTGCTCTCTCCAAGGGCTGGTGCTGGGGGCAATGAGCACAGAGGTCTCCACACAGAGCCCCTCAGATTCCTCTCTGGAATTGCATGGGCCCTGTGAGCGCTCTGGCTTGAAAGTGGCACTATTCATTTAATTACAGGAAACAGGCGTTGTTGCTCCAGTCTGTGATGGTGAATTTTGCCTCTTTTCAAGTAGTACTTGGCAACTGTTCGGCAGTGCTGCTCAGTTGCATGGATGGCTTTTCCTGAGTGTTTCTGTCTCCCCAAGGTTGCAGCTGAGAGGCTGCTTTAGCTGGACTGGAAAAGGCAAATGTGGAGTTCTGCTTTTCCTGAACTATCTTAGGCCAGTGTATCACCCTGTACAGGGTTACCACTCTCTTACAGCAGTGGCAGCCTTCATGTTCTTTCTGAATTAGCAGATGTTTGTATCCTATAGTTACACTGTCAAGGTGACTTTAATACCAGTCAGGGCAGAGATTTAGGAATCAATGGAGTTTGAATAGGCTGCAAATCAAGAAAAGAAAGAGTATCATGGATGAATCCTCTGTTATTTCAAGTCTACCTGAGATATTTTAATGGATTATGTCCCCTCTGAAATAGTTATTTGCTGTTTTCTAGAGATTTTACAGGAGAGATGAAACCAATTCTCCAAAGAAGTCTGTCTTTAAGCTGGAGTTCTTTTCTACATCCTGTATCTCCTAAATCCCTGGGCAGTTCCCTATACACTAGATCTTCCTCTCTGGATATTTATCGACACTGCAGCCAGTCCTTTGGAAATTTTTTCCATGTTGTTATTTCTTAAATCTCACAGGATCACACCCACTCTAGTATGTGAATATACAATAAGGACTACATTTGCATCTGAAAAAGGGAGGCAAACCAATGTGTTCTGTTTTCTTAGTGAAAAGGCCCTTGGATAGAGGTTACAGACCTAATTCCTCTCAACTGAGATTTGAACCACATGATAACATCCTAAACATTGACAGAATTTTAGGATTTCCCATTAGCAAAAGCATGATAGAATTTTGTTTTGCCCTTGCCAGTTTTAACCATCATACTCAATGTCCTGTAAGAGTTAAAGGTCCAGAAAAGCTTTGCTTAGAGGGGAAATTTCAATGAAATTCAAAGGGATCTTCTCAGCATGTGGGGTGGTCCATGCATTTGAGGAAGATCTGGATGTATGTAGTTAAATGTGCAGTGTGTAGTTTCACCTCTGTGTAATTCCTCACCTCAATATCTGCTCACTGGATAAGCATCCAATATAAAAGACAATATTCACAATGATGAAACTCAGGATGACTTTCCCAGTTTTACAGCTGGAGGAGATGAAGCATGGCAGGGCAGGGCTCAGATCGCTTGTGCAAGGTTACAGATGAGCCTGTGGCAGAGCTGTGGAAAGTGACTCTGGCTATCAAGCATCTGTGCATATTTGGTGAGCTGCCTTCCCTCTCTGGAGCTACACGAGCATTTTAAGTGTTTTGTTGGATAGGGGCCTAGATGCTTTTAGGGTTTGTTTTGAAAGCTGTTGTTTATTTTAAAGCACTTTCCCCAGCTAATTTACAGGTCTCTTCTCGAGGTCTGCTGTGGCAAGTCCTACCTTATGGAAAGGGCTTCTGTATATTATGAGATGCTGGAGGACCTTTGGGATTCGCTTTCTGATAAAAGCTCTTGAGGAGGGAGCAAAGGAATGGGTCACCTGTCAATCAGCACAGGCAGCCTATCCCCTAAAATGGTCTTTGCCTGTACCCAGATACTCCAGGGGCTGGTTCTGCTCGGAGATACGGATCCTGGAGGAGGGATCCAGCCAGCTCACCAGATGGCCAGGAGTCACTGAGCATGCTTGTGGTGCAGAGCCTCCAAAGTCTCTGGCAGCCAGCCAGTGGAAATATATATATAGCAATTTACTTAGGGGATGGAGACGGGGGAATACCAAACTGCTTATTGGCCATCAGAGTGGGAGCTGTTAAAAAGTATTGGATCCATAATTGCATTTGGCCTCCCCAGTGACTAGAGGCTGAAATCCCTGTGGAAGCTGTTTTCAGTTTTTAATTTTTTTTCTTCAATAGAAGAACCATTAGAAGAAAAATATGATAGTTTTTCTTTAAAAATAGGGTCTGCTGGGATGCTGTAAGTGACTGTTGGCAAAGCAATCCTTGTATGCCAGGGTTCTTCTGTAAGTAATGAGATCACTTGGATCAGCATGAGAAAATGGGATAATCTACTTCTACAGAAAGTGAAAGCTCTGATACAAAGCATGAGTGAGCTTGTGAAGCATGTCACTGGATGTTTAGCCTCTGTGCCTGTAATAACCTCGTACTTGCTTCCTAATAGTTGTAAAGAATACAGTAATGCTAAAAACAAGTGTTCCTGACACATTTGTCAGTGTTTCAGTGAACCCTGATGCTATATGTCACTGATTTGTGGCTACAGACAAAGAAACTTTTTTTTCCTTGTCTGCCTGCCTTCCTTTCTGATTTTCAATATTATTATTTTTTTTTTATTTCAATAATGACTGTATGAGATAGAGGCTGCATTTATTGATGGGTTATGTTGTTGACAATGTTGTTTATATATTTGGAATGACGCCGCCCCTCAAGCTGCTACTAGCTTCTCAAATCACTTTAACTAACTCCCATGTTACCATCAACACTGGTCCAAATCTGTCACAACTGGCAACCTTCAGAGTTTGTTTGAAAAGATGGTTAACAGGTTTGAGTGTCGTCAGAACAGCAAGGCATAAGCAAATAGGATCATTGCTCAGAGTGTATTGGTAGGTGCATTAAATGGATGGATCATATAGGGCATGAATTGAATTCTTGGAATGTTTTATTATTAATTAGGCTCCCACGTGCTTCTTAGTTTTCAGGAAAATGGTTTTCAAGTTTTCTCTCCAGTAATGTTCTGAATGGAAAGATGTGTGTGTGGATAACAGAAATAACTAACACACTTTCCAGTATAAATGAAGATCTCCACTTTTATCAGCACTGTGAAGACAAAAGTCTCACTGCAGAAAATAAGTTAGGCTAGGGTTAAATAAAAAATAGTGTATCCTTGACAAGAACCCAATTTAAAGCAAAAAGTTTAACCCCCATACTGCACTGAAGCCAGACAAAATAGCTTCCATGGCCTTTGTGTGACGTGGAAGGTGAACATAGAGCATCTTCTGTGATATTGCCCTCTTTGGCTCACAAAGTGTATTAAGTTACGTGAATGGGGAAAGTTTTGAAACAGGCCTTAGAGTTTGACATAATATCTCTCAGTTGGAACCGGTGCTTATTACAGTGAATACCTTTTTTTCCCCCCCTCTTTTTTTTTTTCATGTCCATAAAAGCGATTGGGTGACTGTTAGCGAAGCCGTGATATTGGCAGTCTGTGCCTTGACCTGGGATCTGATACTCTTCCCAGGGGTTCTAGCTTAGGAATGCTTACAGCAGCAATGCTGCTAATCACAAACGAGGAGGCAAAACACCACTGCCTTTTGTCTCGATGTTAATCAAAAAGTAGTCTGGAGGGCTGCATGGACTGCCTTGTCCCAGAATGGTGGGGAAGTCATCTGCCGTGGCATTAAAAATGTTGGCAACATGAAGGTATCTGAACTCTGTGTGATGTAGCCATCATCCCATAGCTGATCTCTGAATTTAAAGGTGTGGCAAAGCAATCGGTGCCACAAATTAGAGTCATCCGATTTGCATAGATTAACGAGGGAAGGTCATAGCCTGGTGACAGGTCAGGGGTGCCCCCAGGGATTTGAAGAAAAACTTTGATTCTTCCTTTTTTTTCCTTTCCATGAAGTAATCGTGCTGTTCTATTGTAAAAGGAGCTCTGTTACTTATAAAGGAAAGCTTGTCATTTAAATTCATCCAAGTTAGGACACCACTGAGCACTGTCAGATGTCAATCACAATACAGCAGGGAAATGTTTTTCAACAGATTTTTACCTTCATTTTTCCATAACACAGAGCGGTGGCATAAAGGGGGTCTCTGAATGTACTTCTTAGGGTTAGATTTTATTTCTTTTCATCTGCAAAGGACTGTTTCTGAAGGTATGTAGTAAAGAATCATGGTCATTTCTGTGACAGGGAGGGAGGAGAGTGAGGTGAATGTTGTTTATAATATCTTCTCCATTTGGGAGATGTTAGTGGAAGGTTTTTTGTATGTGCTGAAGCCGACATTCTTTCTCGCTGGAATTGTTGATTATGTCTCCTCGGCAGAAGTTGCTTTGAAATATTTTGGCTGGAGACTTGGGGTCTGTTCTTTTCACCAAACCTCTTTCACCTCTGTGCTGCTGTCCTACATTTTTGTCCAAGCCTTGTGGAGATTGAATGTTCGCCCTACCTGACATCTGCTCAGGAATGAGATTTTGTACTCTGGCCAGTTCTGGCAGAAGCATCAATTTGATGCCCTTGTCATCAGTTTCATAGAGAAGGTGGGGACTGAGTGACTTTTAGCACTGAACTCCAGTTACCTGCCAGGCTTAACTGTTGGCATGTAGGTCTGGTGGATTTGGGAGAAAAGGACTTAAGATGGCAAGAGGGTGATTCCTTCTTTTTGCATTCTTTACTTCTGCACATCCGTAGTAAGTTTATTTCAATCTGGCTTTGCTGCATATCTGTAATCATACAAAATCACAACAATAGTTACCAAGGAAAATTTCTCTTTGGGCTGCCACATGCTCTAAAATTTGTTATCACAGTTTGCCAAGCCTGCTGTTCCTTAAGATCCTGGTTTGTCTGATGGCCACTGTGTAGGTCAGGGCTTTTTCTCTTGGAAGTGACATAAGACCACACTGGCATCTGCCCCCAGGAATGAGAGAGGAGGACTGTGTCCATACGGCTCCCAGTCATGTTAAGCAAAGAACAGATGCTGGACTTGTGAGCAGCTTGGTGGCTGAAGACCAACTCCAGGGGAGCTCCTGGCAGCTCCTGGGGCCGGCAGTGCCAGTGGGCGTCACTGCTGTCAGTCAATGGCACTTTCTGCAGAGCTCCACCATTCACTGGTGGCACTTTTTGCTCCAAGAGTGCCTAAGAGAAACCCTTTCCTGGTAAGGAGTAAATAGAGACACACATAAACGTAACCCCTTGTTTAAAATATTATCACAAGCATATGTGTGTTTTTTTTAAATTAACATTTTTTTTTAACCCAGCTGATTCCTTCCAGATCCTGCCCAAGTCCTTTTTTT
>VZRZ01008094.1:1378059-1430225 GCA_013398175.1 Climacteris rufus | reverse complement strand
AACCTATGTGTTTATTTAGATATGGGAGGATTTTAGGCTTGCAAGGCTTGGAATCAACCATGCATTGATCTAAACATTTACTGAGTAGCAGGCAGTTGGACACAGAATACCCTGAGAAAATCATGTTTAATCATGTGGAAAATTTTGCCATTTGCATCAGCACAATGATACATAGATAAGTGTGCTTTCAGTTCCTCAAACAAACTCAATGCTGTAACTAAATGCTTTATGAAGTTGAACATCATATTGTACACAACTTCAGTGTAAAGCCATTACAAAAAAACCGCTGTCAAAATCCCCTATTATGCAAAAAGGTGCATGCAATATTTCCTGAGTGAAATGAGATACAGTAAGAGGTATAACTTTATGGCTCTTTTTCTTTTTTTTTCTCCATTAGCTTTTTGTTTACAGAAATTAGGTGAAGGTACCCAAGCATAAATCTGCTTGGAAATGAAACAGCACTTGGAATCAATATATGCAGGCATCTTAAGTTTTAACAGGTGAGTAGTCTCCTCAGCTCCTGAGGTGTGTTTTAATAATTGTGTGTCCAACATTACAGTTCAAGCCTGTTATCCCAGACCAGTGCAATCCAATTTTTTTTGCAACTTTTTGTGGTGGGTTGGTGCCTTTTAATGTGTTTTATTTCAGGGACTGACTTATAAAATGAAAGTTTATGAAAAGATGAAGAATCATATTTGCATGCTGTAACGGTAGCTTGGGAACACTGGGAAGAGATTTGTTTTTCCAGAGTATCTTTGTAGGGACAAATTCTGCTTCATGGAGAAAACCTGCTTTGACACTGTCAGAGAAAAGTGCTGTCTCTATTAAAATAATAGTGTTGAATCAGTGTTAGGAAGAGTAGTATTGAGTCATAAAAACTAATTATCACTGTTCAAAACATTCTCAAATACACTTAAGTGGAGGTTTGTTGCATAAACATACAATTAAAGAAAGAATTTGTGATGGATGCAGGGATCCGCGGCACACAGACTCCCTGTTTACTGGTGCAGTTAACAGATGGGTAGGCCAACTGATTCACAGATGTGCAGCTTATAAATATAAACTAACGTCTTACTACTGATGTATATCTGCAAGTGGCAACAAATTACTTTCTCTTTAACTCTTGGCTGTATAGTGGGGTAGATTTTAATAATACAGTAACTGTCATTAGAACTGGTGATGAATGATCAACAAAATTACACTGCACTTGCTCAGCCCTGGGGTTCACTGCTAAAAAGTGCTGGTGGGACTAGTTTTCAACATTTTTTGGGGTTTTGTTTATTTGATTTTTTTTCAGGAAGTGTACAGATCTTGTGTTCTGAAGCACATCTCAGATGTTTTAACTCATGCGTTCCTCGCAGTTCTAATAAGGACCACATCACTTTTTGTCCTCGGGTTCCTTTGAGGGGATGAGGGTAGAGGAACAGGAAGGGAAAGTGGAATCTTTTCAAGTTCCAAAACACAATTTTTCTCTTGGTTAATAATCCACAATTCATCTACAAACCAATGCAGTGATGAAAATACAGAGTTAAGGAAGGGGGGGAGCTGCATTCCATTGTTATATTTGCTCTTTAAATAATTTAGTTGCAAAAAAATCTGAAGGCTGTTTTAGCAGTAATTAATTATTCATTAATGACATGCTAATTGCATGGTACCTTTGAATATTTAACAAAATGCAAAAACAAGCACTGTAGTTATGTTTTTAATGTAGGAAGAGATTTTTTTACTATATTACCTCTTTTGTGGAAAAAAATAGACCTCTTTTTCGATGGACTAGGGAAAGTCATAGTAGTGGCCTACTTTCTATTCACTATCTTCAGTCACTCTTTGTACAGTGGAATATAATGTCCTTATCTAGACTTAACAATTGACAGGGTGGCAATCCCTTGACTTTTGTCCAAATGATTTCTCAACAAAAATGGGTTAATTATCGCTCTCCGTAGCTTTTTGAATAACAAAAGGCCACGGTTCCTTTTCTTCTTTTCTTTCCTATTTACTGTATGGAAGCCTTTGAAATGCGATAGTTTAATCGGTGACACCTTCTAACCGGGGATTTCTGAGTGCTGGAGCTCTCTGCAATGAGCTCATATTGCTGTGTGTGAACATTACCATGATTAGGAGATATGACCTTTATTATGCCAAAGCCACCCTGGACTTTAAGGATGAAAATAAAACCTCTCCAAACCTCTTCATGCACTGAAGTAGGTTTGGATTGTTTCACCTCATAAAAGCCAAGCAGTGTGCTAACAATGCCCTTTTAATACACAGACTCACTGAGCTACACTCTCTTGACCAGCTTGTTAAAAATATTAATTGTTAGCTACACCTTGCAACAGTTCTCTGCTGAGTGTGTTGAAGTCAGATTAGGACTTTTCAAGTTTTTCTCTCTGAGAACTAGCTTGGAGATTTTTTTGATTATGCAATAGACTTTAATAACCTGTCTGGCTTTTTCCTTTCGACTATTTTGTTTTGTTGTGGGTTCATGGGTGTAAAATGTAAGGCAAATAGTCAACAGAATTTAGAGTCACTGTCCTTGATATTGCTCTGCTCTGTAATTCCTCAGCGGGAAGATAAGTGACACAGCCACTACTCTAATTTGCATCCTATAGCCTAGATTTTGTTCTCCTTTCTAATTAGTTGGTAACTCCCATTAACGTTAATAGTACTTACAAATATGCATCAGTGAGAGAATAGATCCCAGTAAATCTGAGCATTATTAGGGCAATACAAAATTAGCATGTAGTATACTTCAAGCTCATGCTGAATTTTATAGCCTGTCTGGCTATAAAGGAGTAGAAATCCATTCAGTGACAAGATGAGGGAAAAGCAGGAGTACTTAACTAGAAGAAATAGGAATGTTCATGCATCCCACGTGTGATTGTCTTCCCAAATACTCCTTCAATTGAAGTAATGTAATTGTTTCAGAACTGGCTCAGGTCTCTCTTCCTCTTTGTTCTGCTGCTTAGAGAGTTCTTCTGGCATTCACCTGTAGCAAAACTTGTAACTGCAGACAGGCTGGGCTTAGACTGTGTAAATCTGACTCAACTTGCTTTTTGTACTCCTACCATGGAGAAGAAGACAGGCAGACTCTTCTCAGATGTTCTTTTTACATTTGTGAGATTGAATCCAATGGCAGAGAAGGCCAGAACTAAGATAATTACTTGGGTATTCTTTATTCAGTCTTCTGGGTGAAGCATTTACCTTGTGCATGCCTGAAAAATATGGATTAAAAAGTCAGGAGATACATGGCAGAGAGATGGGGAGGAAAGTTTGGTAGTGCTTGGAACTTTGACAGGTACCATCAGTACCACCTGCAGCATCTGTTCTCTAGTTGGGTGACATTATTTAATGAAACATTAACCTCAGTGCCAAACCTTGCGAGATGTCTCAGTGATTGCACAGCTCCCGCTGCCTGGTGTGAAGGACTGCGTCCCTTATTTCAGTGCAAAGTGAGAGGCACCAGACCGCAAAACACTTGTAAAATAGAAGGAAGATACAGAGTACTTTGAAAAAACCTGAAAATTTACCTGCCTGTGAAGCTCTTCATGCAGAAGTGTCAGAGGAAGGGCCCTTCACTTGCCTAGGATCTGCTTGCTACAAGACATGGAGTAACAAGTACAGTCAGGCCTCTGGGTTCTCCACCTGGGATGGAACATAGATCCACTCAAAGGGACAGATGTGTTCTGGGGAGTAGTTTCCTCTTCTTTATTTTTTAATTAGAGATACCTAATTTTGGCTGCAGAAAACCAATTCTTATGTTACATTTCTTCACTCTGTGGTCAAAATATTAGCATAATGCATATAAAACATGTGGAAATTTATGCAGATGAATTAGGGTCATGGTAGAGAGAGCATGGATGCATTATCCCAGACAAAGTATTCCTAGTCTGCCCTATTGTTATTATTTATTATTTGACATCACCAAAGATACAATTTTTATGCAGTTTGGACCCTTCACAATGCAGATAAAAGATACGATCCCTGCTTGGGATGGAGGAGAACAAATTAATTTCAGACATGACAAAGTGAGAAGGGTACAAGAGGGGGAGAGAAGAAGTGTTAGAGGTAGTCTGAAGCCTGTGCATGGCATGAGGGAAGAGGGGGAGTTTTTAACATGGAATATTGTGCAGGATAGAACTGGGGGGATAGCGTGGAGGGCAGCAGTGTCCTTTAGGGCCAGAGGAAGGATGGTTCATGTTGCTGATCTGCTGTGGCAGAAGGAGCAGAGGGGTGGGCTAATGGTACCCACTGGTCAGTGCCAGTGGTGTGATGCATCATAAATACTCCCACAGCCAAACCCAGGCTTGTGGGGAGCACAGTTCCCCCAGTCCTTGCACTCAGCCCAGTGTTGGGTCAGGTCTCGTGCTGGCAGAGTGTCACAGAGTTGTTTTTGACACAAATAAAGGTGGTGCCCCTCTTTGCCAGGAATGGCACTGAGCACCTCATGGGAGTGAATTGCCCTCGTGTTGCTGTGTCAGCCCTGCTCTGCTGCTTCCACCCACTTCTGGTTTCTGAATGAATTATTCCCATGTGTAATTTACAGTGACGTGCTGGTTACAGAGCGACTCCGGTCACTCAATGGCATATTCCCTCCGCCAGCTTCAAGGTTTAAGGCCAAGGAGTGTTTTGGTTGCACAGGGCCAAAGGAAAAGGGAACATGGTCAACCTTACCTTGTAAGGACACTTGTTGCAAATGTGACTTTTAATACCAAATGGCAATTAAATGCCAGTTTTGGGCTCCTGACTGCATTTGGATTATAAATTCATATTTGAGATACTCTTTGGCATTAAATTTACTAAATTAAGGGAGGGAAAGGAGTAGAAAATGAGGGGGAAAAAGGTCCTGTTGAAACATAGTCAGACATGACATTTCCTTATGTCGATAACCATCAAGGGCTTTGCTTCTCCATCCATAAAGACAAGAATGCCACCTGTCAATCAAAGGGAGAGTCACAACAAAAGATCAAGAAAGAATGAAACAAAAAAGTCTTCTTCCTTTGGAAAAGCATGGCTGCTTTTCTTTTTTTTTCTGCTGATAATATTTACAATGCCCACATGCAAGCACAAGGTATATATCAGTGGTCTGTAGTTTATATTACAATGCTTCATTTCCTTTTAAAATTGTGTTCACCCAGAGGGAGAAATTATACAAATAAGGCATTTCAAGCTGCTAAAGCATGAGCTGTATTTGTAAGAGTTATTTTGAAATGCTAGGTTCTCACTTTTGGTGCCTTCTGTCAGAGAGAGCATCTTTTGTCTGTATTGAAGGTTCAGTTTGAAATAAAATCTACTTTTTGTTAAATGACAGAGAAAGTGTTTGGTTGTAGTGTTACCAATCCTTATTTATAAAAGAGAGTTTCTAATCCTTACAGTTCAGGAAAAAAATTTGGAAATCTTGTTATTTAATATTAGAAGAGTCTTCTGCAAGCTTTCCCTGATTTTTAAAACCACCTTATTATGGACTGTTTGCACAGTGCATTTGGAGTCTGAGGTGTGGGGATTAATAATACAGCTGCATTAAGTAGATAATCAATAGAACATATTAATGTATTTTTTTCTTTGTCTCACATATAGTAAGGTTAATTGTGGAGCATGGTTACAACATAAGTGCAACACAGATCTTAAAGTTTGAAAAAATTAATAAAGAAGAATAAAATGTGTACTGAATGCATAATAACATATGTTTTGTATTTGAAAAGTTTTCCCATCTAGAGTATTTTGAATTTTTTGTGTTGCTGTCATTTTATAGTCAGATTAAATTTTATATTCCTGGCCTATGGACTGGCTTTTCCAACATGGAAACCAAATGCAAGAGAGGAATGAACAGCATCTTGCATAATAAGCTTCAGCTTTGCATGTCAGCCCAGCGCTGATAATGGCAAAATAATGTCCAACAATGTAACTTTTACAGTTCAGTAAAAATCTCCTGGTAGTTTGTGAATGCAAATGGCATCCTGTCTTTTGCAAGCTGAGAACACATGGCAGGAAGCTGAGAGAAAATAAATCGTGAAAATGAAGGACAGGAAATCAAGACATGAAGCAGTTAGATGGGAGCCAGCCATGCACTTGTGTGGCCAGGGACTGGACTGTGGCATTGTCTGGGTGGGTGGGTGTGAGCAGCCAGAAAGACTCACCATCCCTGCCTGGTGCCATAGACTTTTGAAAGCTGTGTATTTTTGAGCATATGTCTGATACTGTAGGCCTCTGGGAGTGGGGTCATAAGAGTTTCAACAGGAATTGGGGAATTGTTGGTTCCAGAGGTCCTTAGACAGCTGAACCCAGATGTGCAAGTTGAGTAGTGCTGACTGAAAAACAAGAATTCCAGTCTGCAAAAAAATGTGAAGCTTTCCTATTTAATTTTCTAGTCTTTGCAGTACCTCAAATCCTTCCAAGATCAAGGATTTGGGTCCAGGTTTTAAATATTTTGGACTAGAGTGCTTGATCCAGTAGCTCTCTTAGGCAGAGTCCTCTTTTTGCTTTAAAGTTCTACTTTCTGTTAAAGGTGACAAAAATTATGTAGAAATATTTATAAGAAGGGACACCACAGAGAAATTTTCATTTGTCAGTGTAAAATGTGCTGCTGAAAACCTATCACCAATCACTTGAGACTCTGTCCCTGACCTGCATTTTGAATATCTGGAGCGTGTTGAATGAGTGCTGGCAGTCACCTGACTTTAGCAGAACTGTGGCTCAACTGTGAGGCATTTCTGTGTCCTGGCTTTGTCTTTGAGTCTATAGCACAGATATATTCTGTGTATGTCAGAATAAAACCTCAACACTCATTGATTTCCTATGGGCAAGGAGAGGAGCAGCAGCAGAATGTGCCAACAGGTCTTTAATCTTGAGGACTGAGGGACAAGGAGTGTAGGCTTCATCTTCCCACATCTGGGATGTAGGCAGTGTCCATCCTGAGAGCAAAGCTGCAGGATGTGTCAGCTCTGCAGTGCTGCAGAAGCACTGCTCTGCAGTCAGAGATGATAAGGATAAACTTATTGCAGCCTTTCTCTGAGAACTTGTCTGAGCAGCTCCACCATTGCCTCAGATTTTTGTATTGATTCCACCGTTCTCATGAAACTGCTGGTTTATGCTTGTGTTTTATTTTTTTAATTGTAAAAGAAGTCTACAAATTCAGTTACTATCACCAGAAAATATATGCATGCCTACGAGTCTGTGGCTTATCTGGTATTTTACTTTATCTATTTTTCCCTTGAATTTCATTGAAAATTTTTGTCACTTTTCTCTTATCGCCCTCTAATTTGCCATTATTTCCTGTCTAATCTTGCTGTCTGGAAAACAGTGCTGAAGGTGCATCCCCACCAGTGCCATTTGATCATCACATGCCACCTTTGTACATCTGGCTCCAACTCACAGATCCTTTTGCAGCCATATCACGTGTTTAATTTGCTGTCCACCCGCAGTACAGTGATCTGATGGCATCTCAGAAGTTCTCTGGAAGTCATCACACTGACAGTCATTCTGGGGAGGGACATTTGGGTGCACACATGCATCAACAGCCCTTCAAAAATGTCATTATACCTCACATCTGGGATGTATTTACTGGCTGCTATCAAGTGCTGCCACAGAAAGCCTCTAGTTACTGATATCATGATCTGAAGTTGTGATTCTCTTTGTGGTATTTACTTTTCCACATCCACCGCAGGCTTGTCATTTGGAATTGTTGCTAATGCAAATCAGGTACTTTTCAGGAGGGTACAGGGATGGATTGGCACGGAATGAGCACTGAGAATTTGTCTGGAGCCTCTTCCCATGGTTGCCATCATCTCTTGTGTTACAGCACATGATGTAAGCTTGCATTTGAGATTGCTACCAGTCAAATATAAGCTAAGGAAAGAACAGAACCAGAATTGGTAGTCTGTCTGATTTTTGCCACAGAGGTGGATCCACTCACATGAGCACAGTGATGTGCTAGAAGTCAGCTACAAATGACTAAACTTCTGCCTTTGAAAATGTGGTTTGGACACCCCAGTGACGCTGCTTCTAGTGGTGCTTTCCTTCCTACAGTGACTAAACAGAGCATCATTTTTCTCAGAGAATCTGAATGTACCTGTAATCACATGGGGGAAAAAAAAACCCCATACGGCATTTTCTTGGTCCACATCTTGTGTTTGCATTCAGGCTGAAATCCTGCCTCCTCCATGACCCGTGGTTACTCTGTGTGTGGGTGAAGAGCAAACCATGCTGAGAGCACCTCTATGCTGCACAGCAGTGCTTTCCTCCTTTCTCACTGGGGCAGAGGCAGGGCTGGAGCAGCAGCAGTGAAACTCTCTTGAGGGGTTGTGGATGTCAGCTGTACCTTTGCTCCACCAGGTTTTGTGCCATGTGAGAGAGGGATCCCTTCTCAGGACTTTACCCAAGAGGTTGAGCACATGACTTTAATACAATAAGCAAGTTTATGTCACAGGGTTTTAAAAACACTTTAGTGACTTGGAGATGTCCTTAAAACGTCTCTGTGAACAACATTGTCCTCATGGCTTCTTTCAGCAGCATCCATAAGGCGGCTGATGGTGACTTGAGAGATTCCTCCTCAAAGACTGCTTTGCCAGGATACCTTCTTTTACAAAGTTTGAGTCTCTGGTTCTTATTGGTAAAATGGGAAGAGTAGCTCTTCCTTACTCCTAATCTATTAAAACTGCAGTGCTACTGTGAAAATTTTAAGCATCTTGGGAAGAGCTGGTGGGTACGTTTTTCAGTTTTCTGGAAAAATAAATCAGAGCTCAGATATAAAGCTACTGGTTCCCCTGAGGATACCTCCAGTCTGTAGAAGACAGGTAAGGATGGGATGTCCTCTCCCACTTGGAAGACTGACACCAGAATTGGCCCCTTCCGATGACTGTTGGACAATGCAGCTCCAAGCTTCTATCACTGATAGGAGACAACATTTTTTGAAGCTGGTAGAAACCTTCTGGAGATGCAAACTGTCAGCTTCTACACACAACTCCTCCCCAGCCCTTTGTACTAGTTGGAAAGAAGTTTTATGTCAATTTTTATTTCTAGAGTAGATGGACTTTTGGATGGAATGTGGCTGTGATTTCAGACAAAATATAGATCCTGAAGTGGCTAATCTGCAGAAAAAAACCCCTAATGCGTGCTTTAAAAAGCTACAATTTAGGCAACCCAACCTATTGACCTTCTAACTTTGGACTGCCAAGACTGCTTGCTCAGTACATCTGTTTTTCTATGGTTTTGCCTGTAATTATGTTGTCCTCCGCAGTTACGATAGTGGTTTATCCTGCTTTGGAAATGTTATGTTTTGAGGTTAACTTTCCCAGGGGGTATGTTTCTTTCTTTCTGTTTTCCCTTTCTTCTTTTTGTCAAAGCAAACAAAACACAAAATCCCACTTGGGATACAGAAGTCAGGAAGAAACCTATTAGAAAGAGTTAAAGCACCTTGTGCTGAGGGGACGCGTCTGTCAATGGGAAGTACTGTATAATGGGGTTACTTGAAAATGGCAAATAGTCCTGCATCTTATTGAATGAAAAAGGACAAATGTCACAGAGCTTGATGGAAAAATAAAGATAAGGTTAGGGGTCATGTGACCCAGACGTGTCCCCTGCTGTCCACATGAAGGGCGGCTCTCCCTGCATCTTGCTGCGATTCCTGCTTTTTGCTCTGTGTGGACAAAATGATGATTTATGGCTGCTGCCGTGGGGATGGGTGGGCGAGTTTGCAGGCAATTTCTAATTCTCTACTCCTGACTGTAAAGCGAGAATTCTTTTCATGTCTTATCCAGCCATCACAGCTTGTTTGTGGTGCCATTGTAACTATTATTTGTAAAAATCACTTTGGGAACGGTTTATTTCTCATTAAAGGTCCAGCTCTGCCCCATTGAAATTGATAGGAGTTTTGCATTGACTTTAGGGAAGAAGGATGAGACTCTTTTATCTCCAGTATATTCTGATGTGTCCCTGCAGTGGTAGCAACTGCAAGAGGTGACAACTGGGGGAAGTGAGCGGCTTTGCACTGTCAGACACGATTCATATTCCCAGGGTGAAGCATCTCTGCAGTATTATGTCAGGGAATGCTGTGTTCTTTGGTTCTCCAGAGGGCTGGACTGACAAATCCAAATGGCCCTGGCCATCTTTGTCATGGACCAAAGGTAAAGGTGAATGTGGTGTCTTTACACTGGTTAAGTTGGAGAGCATTCTCCCTCCAAACAGAGGGAAATCCATGCAGGATGGGCCAGCTCTTTAAAACGGGATCTGTCTAAGACCAAAGCTTTGAAAGGCAGCTCTAAATTTGAACTGTAAGTAAAGATTTCCAGTATTAAGGCCGCATATGCCATGTTGTATTTCACTTAGCAATTGAGCAGTGTCCAAATGCTATTTATTGGAAACACTGGACTTTTGCCACTGAAAAATATTTGTGGTGCTTTGGCATTCTGAATAACTTGAGTTTTTTTTGGTTTTGCCTCATCTGACTTTTAAAAAAAATTACTGGAAAGAAACTGAATTTTAAAAAATTAATTTGATTCAAACCAAAACAAATTATTGCCTCCATTCTTCAGGGAAGAAAAGGGAGACTTTCCCCACAGAGCTTATTTCTCTAGTTTTTTAGTTTCATGTTGTTCTAAATAAGGAAAACTTCAAAATCTCAGAACTATAGTAGTTTCAAAAAGTATTTTCAAAAAAATGCAATTAAAATGTGAGCTATATTTTTACTCTCCTTAGTGTTCACATGTACCTAGTTCCTAATTTTTTTAGCATGCAAGGCCAGAAAAACAACATTTTGACATTTTTAACCATATGAGTGAAATTTTGGGGTTGAAGTGGGTTGCCAGGAAGTACTGTGGGCTGTATTGTGTTCTGAGTTAAGCTGAATGTCCGTGTCTTTAACCTACTGCAAGGTGTCAGGAGACCTGAAGCCCAGTTAAGTCTGCTTGTTGCCCCATCAGTATGTTCAGATTTGTACTTCAGAGTCAGCCTCTATTTTGAACATAGTTCTGGAAATTGAATTTGTGGTTAGTATTATTTTTTTAAAATCTGAAATGTGTTTGTCAAGGAATGAAACCATTGAGGATTGATCAGACCAGATGCTACATTGCTACAAACATTGTCTCTCCAACAAGGCCTGTCTTGTCCCAAATATTTGGGACACTTTGTGAATTTTTACCCCTTCTCATGCCAAATTCTACAGACATTAGTACATCTCTTCATGAGCTCTGCTTGCAGGATCACTGGTGTGTATGTGTTTGGTGTGTATGTGTTTGTAGGAGCCATACCTTACAAAACATCTCTAAGGTTATTTTCCTGTGCAAATGTGGGGGCAAACAAAGGTTATTTCTATATGGCCAAATCTCCAGTGAGGAACGGAGCAGCAGAGACTTGGAATTACTTATAACTACTCCAGGTTCAGACTTGAAGAAAGAGTGTGCTTCTTCAAGCTGATCTAATAGATGACAACCTCTCCTTAAAAAACGTGTCTTGCTTTATTATATCCTCAGCCTATTGTGGCCTCCTTGATTCTCAAAATCCTGGTATTCTTTGTACCACTGCTCTAGAGCTCCTTTGCAAACTGGAAATGATTCATTCAAACTGTTTGATTAGGACTTGCAAAATAGGCTACAATCAAGAGAATTTCGAGGTGCACTTGTGAATGGGTTGGAAGCTCTAAAAGCAGGGCTACAATCATCACACCCAAGCAGGTTACTCACAGCTAGCTATTGCTAAACAAAAAACCCCTTACAACTACAGCTCATGCTACATTTCCTTTTTAAGGGATAGTTTTAGATGCAAATTCATTTACAGAGGTAGATGAGATGAAATGTGCAACAGACACACCTGACTAACTCACATTTTGTATCTCTAACACTCAAAAGTACAATGCTTATGGTAATGAATTTTATCTATTACAAGGGAAAACAATCACCTTTGATGACATTATAGAATAAACACATTTAACAGCATGCTGAATTGCTGAAGTATCATTTTCAACGACCTCATTAGTGTCACTTAATTAAAACTTCCTGCTCTTGACTTTGATGCTAGTGCAGGCAAAAACACAGAGGGAATTGAACAAACAACAAAAAAGGGAGGGGTATCTTCTAGTGATAAATAGCAGTAGTTGCTAATGAAACCAAATTATGTACCTTTTTCCTGCAACTCCGATAAAATAATATGAAACACACAGCAACTTTGCATCAAACAAATTAATCAGCTGTCAGCAGATTCGCCTGATAATAATCTCCTGCCCTTATTGATAATTTAAGGAAAAAAAAGTTGGTTTTTTCTGTACACAATCATTAGGTTGGTGATAATTAAAGCTTCAGCTTCAGAAATGCCATAATAACTGTTAATTAGCAGGATGCTATTTTCAACATAATTTGCTAATTAGGGAGGGAGCTTATATAGTGTACGTTCCTAATTATGAAAGGGTCTTGTGCTGTAGACTCATGTGACTGGAGTGTAAATGACACCATTATGGGGGTCCTGGCAAATTTTAATTATTATTTTAAAATATATTTTATTCAGAAATATTTAGCCAATGCAGAAATATTAAGCATGCAGAATAACTGCTTTCCCTCCAAATCCCATTCCCTGCACTGGCACATTTTGCCTATCAAATGCAAGATGCCAAATATTTTGTTGGATAAACTCCACTAATTTCAATAAAATTAAGCTGGCAGAAAATTTAGCTCAATATATTTCTTTCATGTGGTTAGAGGACAGAGGCCAAATATTGCACTGATTGCTGTGTTCTGATGTTCTAATTTCAGGGCAGAAATTGGGTACCTGCTGTTTGAGTAGGATGAATTTGTTTCTCTCTCAGACTCAGTTTTTAGTGCATGACAAAAACAACACCCACCCTTTGTATCCCCATTTAACTAAGGTGCTTGAGGGTGAGGTGCAAATCTTTTTTTTTATTGAAAAGAAATAAAACACAATATATTTCCTGAAGTAGAACTTGGTTGAATACATTATTTAAAGAGACAGAACTGCTAGTGTACGAGAAAGGATACTAAGGTAACAGGCATATATAGCCCTAAAACTAAGCCTATGTTTAGTTTTGGGATTTAGGCTCATGAATGTTTTAAGTACATTTAATCTGTACATACATTTGTAATTTCCTATATATATTTTCCATATCTATATACATATACATACATATACCATATTTGTACTGTAAGTGTATATATAATTTAAAAATTTACCTTTACAC
Source organism: Climacteris rufus (assembly GCA_013398175.1). Classification (NCBI taxonomy): domain Eukaryota; kingdom Metazoa; phylum Chordata; class Aves; order Passeriformes; family Climacteridae; genus Climacteris; species Climacteris rufus. Next base: position 1,417,048 of record VZRZ01008094.1, on the reverse strand, counting down.
CAATATAAAAGCAAAATGCCACCGTCACCCCCAATACATATTCTTAGCTCCTAAATAGTAATAGTTGATTCCTTTGAATTATTTTACCTTGTTTCAAATAAAACTATATTTCTCTTTCCCTTTAAAAGAAATGAAAACTTAATTCAATAATAAATGAGCTCCAGCTCGGCATAAGAGTCACTTAACTTAAATCTTTTTGTAGAGGTTCCCACTTAAGCAGCTTGAAAGACAGTAAATCACGTTGGGGAACGGACATCCCAGCTTCATTGCCACGCTGTGGAGCGCTGAATTAATGGCCACCTCTTTAGAATGTATGGATGTGCCTCCCAGCTGCTGGGCCTGACAGTGTTATAGCTCAATTAATGTGATTTTGATGTAATTGCAGATAGGGAACATAGCGCCTAAAAATTATATTTTGCCATAAGAATTATATTTTATCATCCAGATGTGGGGATGAATATGTTAAGTAATGGGGTTTCTATCTATTTTTATTTTCCAGTAGCTTATTTAACAGAGAATTATGTGGTTTATTTGCTGCCAGTTGCAACTGCTCAAAGGTCTTCATAGGAGGCAAAACATTGTTCAGGTTGCTTGGCCTGCTTGTGGCAAGTGCCACTGATTTTGTCTTAGATTTTCTGTTTGTGAGATGTTGTAGGAATGTGTCCTTGCCTTAGAACAAGCAGGTAGATGTGGAGGGTGGTTTTGTTCTACGTGTAAGGATTAATTACTGGGATTCTGCAGCATTCACTTGTTGACCAAAAGTCTTTGCTTCCCTTTGAATCACTAAAAAGGAAGACAGGGAAGCATTTGGGATTATTTCCTAAAGCACACGTGGCAAAGAGGTAGAGAAGGAAGATGCAGAAAGGGTTACTGCAGCGAGGTTATGTGGGACAAAGCTTTTTAGACTGTGAGCCCTGTGGGGCAGAGGTTATCTTTTCTGTGCCCAGACAGGAAGGTTACAGGAAGTTACAGGGATAAGTGATAGTTGATTCCTGGATCACCCTATTGCTCTGGAGGTAGAGAAAAGGTAAAATGAATTTGTAATCACAGAAATCTGGGGTGGTTTTTTAGCATTCACTTATTAAAAAAAATTTACTTATTAAAATAAAACGAACTACAAACCATTACATAAACACATTCATTTGCATTTAGGAGCTAGAACACAGCACACACAGAATAAACAGAGGAGCGGGTAACAGCTAGATTGAATGGCAGGCATTATAACAGATTTACAAAAGTAAATGATAATACAATTCAGGCTTTAGCCTTCAGGTGAGTTCTGAGCTGATCAGTAATGCTCCTGCTGCTTGGTTATGAAGGCTGCTCTAGATGCACGTCACCCTCTCTGACCTCAGTAAAATAACTACAAAGATCTCCTTATCCTTTCATTACAAAGTGAAATAACATGGACTCAGACAGGTATGAAAACTAATGGAAGCTGACCTGTTGGGTATTTACCCTTTTCCAATAGTTTCTCTGCCATTTGGCTTATTTTCTGTAATTTCAGACGGCATCATTAGTGTTGTACTTGAGGGCAGTGCTGGTACTTTGTGTCTCAGGCACCATTCACACGTCAGCGCGCGGGGATGTGCAGAGCCCCTACAATTTGTTGTCAGTAACGGTTGTGACTGTAAATCCGCGGGCTCTGATCAGCCAGTCTGGTGCCTCAGCTCCTATAGGCGCCAGGACTTTGATTTCTTGTGATGTCTACAGCAAATATCTTGAAAGGGCTGGTTTCTCATCCACCTCACCAGAGACAAATCCCCTGATGTACCCTTGAAACACGATTTTCAAGGTACTTAACCACCCAGTACTTTCAGAAGGTTTCATTTTAGATGGGTTCTCTGTTTAGTACAAGTAGAGACTTAAAGTGTGTCTGATATTGCACTGAGCTTTCATGGGAGCTGGACCAAGCCTTCACTTTTCCATTTCTTGGTGCACTGCTTTTCCATGCCATAATGGAAGCAGAGTTAGAAAAAAGTATTTTGGGGGAAAAAAATAAGTATTTTTGGGGAGGAAAAAGAAGCGCATAAGAGGAAAATAATTGTGAAATCTTAAAAGTTGGCAAGGGGTCAAATTGTAAATCCCAAAACCTCATTTCATATGTGTACTTTTAAGCTGACTGGATTGCAACTCAACCAGGTCCTTTTACTTTCTGATTTGCCCTCAGTAAATTAACACGGAGAAATCCTGCCTGCTCACATCCCAACCCCTGGGCAGCTTTTAATGGATGGTGGCTGCTTTTCAATGCATTTATTAAGAGATTAACAATAACGTGGTAATATTTCACCTCATTAATGCCGCCACCTCATGTTATCAGCCTTGGGCCTCGCACCGCCAGGTGCCCTGAGGCTTCGTGGGCTGGATGTGTGTGAGGGAGCTGGTGGCTGCCCATCTTTATGGTGTTTTCCCACGGGGGTGACAAAAATCAGATTTTTATTTTTGCGGGGTTTTTTCCAGGAAGACAAAAATTAGGGGGTTTTGGGTGACTAAAATTAGGGTTTTTGGGAAGATCAGGGGTGGGCGCAGTGTGCGGTGGCGGCCACCAGGTGGCAGCGCTGTGTGGGCCGGTGCAGCCTGTGCCCCATTGGCCGCGGCGCCATGTTGTGGTGGCCCCTCAGCGCTGCGGGCCTGCGCTTTCTTGGGGTTGTGCTGCTTTTCCCTCATGGTTTATGCAGTTTAATCCCCTGGAAGAAAACACAAACACCCAGCAGAGCCCACAGCCCAAGGCAGGGCCGAGGGAAGCTGCCTGGCACAGGGTGAAGGCAGGGCTGGCAGCCAGCGCACCCCGGTGTGCCATCACCTGTTGTGGAGGGATGCACTCAAAAGTCAATTCATAAAATTCCTCACTTGGGCGAGCACAGATGATACAGAGGGGAGGCATCAGGTGTAAACCACTACAGTGGTGTGCTGCTGTCGTTGAGTTTCAGAACCTGCCTGGGTCATTCAGATAAAAAAGTAAATCTGAGACCTTGCACAGCTGCTGTGAAATGTGTCAGGTTGTCCTTGGCTGGGCTGTCCTGGCAAGTGGGGATGGGTAACAGGTAAAATGTACTTCCCAAGGTGCTGCTGTCACCTGAGCTTTCCCACCTGGCCAGATCCGTGTGGTTTTGGCCATGTTTTTGTTGCCTGAACACATGAAGTTGCCATGTTGGCACCACAAGTTGGGACTTTGCCTCACTCTTGCACTCCAAAAACAGCAGAGAGATTTCATGTCGTGTTAATGCTCTGAGTAAAAAAATTGATCCTGGTAGAGTTTGATAGTGTGAGCCATGGCCATAAATCAAAACAGGGCTCACAACTTCAGATTTGACACTCCAACAGACTATGTTGTCCTTTTACTTTCCTATTTTTCAAGTGTAAAAAAAGGTGCAGTGAGAATTTTTGGGGTTTCACTTGGTTTAGTTTAGCTTAGCTTAGCCCAAAGAGGAAAGCAATGCATGAGGACTAAACTCTATTATTTCAGTTTAAGGACTTGTGCCGTCTTTTCTGTGATAATAGCAACAACGATAAAATGGTTGTTTACTTGCCATTCCTCCTACCACAGACTTTAAAAATTTCTGTGTTTGCTCAAATCTGGTTGGATTTTCTTCAACCAGTTCTTTGGAGTGAAAAAAAAGGCATGACATGTTTTAACCCAAGGCTGTTTTGGGACAGTTGTAACTCACTGACAATACAGTCTCATGTGAGCACTGTTTAAGCCTAGATTACACACGATGCTTCCAGTTACATTGTGGGCTCTGCCAGATGAAATATTTAAACTGACAAAAGCCAGAAAATGGCCATTTCAAAAGTTTTCATTTCCGAGCTATTAGCAATTTGCATAGGATGACAGGAAAAAAAATGATACCTATCATGAAAACAAAACTAGGTCATCTCCAGGGACTTTGATACATTTCATGATTTACTCAGCTGGAGGTTTTTGCTTTTTCTCCACCACTTCCCATAGGCACATGCCACCCAACTTCACATTTCTGAACCCTCTTCCCTCATTGGTTTTTGCACCTACTGTAATATATGTATGCAAATCTTTTTAGAACTTTAGTAATTTTCATAGTTTGTTCATTCTCTCTCTGTTTCAAGAGCAATGTTTTAGCCTGAGCCTTTCCTTAAGGGACATTGAAGCTCCAAGTTGTTGTTGTGTGATAATATTCATCATTATTATAACCTCTTGTGTGGGATATATTTAGAAGGCCAAACTGTGGGCTCTGTATCTGTTTCCATATATCTGAAGAGGTGATCCATTTTCTGTAAAAGTGATTCGAAGTGTTTTTTGACAGGGAACTGGATGAAAACTTGTTTTTTGGGGGAATTCCAGCAAAGAGTTGATTGTGACCTCTGATGCTCTGTAGTGTCAAGGACAGATGGGAAGATGGTATGAATCAATATATGTCAACTGCACAGATGGTACAGTCATGCCGTGTCCATATCCTGATCTCCTATCCCTTTGAAACAGAAATTAATAATCCCTTCATTATAGGCAATAGCTGCCAACCAGCTGAAAGATCAGACTGTGACTTGGGGTAAAATTCTCTGCAAGGTTTCTGTGCAGCAAGGAAGCTTGATTGAATGTTGATTTTTAAAAAGTGGCCTTGGGTTTGGTATTGACCTATCCTTGGGAGCAGAGGGACCCTAAATGCAGAAGGGCTGCAGGGGCAGGCTGCTGTGAGGATTGTGGGGAACAGCACCAGCTGTGGAGCACCAGTGCAGGGGGAGATTTGGGGCATGAAGGCACATGGGGAGACAGTGAAACCCCCCTTCTGCCCCTGGAAGGATCCTCAGGCCTGAGGAGAGTGGCTCTGCCCTGTGCTGATGTACAAGATGATAGTGACACATCACTTTTGGAAATAAAATCTGTGAAACTTGGGACATTTGTCTGATAACCAGATTCTCTCTGAAAGATGAGAGTAGCGCTCTTGCAATTTCATTGTGCTTTTCTAAAAGGCCCTGCTTTTGTAGACATGAGGTCACTTGAGAATTGCAGTTAATTACTGCTTATGCCTGTCTGTTTTTAAAGCTTGTAATCCCCACAGCTACAGAGAAAACCAACCAACCAGATAACAAAAAAGAAAAAAAAAGAAAAAAAGAAAAAAACTCAGAAGTACTCCTAAGGCTCAGATGAGTGGGGGACAACTAAGACAGCCCAGTTTCTGAAGTTTCCACTTGTCTTCTGACTTGAGTACAATCCAGCAATGGTGTCAGTTGTGGGTGTACTGGGTGACAGAGTCTGGGGTGCAGAACCCAAATGAATGTGCTGAGGTGGCTCCTTGCACAACTGGGGAGTCCTTGATGTGTAAGTTTTCTATGTTGCACTGTTCAGAGTAAGAGTAGTGGTTTGTCCTTGTCTTTGCTTTTAGCAGGAAACAAGGCCTGATATTAAAGGCCAGAGTTTGAAGGAGAATATGTAATATAATCAGCTACTGCAACCCACCAAAACGAGTATTGGCACGCCTGCACAGGTTTCACTGGTAATGATGAATTCAGTATTCACCACATGGACTAATTAATGCACTAGAACATCTCCCAGTGCAATTTGCAAGTCACAGATTGCATTAGGTGATACAAATGACTCATTTGTGAACCTGAAGGATGACCTTTGGCAGGACTAACTTCTGACCTCAGAAATATTAAAGAAAGGTTATTTCACCTTGCCATTGTCTCCAAATGCCAAAATAGCCCAATTAAAAACCTTGACATGGAACCATAGGAGCAGATGCGAGTCCTAAAGGGCATTAATTATTTTCAGTGTCAGCTGGTTGTATAACTGAGGCCAAATGAGAGTTTGGAAAGCTATTAAGCCCCTGTCTTACATGGATTGGGTCTAAGGTTTGAATTGAAAATAGTGTGTGGTTTGCACTTGGGTAAGAAACACTGTGGAGAAGGGCAGGTTGTCCCAGCGAGAGGTGTGAGCTACCTTCCTATACTGTAACTGTTAGATGATCTTTAAAAATGTACCCCTTCAGTAATAAGAATCCATCCCAGCTTCAATATTTATGAAATAATCATTAGTCACCATGCTGCGAGGTCGAAATCCTGTGCATATGTTCAGCATTGTTTCCTTGTGTGCTGTTCTCACCCTCCTTCCCTGGCCACTGATCTTGTTGTGTGTGCGCTTTTTTTCCAAATGCGGTGACAGATGAAGATATTGCACCAAAACTAAGTTCCCATATGGCTAATTTCTACATTTGTTTTAACAACACACAGATTTAAAACAAATGAAAACACAAAGAGTTGAGTAATCTTGGCGTTCTTTCCAGTGCTCTGTAATTTCTTCCTCCAGGTGGGCTTTTATTGACACGTACTGAAAAGCCTTGATGTGTCTTAAAAAAGAAACTAGTCAGACCATAATTCACTCAAAGATTTTCATTTGTTTGGGGCAAAGCATTGTATAACACTCACCCTCTTCCAACCTTCCCTTCCTAACTTCAACAGTTTGAAAATAATTAATTTTCTTAGCTCTGCAAGCTGGGGAGGGGGGGAATATATATATATATATTTAAGGAGCATGAATAAATAAACTTGTTTTTTACATCTGTATCCAGAAGGGTTTATGCCACTAAAATCTGCATTGGAGTGATTTTAAAATTTATTTTCTATTTCCTCTTGCCACGTTTGTTTCAGCATTAGTCACCAAGAAGAGCAAATGATAATGCTTCTTGGATGCAATGATAAAGGAATAAGATAAGAATAGATATGTTCTATTTGATAGAATGGTTACTGATATCACCCAAGAGAAGAACTTCCAAAGTTTGGTTATCTTCCCGAGAGGTATTTTTTCTCACCTGCTGGGGATTGCTCTTTGCCTTCACAGTTCTGAAGCTCTACCAGGGGAATATAATATTTATGCTTCCCATTCACATGACAGAGAATTAAATAGAGGCATTTTTCTGTCCAAGGTGTTGGTGTGTTCTTCAGCTGCATCTCCAGTGTTATTGCTTATTATTTAGCGGGTGGTTCAGTCTTACCCCACTGTAGAAGCAGAACTGTATTACATGAAACTCTTCTGTATTGTGTTTATGAATGAAATAAGACATTTCACCAGAAACTTCTAACTCTGCTTTAACTGAAGTGTTTCTTCAGTAAAATGAATTGGTATGACTTCTATGAAACCCTCTGTCATTATATGTAGGAACAGATACCACAAATTCAGAACAGAAGATTTTCCCAATTGTTTTGTTTAGGCTGGTATTTACTTATCCTAGTTCAGCCTTCACATATCTAAATGAATAACGCTGGTTGATCTCTTGCTTTTAGAATGGTAGATTTCTAGGGGAAGAGGAAGTATAGTCTTATGGTCTAATCACAGGACTTTTTAGCTTTGCTGCTTGCATTGTAGAATTGGTCTTCCTGTAGTCAATGGGTGAGTTAGAAGCACCTTACTGCCACATTTATCCTGTTCCTAAATTGGGGTAATAATGCCTCCTTAGAGTTCCTAAAATGATTGCTGGATTCTTAAAGGTCATCTCTTCTTAAGAAATTTGGGGCAAATGTTTATGAAAGTTGAAAGACAGTGAGAAGGGGTGTGACATAACTGCAGGCAATTTCCACATTCTGTTAAGGAGTGAAGTCAGTGACAGAAATGTAACCTTTCTTGTGTTCACATGTGAATGATAATTTAGTGTTTTCTTAAGCAGGTCTGCTTGCAGAGAATGCTTTTCCATAGCCTCAGTGAAAACAGCAAGAAAAAAAACAGTAGTTGAAAAGGGCAGTGAAGGGAAGGGAAAAGCAGAGATACAAAAAAAAAAAAAGTATAGCTTTGTTGAAACAAGAGTTTGTTCCATGAGCAGTGAAACTAATGAAACTAAACCCTATTTTTTTCCACAGATTTGTATTGTTTCCTGAGCTCCTTTATCACAATAACTCCATTAATCATGTCTGCTTGTCACCATAATGTTCTTTGATCACTGACATAACCTTTATAGCCCTCACTCCAATATTCTCAGTACTTTCCTCTGAACGTGAGTTCCTCTGCAAACATCCAGCGCTCTCCTGCCTTCCTTTAGAACCATCCCTAACTGTGATCCTCATATCCTGTGCTCCCTTCCACTTGGGCTCCACAAGGGTGCATTTGCTGCTTGCCTGGTTGAGTTGTACCTGTCTTTCCTTTCATGGTAGAACTTCTTTTTCTATCAAGTCATTTTTGTGAAAATATCAAAACTTCACTTTTTTTGAGACTTACATAGAGAATGGACAAAGGGTTAAAACTATTAGAGGGAGAGACTCATGAGCAGACAATGTGATCTCGCAGATCCTGGTTTCCTTAGGAAATGAGACTAAAAAAAAAGGCCTGATTGCCTCAGGGGAAGAAGACAGGAAACTGCCCCACTGGCCAATTATGGCATTGTTTTCTTGTAATGTGCTTTATTTGCCATACTGATGAGCACTGTACCAAGATCTGAGCTCAAAAGTGTTTGGGTGTCTCTGATCCTGCTCAGTGTTGCATTAACTACATTTTCTTGTGGAAACAAGCTCAAAAGGGCACATAGGAATGTAGGTCAGGGTTAGTGAAGTGAACTCATTTCTGGCTTTGCAAATTCTAGTAATGTCTGCCTATAAGAACACACCTGTGGTTTGGAGCATTTCAGTTCCAAAAAGCCTTTTCCAGATGCTTGTACTTTTCACAAATGTTGATTCCTGTATTGAAATGATCTGCATTAGGCAAGATGTGAACATTATCAAAATGTTTTATTTTAAATTGAGGTATTCTTGAGTCTGTGAATGTACACATCCTACTCAGAGTTGTGGCCTTCCTGTAGGTAGTGCTGGTGATTTGCTGCTTAGAGTGTATGAACTTGAAATTCAGTGGAGATTTGGTCCCCAGGTCACAGAAGTGTCTTTCACTGATTTGCTGGAAATCTGTTTTGAGTTCTCAGCGCTCTAATGGTTTAAAAACGTACCTTGCTCATGCACCCTGGCTTTTGTTATATAATAGCAGGCTTTTCCAAACGATCTCCCAGCATCCCCTGGCTCTGTGCCTGCGCTCAGCCGAAGGGGAGGCTCGTTCTGCATGCGATTTTACCATTTTCAACTTGTTGTTTGCAAAATTTAAAAGGCCGGATTGCACTGGATTCCATTTATACTGTGTGGGTGTATCCAGGATGTGCTTTATCAGGATGTTTGGAAAGAGATCTCGCTCTGAGGTTGCGTTCAGAATTGTTCTGTTGGTTGTGTGATGGCGATATGGAATAATTGCATGCACTAAATGCCATACGCAATGTATAAAATACAACATAGTTTCATAAGAGAGGTGAATGGCATGTATGGAGTCAAGCATGGTTTTAGAGGAATGTCTTTGTAAGAAGACAGACTGGAAAAGAAATAAAATATCCTTCTAATGTCACGATATTCCATTTTGAGGCAGGATAACATATCCAGTGGAACTTTTCATTCAAAAACTAAACTGATTTGGGAAACTTAATATCCTCAGACATTGCCATGGGTTTGATATTTTTACCAAGGTTCACGTATATTACTCACATTTGGGCTCATTAGGTAGATTATCAGAATTGCAGCCTGTGTGTGCTGATGGCTGCACTGATTTAAAATGCCATTACGGGCAACTTTTGCATTGGATTACATCCTCCCTGACCCCCAAAGTTAATGGAATTACAGAGGGAGTGGTGTATTAGCCCAGAGGTTTGGCCTACAGTCATCTTTCCCATTTGTGGCAGAATGGCATTGTCAGGGAACACGTGGGTTGAGGGAAATTGTGACCTCAGAGTTGGGGCTTTTCTTGCGTATGTAGTGGCTGGTTTTTAAAATTGCTTTTCTTATGAGACTGAAACTAATACATTAACATTCTCCTGTTTTCAATTAGCAAAAACACGTTTTGAAAAAATACTGCTGGCCAGCCAGTTGCGTGGTAGATGATAGGAAGAAAAAAGCACGGAAAACCAGGTGTAATGAGTGCCAGTTTTTAACCAATGGAAATACAACATAAAATAGTGGCTGTGGTACATTATATAAACTGTGTTCCACCTGGCTTGCATTGTCCCTTTCTTACATTTATGGTGTGAACATTTTTTCCCTCTCTGGAAGCAGCTGGGAAGTGTAAATTTCAGGTTTAAGTAGGTGTGTGTTGTTGCCTGTGGATCTTTTTTTTTTTTTTTTTTCCTATGAGAGTGGGTAATGGCATGACTGTATTTTGGAGAAGGCTATCATGACCAAACTAGTCCTTACCACCCCGCTGCACTGTCCCTTTAAATAAAGCATGCAGAGTTCACTTTCTGAAGTTCATTAGCTTGTGTTATCAATAATTTAGGATAATATTCCAGTGGTGCCTAAGTGCCTGGACCACCTTATTTTCCCTGTCAGCTTTCTCATACCCTAGCAGTCCAGTGAACTTGATAAGTGTCCCATCATCCTGTTAATCAAATTACTTATGAACCAAAATTGACAGTTTTCATTAATTATAAAGGATTATTCTAATTGCAATTCAAATTTATTCATTTAGAACAGACGGCATTCAGTAATATTTCAGGAAATTTGCATATTAAATGGAGAGGGTCGTCCATTAAGTATGGTAATGTATGCATATTTCCTTATTTTTAACTTCTGGGCCATATGCACTGCTGCTACTTCAGCAGGTGAAAAACCAGAACGTGCTTAATTTGTTCAACAAACACAGGGGCCATCGCACATCTTTTGGCAGTAACCACCATTGTCCTTCTTCCTTTTCATTCCTCCCTCTCTCACTCCTAAAATAACTTGTATCCTTCGAATAAACTTTTGATAAGCCTGTTTTTAAATAAATATGTCATTTTTTAAATTTATATTTTTTAAATGGTAGGCACAGCTGGTTGGGGTTGATTGAAATGTTTTGCCATCGAAGCTGTGTTCATTAATTTCTTCAAGATGCTGAAGCAGGCATTAAGGATGCCTGCTGGAGTCCTTCCCAGTGTCATGTGGAACAGCGAGGGGGCTAATCGTCAGCCTTGTAACATCAACTGGTTACCCCCCTCGTGCGATATGAACCTTTCCCCTCCAGTGAAAAATGAACCTGTCTCAGACAAAAGCACAAACTATGCATGCAATGAGACAATGTCATTATTCAAACCTATATAAGGCTCTGCTCCCACATCATTAAGAATCATATCTTCATGATATTAATAAGCACCTACCTTAAATCTGTTGCTAAAGTTACATGCAGGTATATTTATATCTGTCCCTTTATTGATGGTGTTCTAGATTGGGGATATGGTGGTTGGTGCACAGGATACTCACATGATTGACTTTCAAACTGGTAAACTGCTTCTGCAGCTAATGTGAAAACTGTGTTGTCATGCATCACATGATCCAGCTAGCAGTGGGTTGGTTAACATACGCAGAAATTATTGCCATCTTGTCTTGATGGTTTTAGTAAAACATCTGTCAACTCATTCATCTTAAAAAAGAAAACAAAAACAAAACTTTTCTTGGAAAAATACATTACTCATTTAACTTGTTTTTAAGCAGGTTTCTTTCGTTTTCTAGAGTGACATGAAACTCTTTGGTGTTTCTATTTGCAAATATTTTATTTCTTTTGGATTCACTAGCTCCAGGCTGTTTGTGTATCATGTAAGATAATTTTTTAAACTGTCATATTGATTGAAAGTTACTCAGAATAGCAGTGTGGAAATTACAATTGTGTTTTTAGAGCAGAAAGTGAAGTTCAAATGAGAGGAGTGTACACTGCAAATGTTAATTACCTCGTGTTGCCCTTCTGCACTTCTAACTGGAGGCAGGAAAAGCACCACATAGCAGTGCTGCTTGAACAGTTCTAGAACAAAGTTTAAAGCACATGCTTAAATACTTTGCTGCACTGGGATCATGGGCAGGAAATGAAAATAGTACTGAAAAACTATTAACTTTGATTTTCTACATGAACTCCGAAACTCACAAGAGGGTGCATTGTCTAGAGACTTCTTTATTAGTGGTGAGGTATCTGACAGAGGTATTTTCAGGGATAAGGAGTGTTCTGGACAAAAAGAGACATGGAAAAAAATCCTGCAACCCATTTGAGAGCTCTTAAGGTACAAGTGCAGTGTATGGGCTTGACTCCTTGATTGTGGAGAATTTTGGCCATCCTGTGCTCTTGAGTGCTGGACAGTTGCCTTGTGTCATTAGGCTTCTTGAAAGAAATCTCATATTTTGGTGCCCCTTCTTCTGTGCCCTGAATTTTCTATAGGGAAAGGAGGAGATAACTTCAGCTTTGGAATGAGAATTTCTGGAAGAGGGAGTGCTCTGAAACAAAATATCTTTAACTCAGGGTTAGAAGTTATTCTTTATATTGTGTACGTGGGCAACTGCTTCATCATATGCAGAATCCATATGCCTCGTTCATTTTTCCTGATTTTTATGTGGCTGTTGTGCACTGCTTGGTAAAGGCCCCACGTTCCCTGGGTTCAGCCTACCCATGTGGCAAGTTCAGCACAGAAGGGTCACAGTTTGCACACAGGGAACTTCAGTGCAGGATCAGCAATTTCAGTGTGTTGGTCCTGGTGAACTTAGACCTGGGCATGTCTGTTTGTCTGTCCCAGAGCCTCCAGTTGCAACATTTACAGTCTTGGCCTTATCCACAGTTCACTTGGCCAAATGCTCCTTCAGATCACTTAATGTCAGGCCTGATTTGCCTTTCCCAAATGTACAAAGGAGATGGCATCAGCATTGTGCAACTCTCATCTCTGCTCGAGTTTTGTGCTTGCTGAGTCCTTCCCGGGTAAAGTCCAATTTCCTGGCTGTACATGTGTGTGTAAAAATACCCAGAAAAAAAATAATGTTTGGACTGGCACAACAAGTTCCCATTGGCCAAAAAACCTTACAAATATAGTAGATTTTTCCAAAGTTCTCTATATATTTGATCTAAAAACCATTAAAAAACCCTATTCCTGATTAGCATTTGTGAAACTCCAATTGGATCGTCATCATTGTTGACAGTTGATCAAGTTTTGTACAGAACAGATCTGTTGAAAATATTCCCTTCCTTTCTGTTTGTATTCTGATTTCACTCTTTGATATTTGCTAATGTATTCACAATTATTAGAACTTAATTTAATTGAAAGTCTGCAGGCCTGGGAAGCACACAATCCTAGCATTTGTCCTCTGGCTGCCAGTATTTTCTCTGCACGTACGAGACATTTGTAAATTGTCCCTGGTCTTTACGCTTTCCAGCCCAGAGATGGATTTCCACATTCACTCAGGAAAAATAAAAAATAAAAACCTATATTGGAAGTGTGCAGTAACCTCCAGGCAGTATGGACTTCTTGTGTTAGTTACATGTACTTTTCTCTTCATCCCCTGCTTTTCTACATATTTATGCTCTTTTTTACTTGCATGGCATGTATATAAAACTTGTGAAAGCAGCAGGATGTAGGTATCCTGCTACAAGTATATTAAGAAAGATGGAATAAGTCAGGAAAATGTGCTATTCATGTTGTTTCATTTTCTCAGAAAGTGAAAATCTTGTATGCCACAAACCTTTGCATTTATGGGTAAAGCTTTTCATAATTTTTTTTAAAGTTACGTAATTTTTTTTTAAAGTCAGGAGAATATGTAAAATTTGATTGTAATGGAAAGGGTTTTTCCAATTAGCTGTATTTAGGCAACCACAGTTTGTACCCCAGATCTTCCAGGATTCACGTGCTATGCCACAAGCTGGCTTAGGCTTTTCGTTAAAAGAGCATATGTTTATTGAAAGATATATGTAAATTTTTGCTGGCTTTTCCAGAAGCCAGGTTTTTGGCCTTCCAGCCAAGATAACATCTTATTCTGTACACCTTATAAAACCAGAAATACTCTTGATACTCCACTTTTGATGTAGTAGACTGCTGCATTATGTATGTCCCCATGTGCATCTCGTGAGCAGACCCTTCAGAGGAACAGGGGCTGTGTCCATGCCTAGTGGTGCATATAAGTTCTGGTATTAGCAGCGTGTCAGGAGAGGTACAAATTACGATAGGTCTCCACAACTGTTCTGGCATGTTAGAATTTTAGAAGAGCTCAGTAAGGTACAAAAACAATTCATGAAGCTGGTGTAAATCTCGACTTGTGTCTCATTTTTCCATAAGAATTAGAGTTTGTCTGATTAGTACCTGGAAAAAAAAAACCTCTCCTGTGTGCTCAGCTTTTGGCTTTCTATACATTATAAAAAGGAAAAATCAAAAATCAAATGAACGGGTCTTGAGAATGCAAATCTGGATTCTCAAAAGAGGAACAGCACACTATTTACACTCATACACCTGTGCACATGGCACGTGAGAAGACCCAAGACCATTTGTTCTAAGAAATATTTAAAGATATGGGAAAATTACCAGGTATTGCTGAGATTAGTCAGAAAGTACATATTAATACATTTTTTATTATGAAAAGGAAATCATATTTAAATAAAATATATGGTTTTAAAAAAGTCATATCTGCCTCAGTGATTAAACATATATGTCTTTACTCCTCTGATTTCATCAAGGTAGTTCAAGCTCACATGACTTTTCGAGACCAGTGCTAGGAAGCAGGAACAGCAAGTTTTTCATTTTGCCTTTGCCTTTCCTTTTTCTCCTGTTCTTCTCTTTCCCCTTCTTCTTCCCTTCCCTTCTCTTCCTCTTTTCATTTCTCTTTAATTTTTTTTGTTAATTATTGACAAATAGGTTATGTGCAAAACACATCTGAGCAAAAGATGTGTATAATATTTTAAATCTTTAATTACTGCATTTATGACATAATAAATTCTGTGTTCCTAATTCAGACCTTGAATTGATATAGTCTTAAGTATTACTGACATTAGTGTGTAGGAAAGCGTAGAAAAGATTATAGAAATCACATATATGTGTGCTTCCTTCAAATATTCTGCCAAGCCAAAGCTCTGCCTGTGGGATTTGTGCAGGAAAATCCTTGCTTACCTGTGTGGCAATCTGATTATTCCCTGAAGCTTAGGCTGTTTGTGCCTATTTTTAGCATGAAGCATCACAACTGATTTTATGAGTCATTAAAATTAGCCAACCCTTTCTAAAATCTCAGGTTGGGGCTTGGTGCTGTTTTGTGGGCAGCGCTCGACACACAGACATTTGTAGATGAGATGATGTTGCTGGTTCTGTCAGCGTAGAGGATTTTGGTGAGGAGGACTCGTGGTGTGGGGTTACTGGATGGGGTCTCAGGAGAGTCCCGTGCTCAGGGACAGATTGTGAAGGCATTTTTGGAGAAGCAATTTTGCATCTCTCTGTTCTGATTCCTCATGCCCCACATGCAGGTCATGTATCTCTCCATCCTCCACCCTGACTGTCTTGATGTTAAGTCCTTTTAGGCAAGAATTGTCTGTGTTTGTGTTTTTGCATAACATTGTGAGATTTTACTGTTTGCAGTGACTGTGGGTTCTCCTGCATTACCCTTAGCAGGAGCAGCCCCGCCTGAGGCACAGCTACCTGGCTGTTGCCTTGGTGCAGCAGAGTAGGTGACACATTAGAGGGCACAACTTTTTGGGTATGTTTAAGTGTTCAGTGTCATGTAGGACAAGAAGCATCGTGTTTCACTCCGTCGTTTGCTTTGCTGCTACTGATGAGTTTTCTTTCCTAATGTGGCATAATATTAATGTTTCTGCCTGACAACTTCCAAGCCTGGGGGTCAGAGCTCATGTTTCACCACACGAGACACCCAGCTATAAATCTTTTTAAATAATACAGAAGGCAAGATGGGGTCACTGCAGAAAAAGTCAGCCAGTCTGAACGAAGTGGCATTGATGCATGGAAGAAAGTGTGTGGATTTGGTTGGCATTGCATAGGCACCATTCTGACGTTTTTCTTATGGAAGAATAAAATGCCTGTTTTCTGCTGAAAATTTTCTACTCTTATTTCTGGTCTGTTATAAAGTTTATTAAGTCAGCTTGACTGTGCCTTTGGTTTTTTGGTTTTTTTTTGTGTGTGGAAGCATGGAGCAGGATATTCATGCACATATAATGGCCACTGTATGTAATTCCTGTGAACTGATAGCAGGCAATTGATTACTTGCAGCTGGAAATAAATTAATGAAACAACTGCATGTTGTGTTTTTAATAGAAAAATCCAAAGGGAAAAATCTGCATCCATTGCATTAGTAAATCTATGGCAGAAGCTAACCCCATGCAGTGTCTGAAGATGCAAAACTGCCACAGATTGGATCTTCTGTCTGTGCAGCAGTTTGAGGATTTGAACCATGGAGTGATATTAGATCTGTATTTTCTCACTTCCCACTACTAGTATTTATGTTGCTTCTTATCTTTGCAAGATGGGTGTAATATGTACCTGTCCTTAATACCATCTGAGCAGCACATGGCAAGTTTTGCTATATTAGGTATTTGCTTGTAGGATCCACACAAGACTGTGTGGACCAAGCAAGGCATAAAACCACCAATGCACTTTTAAATTTTAATTTTTCCGACAGTGGCTTTGTGATTGTATATTCTTTACAGTAAATGGAAATTGTTGGTTCCTCTTGTAGTAACAATAAAAATAACCTTGTGTAGTAACAATAAAAATAACCTTGTGTTCCTAGCATTATTGCCATTATTTCATGACATATGCTACATGTGTGGAACATGATGTAAAAACAGAGTCATGTTCTTTACAAGAATCCACTGTAATGGATGCTGTGGGTGTCATGCAGGTTATCTGGTTTTGTCCTCTGTTAAGGAAAGCTGTAAGGCTTAGACCTAATGACTCAGTTACGGGAGTTTTTCAGAAAAATGACAATTAAAACTTATAGGATGAAACTGCCTGCTCTGCTGCTATATGCACACACATCGTTGAATTTAATGCCTCTTCTTTGTATGTGCTTTTGTCCTCTGTAATTTTCTGGAAGTGACTGGGTGCAGGAGTCAATCTTTTAGGTTTAGCAGACAGTATTCCAGGGAAAACACCCTGCAGTATCTGTTGTTTTGTTGTCTAGATGACCATCAGTCAATCTGTGCTTTTCCTGATGGATGCAACAAACACCAGGTAACTAGCACGTGTAAAAAATCCTTAATGATGAGAAATTCATTGACAGAAGGCAACTTAAAAAGCAGCACATGGTAAGAGCATGGTGGTTTGAAGGACAACACTTGTTTTATAAAAGGGGAACTAGGATGGAGCACAAAGATGAGTCTATTTAGACTGATAGCTAACAGCTTTAGTTAATTATTACTGTAATGTGTTTTGGGTGGTGGCTAAGGAGAGGTGCTATTCTGTCATCTTGAAGTGTACCTGAGGAAAGTGTGACATCCTAATTTTGGAAGAAATCAAGCAAGGAAAAAGGGCTGTCACGCTGAAGTACAGGAGGGGAGAATGGTAGAGAACACTTGGTAGTTCTTGCTCTGTTGGCTGGGGACCCAAAAGCAGGATTGCTCAGGCAGTTACATAAAGTAGGTGCTGTGGATAAAAGGGAATCAAAACCATATCTTTGTTCAAAAACACTACAGCACTTAGCTTTTTTTTTTTTTTAATTTTTTTAAAAAAATCTTTTCCCATAATTTCTTGCCTCTTCTCTTTCTTTTTCATGGGAGGTGACTGCCTCATCAGGAGCAGGCCCTCAGCTAGGTTGTTGGTAGTTTGGGTCTTGACCCTGTAATCTTCTCCTGCATGGAACGCTGTATGTCCCAGCAGCATTCCAGAACAAAACCAGATGGTGAATCCTAAGTTGGTACATGGATGCAGTTTGGATAATGAGGGGACGCAGAGCTCTGGCCTTAAGTTTGGGTTTTTGGTCTTTCTGGTTAATCTCTTACTTGGAATATAAATCACTATAGTTCTGCATGTAGCGTATTTGCATAATCCTTCTCATGGAAAACAACCCTTAAAACCTAGGTATTTATTATTATGATCGGCTCTTGGTCTAGCGTATTTCTGAAGATGAAGCAAAAACTTTCATAAAAGCAGCTCCTTTCCCCCTTACCCCATTTGTTCAAATTAATTAACATTATGACAATGCTGTTTTCTGCCTATGCACTTAATAACCTCTGGAGAATAGATTAGTCTAATATTATTTGCTTACAAAGATCAGTTTTGATAGGATTTTAAGTGCAAACACTCTTGCTTGTAATCAACAATTCCTGCTACTCCGAATTTTTGCATCTTCAACTAAAACATCTATTACACAGGCCACCTGTGGTGATAAGTGAATCTTATCATAAGTGAGTCTGTGAAATTATTTTAAACACTCTCAATTCACTAAAAATGTGTATTTATTCTCTGCATTTGTAAGCTGCACGCATCATTCCTCCTTTCCCCTTGGTTGCTCTGTAATATGAAATTACTCTTAAACCACTTGTGTATAAAATGTCTGCTTTAGAGAAAGAGGTTCATAATTGGAGGTCGCCTTTTTGTGTTTCTTCATCTCTTTTTTTGCCTGTTCCTGTACAGCAGTTTTATATATTTCACAGTGCAGGTGGTGATAAACACCAGGCAGGTGTAGAGCTCCTAAGACACGTTGTAGGTGGAGATCTCACTTAGGACTTGGTCTGAAATGAAGCAAAAAAGAGCTTTCAGTGGGGGGAAGTGGTCATTGGAGATGTGGCTACTGAAAAGTCAGAGACTGGAATCTGCAGTGACATGGGCAAATCTGGATGCCATGGATGTTAAACTGTGCATTTCTGCTGGTGTGGGAGGGGATTTTTGCCAGGAGATGCAGTCAGCAATGCTCATGGGTTTTGCTGTGTTGGTGAGTATGTGGTGTGGCAGATCATCCTTCTGAAATGCTCAGGCTCTGTGCTCAGCCTGTGCCCTGCCCTTCTGGAGCCAGATCTCGTTAGCTGGGCTGGCAAGACCAACACTTTGCAGCAAGAGTTGTTGTCTGAGCTAAGAATTTCGGGTGGGAAAAGGTGATTGTTGCAGGAATAAAGAAGAGAGATTAGTAGAGAGTTCCTATGTGCTTGTCTGTGGGGACTTTCCTTGCTGTAATGCCCAACTGCTGGAAGGGCTTGATCCAAACATCCCTTCTGGTCTTGCAGTCCTGTCTGAGTTCACGGGATGGTGGTGGGTGTGTGGTGAAATGACAATTCCTGCGTGCAGGCAGCCCTCCAGAAGGCCAATGTGTGTGTGGCAGTGGCCTGGCCTATTTCAGTACCAAGTGAAAAAAATGGGTTTATAGTTGTTTAATAAAGCAGGAGACAAATGTTGCCCCTGTGCAGAGAGGCTGAATTACGTACTGCATGAACCAAATTAGTATCACAATGCTTTGCTTTGTTCAAGAGGTGATATGCATTTACGGGCCCATTTTTCAGCAAGATAAATATGACACACGCCAAGACTTCCCTGAAGTAAATAGTGTAAATAATAAAAGACTCTGCCAAGGAAAGCTGAGAAATGACTTAATCCTCACCCATTTATACTGTAATGCCAAAATGCCACTGACCAAATTGTGGAACAAACTGCCCATTTAATCAGCTCTCTCTAATGTTACAGAGCAGGTTGTCTTCCTCTCTAAAGATTCTCAGTATTCTTTCGTTTGGTTATTAAGCCTTTGAATTTAAGCATTTATCCAGACTGAACTATTTGATACCAATGGAGTACTGCTTTATTTCTAGGTGTTTTTTGACTATTAGCTTTTTTGGGGGGTTAAAAATGTGAATTATTTTACCCTTTAATTTATTTAAGGAGGTGTTGTACCTCAGATACTTTTTCCCCCTTATTTTTATTTCTGCTTTGTTAAATCCTTTTTTTCTTTCTCTGGCACCCAGGGCCTGCCAGCCTGGGCAGAAATGATTAAAAGACTGTGTAAACATGTAGGATGGGATTTTCAAAAGTGTTCAATATTGCCCTGACTGGGGAGCATTGCCATTGAACAGTTGTGTGAATGCTGAGTGCTTTTGAAAATCCCACTCTGAAAGTATCAGTGTTTTAACAGAGAACCTCCTTTGACACGGTTGCTCATCACAGGGCACACTCTGCATGTGTGACATCTTTAGTTACTGACAGTCAAGCCTATAACAATGAGACGTGGTCTTTGTTGGAACCCCACTGTGGTTTGCTTTTAAAATAGTCTAATAAGGGGATTGGAAAGCTGAATGTGGGGAACTTTAGATGGCAATTTGGGATTTAATCGGGAGAAGGGTGATTGCCTTTGGTTTCCAGGCACTAACTTTTGTGGCTTGAGTTAAGCCTTTAGAGGTTGGGGAAAGAGCCAACAGAAGGCAGCCAGTTTTTTTTAGGATTGGAGCATGAGCTCTGACCAGAATAGGAATAATTTTTTTCCCAGGAAGAGTTGTAATTTAAACTATGTCCAGAAAATCAGGAATATCTCAGAAACTGTTTGCTCATATGCAGTGGAAATGTTCTTATTGATAAGAATTTACCTGATTGAAGAGTTGGATAATTGAATTTATAATCACACCAAAGTGTTAATATAAACCATACTTCTCAACTAAGAAATTATTTTCTTGAAAACATCTCATCATCCACTCGCACAGCTCTGGAGAGGCCCAGTGCCAGCTGACAAAGACAACCCAGTTCATGAGGGTGATTTAGTCACAATAGAAGGGCCTCAATCTCTGTGTGTGCCAGTGAGGACCACACACGTGAGCAAGAAAAAGATGTGCTTGCTCCTAATGACTTGTGGTGTCAATGTACAGAAACGATAGGGAGGTCAGGGTGGTACAAATCTGTATAAGAACAGAAACAGGCTTAGTCATAGATCAGATCAAGAAAAAAAACCAAACCAATCCTTCAGTACCCGTAAGTGTAAAAAACCCAAACCTGAATTTGGGGATGGGTTATCTTAAATGGGTTCTCTTTCTGGCTTTTGGAAAGGAAGGAAAAGCCATTTGCAATATCAGCGTGTGCTGAACTGAGGGCTCAATGCTGCTGTGAGGAGAATGGTATTCTCAGCTCGATATCTGATTGCTGAGATCTTTTCTTGTGAAGAGTGGTTTGTTTATTATTTTTTTTCTAAATTGAATATTTTTTCTCCAGACTGCAGTAAATGGAAATAAGTACTTACGATATACCAGCAGAACAAGCAGTCCTAATAGATGCTTATGGTATGGAAATTTCCCTCTGAATCCTCTTATCTTCTGTTTGTAAACAGGGATGAACATGGTTCTGTGCAAACATTCACAGTAGGTGCCCTCTGACAACTTCACAATTTTCTAACCTGATGAATAAATCACTGTTCCACCTCGTATAATTCAAGGATGTAAATTTTGTTTGTTATTGTAGATAACAGGCTTGTGCTTGGAAAAATGTGATTAAATGCAGTCCTTTTCCTGGAAAGCTTTCACGTTAGTTCCATGTTCCTGCATTGGGTTCCTGATGCAGAATAATTCCAGTTTGAATGCAGTATCTCACTGCCAGATCAGGGCCCAGGACCTGCAAGGCAAGGCCAGGTGAAGGATCCTGTGAAAAAAAGGGGAATTCTCATGTTGCTCCAGCTTTATGTTCACCTTTCCATAGAAACTTGGTCTGCAGTCTGATGGATCTAGGAAAAGAGGAGCAACATGCTATTCCCCTTCTCCCACTTCAGAAGCCCTGCTTTGTGTCACAATAATACGGATGGGGGATGCTCCATGCTGTAGTATGTCTGGGAAAGGGCAAACTGCTTGTGTTTAACTTGTACCTTCAGTGTTCTGTGTAACAACATTATAACCACCAGTGCTGGTAGTTGTGATTGAATTTTCATCAGTGATGAAATATCTGTAGCACTGAGGGTGGTAGGTTCTGTGTTGGCTCTGGATTGGGAAGTAGGAGAAATTCTGTAAATGCTACCCAGGTGCAGGAGCTTCTGTCTGCAGGGCAGTGGTTAGGAAGGACCTCATGGTAGACAACAAAATTCCAGTGAATTTTGTATCGGTAGAATTTGCACAAAATATTTGTTGGATATGGAGTCTTTGTGTTAAAAGAGTTCTCTGATGCAGAGTCTGCTTGTGTTCCTGGAAGCAAACCCTGCTCATTGCATTGACAACCAAATCCATAGGCTTTGTCCTGAGGTCTCTGTAGAAGGGTGGTTGTGGGGAAGTGTGTGGGGCAGAACTGTTCTGAATCAGAAAGTTGGGATGCAGAATATTTACTGTGCCTACAGTAGCTTTATTCTGTGAGTACAGAAATTAGTATGATTTCAATGGCCTTGGATTTGCCTGAATTTCAGTGGAATCAGCTGGAACCCAGGGTATGCATAGATTTTTATGAGATCTTTCTTCAAACGAGAGCTCTTTCATTTGCTATCCTGAAAAAATATTTTTTATTGCACACATAGATGTACAGACATGCTTATTCATATGCAAATCTTTAGGAATACAGGCTAAGATAACTTTTCTGCATTATCTTTCTTCTTTCTTTCTCACTGTACCTCTTAGGGAATTTGTAGCACTGTTTTGTTCCAGCACAAAACTCAATAAATTAAACAAGCCCCCCTGAAAAGACAGGGACAAGATAAAACATCTGTACATTAGTTTTCTAGAAATCCAAATGTGATCATCAACATAAAATGTTAATAAGTTTCATAGCCATATTCTGGTCATTTTCCTAATTCTATATCCAGATATCCTTGAGCCTATTTATAATGAACATCTCTTTTTTGGTTTTTTTTTTTTTTTTTTGGTGTGTGTTTTTTTTTTTTTAGTGACACATGCCTCCAATCACAGGAGATGTGTTAGCAGAACTCTGAAGGACACACAATGTCTGTAACATTTCTCAGATAATATTGTCATATCCTTGGAGCAGCAGGCCCATTTTGAAACAGTAATTTGGTCCCTAAAGAGCTCTTTAGCCTCTGCCTGGCCTGCCCACCCTGGCCAAGCTGTCGAAGAGAGCAGCCCAAGATAAATGGTCTGGATTTGTGTAGAGTAATTTAAAGCATCCTGCCTTTTTTTTTTTTTTTCTGCTTAGTTTTCTTTCCTGGTGGAGAATTTGCTTGGGAATATACTTTATCTGCAGTATTGCTTGCTTATACAGGCATATATAGCTCCTTCATTTTTTTTTTGTTTTGTCTTTCTCTTACTAAAACCTTTATTAGAATGCAGATGAACCCTGACCTCAGCCGAGGATTAAGTGAACAGATTCTTTAAGTAATAAATCTAAAGGCATATTACAAGCAAGAAAAAGGGATTTCCCTTGTGTTTTTGGATTTATAAGTGCCAGAGGCTAAACAACTTACAAGGGCTCTAAGATTGCTCCTTTTTTCTAACCTGGGACATGTTCTAATATTGTGACATAGCGAAGAATTAAGCTGGCTTACTAAGTAGAAAACATGTAGAGTAATTGAAAATGCATCATACAGACAGGAATGCTCAATGCAACAATGTCCTGTTACAAAGATTACACTGATTTATAGGGGATGTCTTAACTCCTAATCCCAGGGACACAAGACTGCATCGACCATGTATTCTTTCATAAGCAGCAAAATAAAAAAGGTGGTTAATAATATATATGCTAGAAATTGAAAATGAGGGAGGGGGGGCTGGGGCAGCGTTGACTTTCACATTAGAAGTATTTAACAGTGCCAACATTTTCATTAGGTTTTTGTGTTTGTCTCATTAGGAAAGTGCAGCTATTTTGTGTTTTGTAGCTGAGAGAAGTAACCAAATGGAGCAAGAATGAATTAGGGCTAAATATTGTTTGGTATAAGCTGTTCTGAAGAGCTCAGAGAGGAAATGGCTGGGGGTGGGGGAGGGAGGAAAGGTCACATGGACCGTGGATGTAAAGCAGGGTGTGGAAACAGCTGGAGCCGAATCACCGTGTCTTGAAATTAAAAGAGAAGATGGTGAAAACAGTTATTTTCTTTTGACCGTCCAGAGGGGAAGACTTGAGGGAGAACAATGGTGCTGCTTTGCAGAGCTAACGTCACCCATGGTGACCTCACCCCACACAAGTTCAAGGACCTCTTCTCCCCTATTAACCATGTGCAGAATAATCACACATACTCTTTCCTGATCCGTTCATTTTCTCCCAGCTGTTGGTTCCTGCTCTGGGTCTCTGATCAGTCTTTTGTCTTGTCCTTTGGTAACACCTCTTCGAAGGTCTGCTGGAAACTGGAAGAGCTGTTTCTCTTTGGAGTCATCCTCTTTCCTTCCTGCTTCTTATTCTCCACTGTAGTTTGGGTTGCTTCATCAAGTTCATGTTTTCAGCTGCTTCAGCTTTGCCAAGAGAACACAAATCTATTATTTCAGTCTTACCTTCTCCCCTGCCTTAAAATTTTCTGCCTCCTGTGTCCCTTGTGATTGCATTTCACCAGTTGCAGAATGCCCTCATTTCACATTTTGCTCAGTCACTGGTTCAAGTAATGAGGGGTTGCTTCTCAAATTGGTAGGGAAAATTCTTATATCACTGAGCAGTAAGGGGTGCAAACCTTTTTGCTGGAGTTTGCCAGGAGTTTGGAACAAAATTTTGTGGAAATTTTTCCTGTTTAGCTCAACAATTAACTCAAGGCCTAAAGAGGGCATCGTGACTGACAGTGTTGTTCATGTTTCACTGCTTGTCAGTAGGGAAGAAGCTTCAGGTTTCATTTCACACAACTTCAAGCCATCTCCTCTGCTTTCGTACTTGTGGCCAGCTTTGCTGCATCTTCTCCTGGTACAACTACTTCCTTCCAGTGCCAAAACCCTTGGCCTATGAGGAATTGAAAATTTATGGACAGCATGAAATATGTGGAACTTCAATGGCAAAGCAGATGACAGAACGCCTTTTGTGTTACAAATATTAAAATCCTTGCTATGCTTTTAATATTATCTGAGATTTTTATGGAGGTGTTTTGGTTTTTTTGGTTGTGGGGTTTTTTTGTTTGTATGTTTGTTTTTGGTTTTGGTTTTTTTTTTTGTTGGTGCACAGAGTCCCCTGCCACCTTCTGACTTTTTTACAACACACTAAAACCTAGTGTGAGAGAAAATGAGGGAGATTAATTTATGAATGTTGACATTATGCAAAGCATTTATTTTGAAGTGTAGGATACTTGGATAATTGTGTTGTCTGAAGACTGAGTAGATTTGCCATAATGCTACATTGAACATTTATACATTTGGGGAAAAAAATTATAGTATTTGAAGATGCATAATAAGAAGACTCTTGAGTAACAGGAATTTTTAACACTTTAGTTTAATGCCTGCAAAAATGTAAGGCCCATTCAGTGAGGGTCCTATGGGTTTTGTCCCCATCTTGTGGCTGTCCAGATGTGGCATTTTTAAGTCTTGATCTTTTGAGTCAAACTGTGCAAGGTCTGCTGTCAGCCAAAGAGGAATTAGTTGTGCATGCTCCTGTTTAATCGATGCACTAAGCATAAAAAAGGCAATAGGAATAAGTAAGAGAATAAAAAATCTAGTAAGGAAACCTGTAGGAAGGCTGTAAAGTGGCAGCTGAGACTGCAGAACGAACTAAGGGGAAGTTTTGAAATTGTAAGCATGACTGGTAAAGGAACTTTCTGTATAGAAAAGCCCCTAGAGCCCCCAAAGCCCCCACGGTCAGAAATACTTCACATCCAAAAGTAGAAACGTTGGGGAGGAAACAGGATTCTCTGATAGATGACAAGGAATTTTGTGACAGAAGACCAAGAGGTTGCTATAAAGTATTCAAAGATCTCTTTGCCCCTTGCACTTGACAAAAGAAAATCCTGGAGAGATGCCATTGACTCATATGCTTCTACTGTACATATAATAACAAAAATAAGAAGGACATCTAGTCATGGAAAGAATGGGTGAAACTTTGGACAAGTCAAATTGTGTCCCTGATGTCTGAAAGTTCGAAATGCTGTGAAGTTGCTCATTTATCACCATCCAGGAAGAGGAGCTCCAGGTGATTGCACCCTGCAAACTCTGAAATCTGCAGCAGGGAAATGCTCACAATGTCTTCATGGGGAGAAAATGAAAACTAAGTTGGGATCTGGAGGAAGAAGCAAAGGGACACATTGGGGGACAGCTATGAATCTCACTGCAAGGCTCTAGAGCAGGCCCAAGACTGTAGCTCAGAGCCAGTACTTGGATGCTGTTTCCTATTTGCTGCAGGTGAGATGATAAAAAAGCACCACTAAATAAAGGAGCACCACTTACACTATTACAGGAGGGAAATGGAAAGTAACCCTTGTTTGATAATCCCTTGTTTGATAAACTCAACACCAGGGACTATGAAACTGCATTTTACAAAAACTTATCTTCTGTGGACCTACCCTTCCTTCAGCATTTTCTGTTAAGTGGTGATTTTATAATGGTCATAATGAAATTTTTGGAATATTATATTTGATTTTTTTTTTTAATTTCCAGCAGTTAGAATAAATTTTGAGAGAAGGCACCACATGATAAGAAAACAGTTTATTCTCCTGATTCTTAGAAAATGATATCTTACAGAAACAAATCAAGAAATAAGTAATAAAAAGTGTTGTGTGGACAAAACATTTACCAATGTGATTCTTCCAGTTTCTGCTTTTTCACTTCCAAGCATCTTAATCAGAAGAACACACACAAGTGAAGGAAGTAGGTATTTTTGGGGGTTGGGGTTGAATAAGAGGTGGAAAGAGGAATAGTCAAGATTGTGGAATGATAGATGAGAAGAGATTGTAGAGACTAGGAATCTTTAGGATGAAAGATGAGTGAAAGAAGATATGATCAAGACTATGAAACTATCAAAGGGAATGTGGAATGAATATTCACAATTCCCAATACAGGGAGTAAAAATTTCCCTGTTAAATGGTCAGATAGCAGGTTTAACACAAACAAAGGAAGTACTTTTTCACACAATGCATAATTAAATTGTGAAATCCATTGCAACAGGATGTTGTGGAGGTCAGAACTGTAAATGAGTTCAAAGAGAGACAAGTTCAAGGAGGATAGAGCTGACAAAGCCTATTAAATATGAGGAATCAGATACAATCTCTGGGCTCAGAGAGCCCTGAAACTTTCATTGCTGGAAGCTGGGAGAGTACAGTCAGATACACTTTCCATGTTCCTCTTTTCTCCTTTCACATTGCTTGTATTGGCCTCTGCTGAGACAGATACTTGGCTCAGGGTCTGTCTTTATGGAAGACATTATGGGTATTACACTTTGGAAGACTCGCCATTTGCCTTTGCAATGAGTTTGTTCCAGATCTGAAGTCTTTTCTGTCTCCTTGGGACTTTGTTTGTGTCAGGTTGGGAGTGTGACAACCCAAGGTGGTCCATCACTACTTCCCCCCAGAATAAAGATATTGAATAAAAAAACCATAGGATTGTTAAATACAGAAGTACTGGTTTCTCTGTATTTGGAGTCTTGTATGGTGGTGAGTAAAGAATTCACTTCGTAGTTTATGTATTTTCTGATTTTCCTAGTTCCGTATGAAAACCAGAAATCAATGTGCACTAAAAACTGGCGTGATAAAATCCTCATAAAAGTCACAGGTAAATGAGCCATTATTGTGAGAATTTCAATAATGCTAGTCAGCATTAGAACTGACCATAGAACCAACATATTTTGGTTGGGTGTTGGACACAAATGGGGAGCCAGGGCAGGCTTGAATTACTCTGCCTACGTCAGCTCATGAAAACTGTTCAGTGTCAGTGAACTGTTCCTGCAAGGAGATGGGTCCCAAAATGCAGACTGTGCCAGCTGGGATTGAATGGTGGTATATAAAGAGGTACATGGATAAGCAGGTTGTTATTATTTAATTGTGAAGTAGCAAATAATGGCTTTAGCAAAAGCCAGGATGCTAAATAGCATTTTCTATACACAGTAGAAAGCAATCCCTGTTCTCAGACATCCTCACTGTACATAAGTAGCCAAAGACGGGCAACAGCAGGGAAGGGAGAACAGGGAGGCACGACTGGATAAAGTGATTAGCCCAAACTCACACAAAAGATCAGTGGCAAAGCCAAAAAACAAGCCCAGGGTTTCTGGGGCAGAGCTGATGGGATCATATACTGCACAAATCCATTACAGAGAGATGTAGTAGCTTTGTGGTCTGAGCTGTAAGTTCAATGTTCATCCACTCCAAAAATATAATGTATGAAGAGTTGAGTGTATTTTAAGAGTTGTTCCTTTATCCTCACAGCAACTGGAAAGGATGGCAGCCTGCCCTGAAATAGTAACTATCAATATATGATGCCTTTTGCAGCTTTCCTTCCTGATCAAATAAATAATTTGTAAGGTTTTGATGACAAAAGGATGTATCCTCTGCTCAGCTATCACCTGCCAGCACTACTCTGTGCAATCTGATTTAGAGATTTAAGCATAGAAATCATCCTTTCTGCTGTTTCCCCTGGAAACAGGGAGCCCAGCAGAGAGGTTAATCATTTGGGTTTGCAATTCAGAGTCGGCAAAATCCAAAATCATTCCCCATCTTCTGAGTTTTAAAAGATGCTGCTAAACTTTAAACTTTCAAAGGCAGTGTTGTTGTTTGCTCCCTGATATTGTTTAAAAGGAAGTAATTTAGACAATGGTATACACCCAGGAGGGTATATGTTAGAGTGAAGCTCCCTTTGCTTTGCTGTGGTACAGTCATGCCTGGGAGAGAGCAGAAATAACCCACACCTTCCCCTTGGGTTTGTGGAATATTCTGTATAGCAACAGCAATGCCAGCTTCTCAGCATAGGGAATACATCCCAGTAAAAGTGAATTCATTGTGGGTGGAGAGGGAGCTGGGAACTGAGGCATCACTGGAGTTCTGGAGGAGAGGAGCCCTGCCCAGCCCAGTGCCCGTCCTGGGGGCTGCTGTCAGCCCTTTGTTTGCAGTGTGGGGAGGCACAGCACAATCCTGTGCAGGGATGTGGGAAACATGGACTGTGCAGTGTCGCTCTGTGCCCACCCCACACTGCAGTGACCCCATCACAAAGGGTTTGCTGTGTGCCAGGGTGAAGTGGGAAGAGGAGAAGAAAGGGAGCAAGGGAAGGAGATGGGAAGCTAGGGAAGAAACTGTGAAGTAGTGAGGGGCAGAGGGGTAAACTCAGTGGTTTCACAGTTAATGGACCACTGGGTGCTGGAGCAACTTCTCACCATATGAGCTACAGCTGAAGGTCAGACTACAGGGGGTAGTTTGCATGCTCTTCATTGAGAATAATCACCCTGCACACCATGCAGAGTATGTCCTTTGAGTCTAGAGCTAGGAAATATTCTTTATTCTCTCCGCTTTTCTACCAGCCTATTGCAACACCTGCTGTACGTGATGTGCAAGGGCATGAACTGGCATTACCCAGGCATGAGGATGAAGTCACAGCTTTAGTTCAACTTCTATATGCCTTGGCTGTGTGGGATTAAGTAAAGCCAATCATGAAGTACTGGTGCTGCATGCTACATTGCCAGCTTGCAAATGCTCTTGAAAAATCTTTAAAACAATGATAAAACCAGAGGGTTAAGAGAAAAAAAGCCAAGTGTTTCTCTGATGTCTTGACCATTGGGGTCAAAACCCAGTAGGCTGAACTGGAGACATTATAATTTCCATTATTAGGCATCTGAGGGAGCCATGACTATAAGCACATTTTCCTGGGCTTTCAGAAGTGTTCAAATATATTGTAATGTTTCCTGCAGGAAAATAGGGGTAATTGCTGTCACTATACTCTGGGGGCTAACATTCTCAAAAGATATAACTAGTCACTGCAAAGGGGTTGTACCTGAAATGAATTTGACCCATAATATATTGCAAAAATACTATATGCATCTTGGGATCTCAGCACTCTGAGTGCTTTGGAGGTGGGTCAATTAAAAGGCTATAATTTAGGGTCTTCATGAAAGTCTTTGGGAATAGGGAAGCCTGAATTCCATAATGAAAATCTGTAAGGTGATTTTCACTGTATTGGTGCATTTGTATCTCTAGACTGTGTAGAGATAAAAACATATTATCTGATTTGTGTGAGATGCCTAAAAGTTAGATAAAAATATGCACATAAATAGTGTGTGCACAGCCATGCACACGCACAGAGAACATCCACGTGCACACGTGCACACACACACCCCCTGCCCCCCACACCTCTGTGTTAATGAGCTTTTCCTCTGGAGAGGACAAGTCGAAAGGAGCCAGTCCTTCCAGCCAAAAAAATCAATTGCTTCTTCATGAATTATTGAGATGTTTGCCATCAGTTTCTTTACAAAAAAAAAAGAAAAAACCAAACAAAAAAAACCCAACCCAGTCATTGTTCAATGTTTCCTCCCCCAGCACACTCTTTGCTTTTACTTGTGATGCCATGATATGAAGACACAAATTCTCAGATATTAAAAGTTTTCCTTCTTTTAAAGACACAAATATTGCAGTATTTGAGTACCTTTTTCTTCTCTCCAGTTTTAGCTGTGTTTGTGCACATGGACACTTCTCACATATAGCGACTGTCATCCTACTCCAGCACTTAGCTAAGGAAGGTACCCTGCAAGTAAAAAAAAATTTCATAGCAGAAATACTAATATTTCCTCTCTGCCAAGTGCAGTATTGATGTACTGAAGCTCAGACACTGCATCAGGGCTCTTACATGGAACTGTGAGACACCACTAAATGAAGACTTTTGCCTCTTGAGTAAATAGAGAGATTAATGACATTAAGTGAAAGCCAAGCCTGCTGAAATGTTACCTTCCTTATGGTGCTTTGAATTTCCCTTATTTTTGATAAATGAACCAGTTTGGCAATAAAATCCTTGCACAGTAGGTTAATAATGTCATTGCTGTACTGTGAAATAGTAATGTTTGTACTGTTTCTTTGCAAACAATAATCCTTTGAAGCCTGATGAATCTATTTTCAACCAACTTGTCTGATCACTGGTACACAGAGCTTCCCCTTTGAAAATACAGCTTAGAAGATATTTAAAACCCAGGAGACAATAGGCTAAGGAAGGGGGACAGTGGTTTAAAAGGCAGAAATTGGGTGAATACCCTGCTTTTGCCCTTCACTTTGTTCTCTATGTCTCCTTTAATAGTTTTGTAAGCATTTTAAGGAAGATTTGCTTGCTGCTTTTTCTAGCCACAGACTACTGCCCCGTGTTTGCTGCAACATTCAGTTGTCATTTACAAAAGTAGCTTTTCCCCTCAATCACTTGTGAAGAGAGCTGGAAAAGTAGGGGCTGAATGTAATCAGAAACTTTGCTTGCTAAATCAGGTCTGAGATTGAGCTGTCTTTGGAGAGAGACTTTCTCATAGTAACACTGGTTTTGTTCTTGTGCTCTGGGAGGAGCTTTTATTTATATTTATATATCAACCAGAATATCTGGGAACAGTGAACTAATTTCCCAGCAGGAGTTTTTGGTGCAGTTTTATAAGACATTTCAAATGTGGACACATCTGAATATACTGTACACTTGCTAATAGGGAGATTTAGGAGGTAAAAAAAACTTGCAGAGGCTGTGAGTACAAGCAAGTTAGTCAAGTATAATGGGGAGTGAGCTGTGCAAGCAGCAGCAGATCATCTGCCCAGAGAGTTCTTGTCACAGTTCATATTCAGAGTGAGGAGCTCTTGGCACTTCCCACAGCAAACAGAGTCACATCAGTCCTCAAAAGCCCTGTCACCTGACCTTGCAGAGGTCTGACCCTCCTCATTGCACAGAAACACAGATCTGTGTTCCACAGTGGCCAGACACCCACTTTCCATTTAAGAGAGAAACTCTGCCAGTAGGGAGGGGATGGAAAGAAACAGGGCATTCTTGCAGCAGGGCAGTGGGGTCCTTTCTTAAACATCCTAGGCCTGTGTATCTCCTGCTTTCAGACCTTTCCCCCATCCTCTCTACTGTCTCCTGAAAGATCAGCTTCCTAAGGATTTACATGAGTAAAGGTGGTGTTCACCACATGAGGAACAGAAACTGCACCCTGCATTCTAGGTGATCAACCACTTTGGCCAAATTCAGCACAAAACTCTCACTGCCCCTCTCAGCAGACCACAGACCTCTAAATGGGGTCTGTTCACAAACAGAAAGACCAGCTTGATCGCAGCAAATAATTCTGTTGTCTCCAGTTCTCGTAAGTGCATCAGGATGTGAGCAGCAGTGGATTTGGTGCTGTGAGTGGCATAATGGACTGGCAGCAACTGGGAGAGGAAAGGAATCCTGAAAAACCAAAGTCTCCCATCAAATGGTTAGCAAAGAGCCAATTGTTCTATTTACAAGAGCTCTCCTGCCTGGAGGAGAGGCCAAAAAAAAAAAAAGTATCAAGACAAGCATTTCCTCCCTGTAATGATAAGGAGCTGTTGCCTGCAGCATTCAGACTACACGGTTTCACAGATGTTTAAAAAAAACCCCAGCCAACAGTCTCGCTCTACCTTAACTATAGCAGCAGCACAATTGTCTGTCAGTCTTTGTACAAAGCAGAGTGGAAATATTGCCCTCCTGTTTCTTTAAGTCCCAGGGACTTAGTAAAATTAACACTAAATGTTTTAAAAGAAGCCCTATCAAAAATCACTGATGATTTCAAGTTATTATTGAGCATGGGTGTCTGAGTAGCTTAGGGCAGTGCACATAAACTTGACAAACAGGGTACTTTAGTGCTGCCTGCCCAGATCCACATAATAGGGCAATGAAGCTTTTATTCATTCAAAGAAAGGTTGAGTTTGATTGGCAGGTCAGCCTGCCTGAACACCACAGTCTCTTTTCCCTAACACTTCACTGCTATCAATTACAGTTTTGAATGTGAATTGTTTCTAATGTAAAATAATGCCAACCTCTGCCTCTAACCTCAGGCCAGAAAGCTCTCCTGTGTTTTTTTTTTTTTTATTCATATTCACTGACTGCCTGAGGAATCTGTTTCTGCTTTGTATTTTCTCAGTCTCTCACCAAAGTGCTGCCATCAGAAGCCAGATTCATGCACAGCACATTATTTTAATTGTATTAATGATATCACTGGTGAGCAAAATTAAATGGAGTGATATTACCCTCCCTCCCTCAGTTGCCACAGTAGTAATATTTGTTTTTGTAAACATGCAGGTTCAGAGACATAATTTATAATAAAGTTATAATCCATTACAAGCAAGCATGACTCTGAAATTGCTTGATTTTTATCTGGCACTTGACTTAAATCTGTTTGTAAAACTTGCAGGATTGAAGCGAATGCAGATCTTATTTAAATCAGGTGATTTGGTTCAGCTGCCATCTGTTGGCCGGTTCATTATTATGATTCTGTAGTTACAGTAGTTACCTGTCTTCATTTATTCCAGTAAAACAGAAATTACATTTACTAAATAGTGGGGTGTTATGTAATGTCTCCTTACCCCAGGGAGCTGGGTTTATGAGTACGCGTGTGTAACTGTAACACAAAATCTCCTTTCTATGCTGGATGGCCATTTATGCTGCAAGATGCATTTCCTGTTCTTTGTGACAGACCTCAAAAATGAGTTCCTCTGCTGACTTATAAAACTGCCACGTGTGTTGCGTTGTGGAAGGTTAATAAGGCCCTACAGGATGGCATTTTTTGGGCTCCCAGAATGGGATACGTGGGTTTAGGACCCTCTGAATGGTGGAGTCTCTTGTTAGGTACTTTTTTTTTTCTAGAATCAGATGCTGTTGTTCTTTTTTTCTGCTCCTTCATATGGTTCATGTGCTCTTGTTAAGGACTCAGTGGTGTCCATTTATCCAGTTTCAAAAAGCTTCTATTCCAGCTGAATTTCCATCTCACTATTGTTGACTTGATTTCCATCAGGATTTTCCCCCTCTCGTGTTTGTGTCTTGTCTCTCCTGCTCCATTATGGAACCCATATAGCACTGCGTGCTCTCTGCCTCCAGTGACATCACTTCAGGCTCTCTCCCATCACATCCATTATTATCTTGATAGGGATATACAGGAAAGACCTACCTTTGCTCTTTCATCTCTCTTGAGACAGCCAGTCTGCAGAGTAACCTAGAAACGAGCCATTCTTTTTGGATGTAATTGCTTACAAAAATACCAGTTTCAGGGTGGAACAGTGCTTTGGATAACAGCTTTTTTCTCAGATAGATTCTTTACATGCATTTAGTGTATATTTAATTTTATGGTGTGATATTTTACAGTTTGTGGGGGAAAAGGATCTTTTACTTTAGAAAAATAAGTGGATGAAAATGTTATATGATACTGTGTATGACATAGCTGGAGACACCTCCTGCTCCTCGAGGTTTTATGTTTTCCTTGTGAGCTCTTTCCTGCTATCTGAGATTTCTCCATTAGCTCCAAGGGAGGGTGGGCTGAGAGTTTGAAACAGGAAAACCTGAAGTCTGTGGTTTTTTTCCTGTTATCAAGTTTCACTTGACCATGGTATATATCACAGTGTCCAGCAGAATGTCTGAGGGAATTAGAGATTTCTCACCATATTTTGTATTTCTGTCATGCCTTACATTAGGTGATTCCAGGTATAATTCCTAGTTTATCAAAGTGTGTTGTTCTTTTATTTTGATTTCAGGTAAAAATAAATTTCAAAATTTCAAGCTTCTAAGTCAGACAAAAATTCTGAATTTTGACCAGTTTGACATTCAACAAAACCCATAACATGGCCTGGTAGCCTATTCCTGCTTGACTGGCAATTTTTATAGCCACTTTGCATTTTGGGCAGCGGATGTAAAGTGGCACATGGTCTGATTTCTGTGTTGCACTAGTTTTAGAGCAGAATAACTCCACATTTTGCATAGGGAATTCCTGATTTACAAGCTCAGGCTAACAGACCACTTTCACAGCAAACATGTTATGTATTTTTGGTACAAATAAATGTGCCTTGCTCTGCTCCTCAGTAACTGCCTTGTGAGGCCCAGACCTTTGGAGTCTGAATTCAGTGTGTGTGGAAAGGAAGCTATGAGAGATGCCACCTACTCCAACTCTCTTCCACTTTCCAAACAAACATGGCACAAACACATTGTAAATAAAGATGACTTCAGACACAGCTCTTTTCATGGGTGAATGAGTTACACTGGGCGTTTTACTGGCAAGAGCAATGTTCCTTGGATTCCACGTTTGAATACTTGATCTGTTAGCATTGCTGGATTCTTTCGTTCCTGTGTATTGATTTAAAGTCTCTACTGCAAACAAACCCTCAGCTCCCTGGAAGGCAGCGTTTGGGGGAGATGCTGCTGCCCAGCAGCAGAGCCTGGGTCTGCTGTAGTCAGAGTTATGTTCTCCATGGCTCCAGGGCAGTGTTTATTTGCCATTTCTCTCTGCCCAACAGCCCCCAGAAACCATCATTTCTGGCAATTTGGCAGTGCCTGTGCTCTCGGGGCTGTAGTAAAGCACTGGCATTACCCAGCCTGATGAGGAGGATCATGTTTACCTTCACTAGAGGATGAAGTGGGTGAGGCTGTAATTCAAGAAAGCAACTGAGCATTTAATGTAAATCCATCATTGTTCTGCACATACTGGAGCATGTGTTAAACTTTGACTTTAATGAGACTTGACCAAGTGTTTGAAGGTCTATATGTACTTAAGATCAGCTGATACCATGTTTAGCTGGACTTAATGGACAATATGGATGTTATGGTTTAATATCAAATGAAACAAGTCTTAATAAGAATGTTTTTTGGCAGGTTTGTCTTCTGACTTTTTTTTCATCATGAAGTTTGTTGCAATTTATAGTTCATCTTTTTTTTTTTTGAAAGAACACATGAAGCATTGAATAATGTAGCTTATAATTTTATGAGGCACAAAAATTTTTGAACAGTCAGCAGAATCCTTCCTCAGTTGTTTGGAAGCTTAAGGGGTTTAGAAAGTTCTTCCTTAGAGATAAATAAGCTGTCAATTCATGATGAAGAAAATCAAACTTGTGCTGTTGATTTTGGCTGTGGTATTTGCAAAAGTATGAGAGAAATTTTTGCAGTCGTAGAGCGCTCCATGTGTTAGCATTTAGCTTTCCAATGCCACATTGTGCCTCTGATAGCATTTCTAAAAGGTAAACAGAAATGTCAAAATAATGAAAATAAAAGATTAACCATTCTGATTTTTGAGAGTTAGAAATCAAATCTGTGTTGCAAATTAATAGAAAGCCAGATCAAGTTTCAAAAGCTGCTTATTACACCACTGCCTGGCTTTTTTTCTCCTCCCTTCTTCTGAAGGCCTTTTTCAGACTTCACCAGATTTAGATTGTGAAATGTCTAAACAGAGGTTCTAAACAGAAACCTGGGAGGTATAGAAAGTATGCCAAGAGCAAATTAGTTTACTTAGTTCATGACTTTAATACACCCTTGCAATTAGCAGAGTATTTCCTTTGGACTGTGGTCTCAAGGTATGCGTTTCTGTTCATGATTTTTTTTTTTAATTTGCTGCCTTTAAATGAGACAAACCAAACTCCAGAGTTGTGCTTTGCTGGGTCCATATGTACCAGGAGTTTGATCATGTTCGAGTTGCAGTTTGACTTACAATTCAGCATCTCCAAATGCATGGGTAGGTGAGAGAAAAAAGGCTGAGTTAGGACCTGGTTGCAAACAAAGCAGAATTTTGGTGTAAAACCTGCTTGCAAAACCTCTCCCTGATGCACCAGTTTCTCATGGTGTATGCACTGAGGGATGTGTTGGTTTTCTGATGGGGGAATTGCACCTTTTTGCTGAGTAAAATCTTAAACTCACAGTGATAAACATTGCTGAAGGCACCAATCCCTTTGGAGCTGCATCTTCACCTACAGATATGCTAAACCACTTCAGCTCCTGGTTGTTTTGTCTCTTTGCAATCTCCCCTCTTCCTTCAACTAAATTCTTCTTCTTCTCAGTGCCAAACCTAGAAACAGCTCCAGCTCAACCTGAATCTTCCCGAGCTGCCAGCATGGTCATCTCTTCCCTCCCTGGAAAACAACTGCAACCCACCTCGGAGCTGCCAAATTGGCACCCACAATTGCAGTGTCTTGACCCAGTGTGACACAACCCCTCTCCCTCAGATACTGATCCTGCCCACAAACCCCCCACAATGGCAGCTTGACCCTGGCTGACACAATTGCCCCTTGTGTTTGCCAAACCCACAAAATTATAGGGGTCGTGCAGGAAAAGGCCGTGAGGTGGGTGAGTTCGTGCTCTCTGTGCTGTCTGTGACACTGTGACCCTATTCATGGGCACATCCTTGCAGGAGGACCCGGCAGCCTGTCTGCAAGGCATTGCTTTAAATTGTAGCCTTAAAGGATCCTTTTTTAGATGCAAATGAAAGATCCAATAAGAGTTTGAAAAATAAAAAAAAAAAAGCTCAAAAATGTATTAAGATTACTAAGAAACATCTGATGCTGCCTCCTTAGTCCTGTCATTTTTTTTTGTGTTAGTCTTAATCTTTATTTCTCAAGCATGCATGTAGACTGCCATGCACCCAAACCCAGTTTCGTCATTTATATTTGTACATGAGAAATCCTCAAGCTGAGGAAGATGTGTTTATGTTTGACATAGAAGAGCTATCTGATGGTCACTCAGGTTCCAGCCCAGTTTCTTTAAATAGCTGGTGGTGTTTTAACTGTGTATTCTAGTTCTACCAGTGGAGAATGGGAGAAATTATACATCCTTATTTCAAAGAGGTGATCTGCGGACTAATCAGACAGTGTTTATAACACATATTCTAAAATGTAAATTCATATAAATAAAAGTATGTATATTTATGTATACTATATTTATGTATGGTATAAATGTATCTAGAGCATGTATGTGTGCACATGCATGTGACTGTGTGCATGCTACACATGTAAAAGGTTATTTTATTATTTTTTTGCTAGTGTGTTATGAAGTCACTCATGTGCCACTAAGTGCCCTGGCTTGGGAGCAGGGTTTGGGGATCTGTGCTCCCAGATGTGTCTCCCTGCAGGCCCCCTGGCTGTGTGCTGGGCCAGGATGCAGCAGTGCCCTGCTCCTTCCAGGGAGGTTTTCTCTGGGCTTGCTAATACAGGGAAATTTACTGGCATAATTATACCCGTATAATTATACTGGAGTAGTTATACTGCTGTAACTCCCATGTGGATGCTCTTGTGCTGCAATAATAGTGCCCATATGGGGAGTTATACCAAGATATCTCTACTGGAAAATATCTCCATGTAGGCAAGTCCTTCCTTAGGGGCAGATTTTGCAGACCAAGGTGCTGCACAGCCCTTGCAGGCCCTCGTTTTGTACATCGTGGTTGGCTTTTGGCAGCCACCTTTTGTGCATGGGAAAAAGTTGTTTAGAATTCCTACCAGAATCTTTGGAAAGAAACAAACATTTTCCTTTCACCAGTATAACATTTTCTTTTTTTCTACAGTCCCTTTATTTATTTTTTTAATATCTCTTAATATCTAAAAATACAGATGTAACTTCTGACTTTTGGGTTCAGGAATTTTCTTTTTAGATGTACTGAGGATCAGATATAAGCCATGTCTGGAAGCAATACTTGGCCAACAGCTGAGTGTGTGTGTGTATGTGTGTGTGTTCATCTATCCATGATTCATTCTGAGGGCTGTTTTAGCCTTCATAAAATATTCATGCTGGTTGTGCATGGTTCTATAATTGCCATCTCAGGCCTTGAATTATTTATAGGTTGTACTGTTCACATAGTCTCATTTACTGATAGAACAGATAACACTATACAAGAGGATCCCAAACACTCTAATGCCTGTTACTTTGCATTAAGTAGTGGAATTATATTACTGTAGGTGTAAAATGCTGGCCTTTTTCTCCTCTCGCTTTAATATATCATTTTTGTATTTATAATATGCTAATTGTTGAGATGCTGTTAAGCCTCATAATTCCTGCCGAGTTTTGCAGAAATCAAGATGTGGATGAAATGATTTAGCTCTTGATCCCAAAATGATTGTTCTAAATCCACCCCCCTCCCTTCCCCCGGTGTTAACACCCAGGGTAATTTATTGAAGTGATGTATGAGTACACATGCATACCTGAGCTCCTTTGTTTTACACTATTGATCAGTTTGTGTTTCTTAACTGCTACAAACATTCAGAAGTCCAGCTAATGCAGACATTCACCAAGTGTATTTTCAAGTTCATTGTACTCAATTAAGTGCTGACTATGAATTCATCATGAAAAGTGATCTTATTTCCATCAAATTTCCTATTCATCTCTTCTGTGATTAATTCTGTCAGCTTTTCTGACCTACTTTTGACTTTATTTTTTTACTGGATGTGTGGAATTGCATCAGTTTAGCTTGGACATACAATGCACTTGGAGTTTTCTTTGCCTGCTCAGTTTTGGGTTTGTTTACTTTCTGAACCAAGTGCTAATTCTAGATGGAAAATGCAGATGAGGTAATTTTTT